>JARGCV010000266.1:665000-992500 GCA_034064705.1 Bothrops alternatus | reverse complement strand
AACACCCACAACTTCTGGAGACAAGTCATTCCACTGATTAATTGTTCTAACTGTCAGAAAATTTCTCTTTAGTTCTTGGTTGGTTCTCTCCTTGACTTTTTTCCATTCATTGCTTCTTATTCTGCCTTCTGGTGCTTTGGAGAATAGGTTAACATCATGTTAACATCAACGTCTTTTGTGCAGCCCCTTAGATATTGGAAGACTGCTATCATGTCACCCCTAGTTCTTCTTTTCATTAAACTAGACATACCCTATTCCAGCAACCGTTCCTTGTATGTTTTAGCCTCCAGTGCCCTGATCATCTTTGTTGGGTTTTCTCCCGCGTAGAATTTGAAGTATCTTGATGACGTTTCGATGAAGTTCCATTCGTCATCTTTAGGCTGGTGCTTTCGGCTTCAGCACGAAGCCGAAAGCACCAGCCTGAAGATGACGAATGGGACTTTGTCGAAACGTCGCCAAGACACTTCAAATTCTACGCTGGAGAAAACCCGAACAACCGAAGACCTACATACAAACACCCGCGAAAACCTCAGAAAACACACACACACACACACACACACACACACACATATTTATCATGACTTAATTATTTATTAAGTCAAATAAATAAATAAATAAATAATGGCAACCAAAAGTGGTCACTATACTCCATGTATGGTCTTACCAAGGCATTATAAAGTGGTATTAACACTTCATGTGATCTTGTTTTTATACCTCCCTTAATGCAGCCTAGAACTGAGTAATTGTAGAACTAAACCTTGGATAGGGTTGTCCCCAGGGGAGGTAAAAATAAGTCAAGATGGTGGTCACAACCGTACCATCATGGTTCCAGCCTTTTTACATGCATCACAACACACACGTAAAATGGGGCAGGGATCTGACCCCATTCTTGTAGCTGCCAGTTTCACATTTTTCATCTTTTTCCTCTCATCACCCCTGGATTTGGGAATGGTTCCTCCAATCTAGAAGGCTTGATGAGGGGGAAAAAATCTGGATCAAATAGATACAGATGGAGCATGTAGCCTTGTAAACAACCCACAAAAGGGAGATTTCCCCATTAGTACCGTTAACATCAACGTCTTTTGTGCAGCAAAATTAACTCTTTCTTATAGGATGTTTGACAAAAAGGAGAGATCCTTAATGAGGTTAGTGAAAGGGATTGCCCTGTTTCATTAGATTTGCCAAGGAGGAAATTGCTTTTTTAATTACTCTGTTAATTGATATAAAACAAAAAGGACACAGATTAGTTGCATGCAATTAGCAAATTAATTATTGGCAATTACAGACTTAATAATGGAGTAGATCAGTTACTTTGTACCATATTTTAGAGCCCCCATTCCTCATATTTATGAGTTGCATAATACATTCAAAGGGGGGGGAACTGACCATGGTTTTTGGTTATGCAATTGAAACAGGTGAACATTAGTCACCTTCTGGCATAAAACCTATCCTTCAACATTCTTATTCTGAATTCCTTACTCACAAATACAGGTAGTCCTTGACTTACAACCACAATTGAGCCCAAAATTTTTGTTGTTAAGTGAGACATTTGTTAAGTGAGTTTTGCCCCATTTTACATCCTTTCTTGACACAGTTATTAATAGAATAGAATAGAATAGAATAGAATAGAATAGAATAGAATAGAATAGAATAGAATAGAATAGAATAGAATAGAATAGAATAGAATAATAATGGAATAGGATAGAATAATAATGGAATAGAATATTATAGAATATTATAGAATATTATAGAATATTATAGAATATTATAGAATAGAATAGAATAGAATAGAATAGAATAGAATGGAATAGAATAGAATAGAATAGAATAGAATAGAATGGAATAATAATGGAATAGAATAGAATAGAATAGAATAGAACAGAACAGAACAGAACAGAACAGAACAGAATAGAATAGAATAGAATAGAATAGAATAGAATTATAATGGAATGGAATGGAATGGAATGGAATAGAATAGAATAGAATAGAATAGAATAGAATAGAATAGAATAGAATAGAATAGAATAGAATAGAATAGAATAGAATAGAATAGAATAGAATAGAATAGAATGCCGAGGCCCAGAATGGACTTCCGGAAGCAGCATCTACACAGAGAACTGGTTATTCACATATCTGAATCCCACCGCTGATCCTGACTCCAGCCCCCAAACTGAATGCCCCTATCTTCAACCCCCATTGAAGACTCTACATAGTTTTTGTTGTTGTTGCTGAGATGAGAAAGAAATTATTTCTCTCTTATGTATGATCATTTCCCTAGCTCTCTCTGTGTAAGGGTTAAAAGTGTTTCCTGTATTTTAAAAAATGAACCTTAAATAATCCTTATATATCCAGTGTGGCTGTGGATCTCCCAGGATCAACAGTCACATGGATTTCCACAATGAGATGGCTATTAAAAGTCACCTTGGTGTGTTAGTGGTGGCGGGCAAAACTCTCACTTGACAATTTATCCTTCGTTTGTTAAGGATTTAAATTGGACTCAAACAGGGTGACCACAATCTCTCTTGATTAAAATTGTTTTAGAATGGGGCTAGCTCTCGGCTTCCTGTTTAAAAGATTAGGAGATGATTATCATTTAAAAAAAAAATCAAGAAGGCACTGGTTGAAAAAAAAAGGAGAGGGAATGAACTACGTATGTGTATATCTAAATGCTAATAAATTGCTATTAAACAATATTAATCCCTACAGCTTTAATGGAGGCAATGCCAGCTTCTGATAGTTAACAGCACAATTTATTGCAACCCCCTTATCTTTGGCTGGTGCCTTTTTACGCTCTTATAAATTTGGGATTTGATTCTAGACTATATATTTTTAATAGATACTTTAAATCAAAACCTTTCCTTCCCCCTTATCTCCTGCTGGGTTTTGCTTTACAGTTTAATTTGGTTGCAATTCCTTCAAAATCATTTCATATTAACAGATCTCTTGTCATTTTATTCTTTGAACAAAAAGCCCAGCAAAAGCCAGTTGAGTATTTCCACTTCTGAATCCTTGAAAAAATGGACAGAGATAGTTTGTTCCCTCCCTGCCAGTGGATTATAGGTTTGATTGAAAAGGGCATCCTGGTTTCCAGTGTTCTTAGCAAGATAAATGAATCAACCAGTCCTTAAGAAGTTCTCAGAATGTAGCCCGTTGTGTTGCATACAGGTAGTCCTCAGCATACGAACACAAACTGAAGCCAACATTTTTCTTGTTAAGCGAGATAATTATTAAGGCAGTTGTCCCCATCTTACAACCTTTTTTGCCACAGCTGTTAAGCGAATCACTGCAGTCGTTAAGTAGGTGGTAAGGTTGTTAAGTGAATCTACCTTCCCCCATTGACTTCGCTTGTCGGAAGCCACAAGTCATACAGACAGGCCAGTTGCCCGGTGCCTGAATTTTGATCACACGACTGTGGGAATGCTGCAATGGTCGTAAGTGTGAAAACAGGTCAGAAAAAAGCCAGCTCAGTGCTGGGCTGCATTAACAAAGGGATAGAATCAAGATCACGTGAAGTGTTAATACCATTTTACAATGCCTTGGTAAGGCCACACTTGGAATACGGCATCCAGTTTTGGTCACCACAATGTAAAAAAGGTGTTGAGACTCTAGAAAGAGTGCAGAGAAGAGCAACAAAGATGATTAGGGGACTGAAGGCTAAAGCATATAAGGACCGGTTGCTGGAATTGGGTATGTCTAGTTTAACGAAGAGAAGGACGAGGGGGGACAGGATAGCAGTCTTCCACTATCTCAGGGGCTGCCCCAAAGAAGAGGGAGTCAAGCTATTCTCCAAAGCGCCTGAAGGCAGGACAAGAAGCAACGGATGGAAGCTAATCAAGGAGAGAAGCTTGGAGAAATTTCCTGACAGTTAGAATAATTAACCAGTGGAACGACTTGCCTCCAAAAGCTGTGAATGCTCCAACACTGGAAGTTTTTAAGAAGAGACTAGACAGCCATTTGTCTGAAATGGTATAGGGTTTCCTGCCTGAGCAGGGGGTTGGACTAGATGACCTCCAAGGTCCCTTCCAACTTTATTATTATTATTATTATTATTATTATTATTATCACCATCATCGTCATCATCTAAGTCGGTGCCATTGTAACTTCAAATGGTCACTAAATGAATGATTGTTAAGTCGAGAACTACCTGTGATTAGGAATACACTGAGACACACTAGCTAAGACATGGGACACAGTCTATCAAAATCCAAGCTTTCCATCAGTTACAGAAGCTCACCAAACCGATAGTTCTAAGTTGAGGACTCTTTGTAGTGAAAAAAGCTAGACATGAAGGTGGGGCCTTCATCCTGTCACTGTAGCTGTCATATTCATATATTTTTTTTAACCTTCCCAGGTTCAGTGGAAACTGTGCTGAGCCTTAAGAAAGATCCTAGGCTGGTACAGTTACAGTATTAAACAACCACAATATCCTTGTTTATGTGTGGCTCCAAGTGGCATCGATTTATTAATTCAGTTCCCAGCTGGGTGAGTTATGAGCTTCTTAGTCTCCACTGACTGGTGAAACAGTGGCCTATAAAACTGCCTCACCATTTTCCTCTGATTTAAAGTCTTAGCATGGTCTTGGGCATAGTCATCTCATCATAACACAAAGAACTTCCTATAATGGTTAGTTCAGATTATTAAAAAGCCTTCTGGGCACACTAACTCACCCAGTTTTAGCCAATCTGAACTTCAGCCATCTCTTTAGCCATAAAAAGATGTTTCCATATCTCCCTCCCTTCTCAGACAATTGTTTAAGGTAATTCCAGATT
The DNA here is from genome assembly GCA_034064705.1 of Bothrops alternatus. Lineage (NCBI taxonomy): Eukaryota > Metazoa > Chordata > Lepidosauria > Squamata > Viperidae > Bothrops > Bothrops alternatus. The sequence continues at coordinate 987,731 of JARGCV010000266.1, read as the reverse complement.
CTTGTTTCCTGCCTCTCTCTCTCTCTCTCTCTCTCTCTCTCTCTCTCTCTCTCTCTCTCTCTCTCTCTCTCTCTCTCTCTCTCTCTCTCTCTCCTCTCTCTCTCTCTCTCTCTCTCTCTCTCTCCCCCTCTCCCTCTCCCTTTCCCTCTCTCTTCCTCTCCCTCTTCGTCTCTCTCTTTCTTTCTCTCTCTCTCTCTCCCTCTCCTCTATCTCTCCCCCCTCTCCACTCTCTCTCCCTCTCCCTCTCCTCTCCCCTCTCCCTCTCCCTCTCCCTCTCCCTCTCCCTCTCCCTCTCCCTCTCCCTCTCTCTCCCTCTCCTCTCCCTCTCCCTCTCCCTCTCTCTCTCTCTCTCTCTCTCTCTCTCTCTCTCTCTCTCTCTCTCTCTCTCTCTCTCTCTCTCTCTCTCTCTCTCTCTCTCTCTCTCTCTCTCTGCCCCTTTTCCTCTCTCCCTCCCTCCTTCCTGTTGACCAACCTTGCGAGCTTCTAGAGTGTTGTAGGCCACAGTTTCCAATCCTTTCCAAAATTAGACAGTTCCTTACAATTTTGAAGGTTATTGGAAAAGGTTGTTTGAAAAATGTTACGATCTTCCAGGGCCACGGAGCTACAGCTGAATTAAGAATAAGGTAGGGTTTGCTTTGACCATCTTTGATTGAATAGCTAAAATGACAGGGATCATGCATCAAATGAAACCATAAGCCTTGGTTGAGAGACCTTAGTAGTTAGGTTCTTACCACCAGCAGGGAAGTTACACATGGCAAATGTTGTCAGGTGCCTGGAATCAGAACCACACACTAAGTTCTAGTTAAGCTGGTTTCTTGCTCATGCCCATACAGAAGATTCTAGTCAAGTAACCAGCAACACTTGGCACTAGATAAGAGTTAATGGAATTCAAGAGTGCTTTGACTTTGACCCTTTGTGGGAATATAAGGATTCCAGGCTGATTCCTCTCTTGACTCCACCTCTAGGCTCTGCCTGTCCTTCTCCTACGCACAAAGAACACATGAAGCAGCCACAAGGATGTCCTGAAATCCAATCCACCAGCCCTTGAGTTGGCAGAAAATTTTGCAGGCAGAAAATTTGCTGTCCAATAGCTGAATTCTGTTTTGCCTTGGTAACAAGGCCAGAATGTGATGCGGGTTTTTGTAGTTGTCATGCAAAACAAGTTAAGCAATTGGGGGACTCCCATAGACTTTGTTTCTGTTTCCACTGAGTGCACCTGCTGGTAGGAAAAACAACCACTTATTGCTCTTTGAAAGATCACCAACCTGCATTAAAAATAGCACTGTTGACAGGTAAGGAGGAAGTGCTGTATGGGAGCTCTCCTGATGCAGTGAATATTCTGACTTTCTTTGTCCTTCTCTCGTCTCTGTTCCTGCAACCTGTCAGTCAGGCTAACAGGATGGACGATAGTAGCAAGTCAAATGAGAAAAAGCAATGGATAATGTACAGGAAATACCTGATAGTTCATGTGGATACCAGTAGGCACAATAGCACTACCAAAAGCAAGGGAGAAAGCAAGGGTCAGTTTGGTCCAGTGCAGGGGTCTTCAAACATGGCCCTTTTATGACTTGTGGACTTCAACTCCCAGAATTCCTCAGACAGCCATTGGTGGACTTCTCCAGCCAGCCAAGGGCAGACTTCAACTCCCAGACTTCCCCAGCCAGCATAGGTGGATTTCAGCTCCCAGAATTCCCCAGTCAGCATGGCTGGCTAAGGATGTCTGGGATTTGAAGTAGCCAAGTTTGAGAAACATTGATTTAGGCCAGGGGTCTTCAAACTTGGCCCTTTTATGACTTGTGGACTTCAACTCCCAGAATTCCTCAGACAGCATGCCTGAATTCTGGGAGTTGAAGTCCACAAATCATAAAAGGGCCAAGTTTGAAGACTCCTGGTCTAGTGGTTAAGGCACCAGGATACAAAACCAGGAGACTGTGAGTTATAACCTGCCTTAGGCATGAAAGCTAGGTGATAATCTTTTTAAACCTGGAAAAGCTAATAAAGATTATTTGTAAATTAAAGCTTTAGTAAGAACCCACTTAGAATACTGCACCCAGTTTTGATCACCATATTATAAAAAAAGATGTTGAGACTCTGGAAAGAGTGCAGAGAAGAGCAACAAAGATGATTAGGGGACTGCAGGCTGAAACATAAGAAGAGCGGTTGCAGGAATTGGGTATGTCTAGTCTACCAATAGTGAAAAGAAGGACTAAGGTGACACAATAGCAGTGTTCCAATATCTAAGGATTACCACAAAGAAGAGGGGGTCAACCTATTCTCCAAAGCACAAGAAGGCAAGACAAGAAACGATGGAAACTAATCAAGGAGAGAAGCAATCTAGAACTAAGGAGAAACTTCCTAACAATGAGAACAATTAACCCGTGGAACATCAGAAATTGTGTATGCTCCCACACTGGAAGTTTCCAAGAAGAGACTGAGCAGCCATTTATCCAGAATGGTATAAGGTCTCCAGCCTGAACAGGGGGTTGGACTAGAAGACCTCCAAGGTCCCTTTCAGTTCTGTTATTCTGAATTTAAGCTGCCTCAGCTGCAAATTGGGGATGAAAGGAAGGCAATGTTACGAAAATATATCATATAAAACCAGGTTACATTTGCACTGTGGTTAGGGAGACTTGAAGCCAAGTGCTTTATCTTCTTAAAAAACACTATGAGAAAGCTTTGACTGAACTGAGCCATGATAGATAGTAGAGGTCAATATTCATAGCCCAGAATGTGATTAAGTCTCAGTGATTACATGATTTGCTCCTGAGATGCCACTTTTATTGAGAAATACTTTCTCCAGCAGGTCTAAGATTGTCAGACAAGCTTCAAACATGCAGGTGTTTTGTGGTGGGTTTTTATGTTTTGTTTTTGTTTTGCTGTGCACATAAGAAAAAGGTTATTTCCATAACTTAATTACAGCTTCTATTAATCCCATCTGATACTTTGTAAATTCAGAATTCCAAGCTCCAAAAATAATAACTTTACTGTTTCTGATCAACACTTGAGGCTGATGGTTGGAAAGGATTTAGCAGATCTTCCTTATACAGTAGCACAGGAATTGAGCGCACAAAAAATGTGGTTTTTGTCTATGTGCATGTCTGTGTAAGTCTGTTGACGACGGAGGAGCATTGCATTTTAGAAATGTGTGATGGAAGATTAGCTAATAGGATACTATATAAAAGGACATTTGATTGGTCTTCAAGAAATCTACCCTGACCTTCAATCTAAATGTTGGAGATGTGAAAGTAGGGATGCTACTTATTTTCATGTATGGTGGACCTGTAGAAAAATTAAGGCTTTTTGGAGAAAAATATGGTGGGCACTTCAGAGCATTTTGAAAAAGCATATTGAATTTCTACCGCAGTTGTTTTTGCTAGGTATTACAAAAGACTGTACCACCTTAGAGACGAACTTAATTTTGAATTTGATCACAGCAGCGAGACTGTTGGTGGGACAATACTGGAAGAAACCAGAATTACCATCTATTGAAGAATGGACTTTGAAAGTCATAAATTTGGCAGAAATGGCCAAAATATCTGCATACTTGAAGGATCATTCAAACGAAAAATATATGTTGGACTGGAAAAAATGGATAGACTACATACAAGGGAAATATCAATCTAAGAAACTGTATCTAGCTTATAGTTCAATTCTTATATGCTGATTGAAAAATGTTTACAAGTAGAAAATGATTGTATTAAGTTGAGTTGCACTCAACTTGAGTTTTTCTTTGTTTCCTCTGTTTACATTTGTAAATATATAATTAATAAAAAAAATTTAAAAAAAGAATTCTGCCCGGCTTTTGGTGGGGTCCTTGGTGCCCTCTGAACTTGGTTGTTTTCTGATAGATGTTTCATTACCCAACCAGGTAACATCATCAAGTGCTAGAAGAAAGAGTGGTTTACTCTCTGTTTACAAGTGGCTTGCTCTCTCAGTGCTGGTGAGAGAATTCTTGGTAGTTGCTTGATTAGGCTGTTTACTGTTTGATTGTCTGGCTGGTATTAAACCTGGTGTTAATCTTTGCTTATCTGGGTGTTGATTGCTGATGAAGAGGTGTTTTGATCTTTGCTCTTTTTGGCTTTTTGATTGTCTCTTTGAATTGTATGTTGCTGTTGTTGTTGTTGTTAGTTGCGAAGTCGTGTCCGACCCATTGCGACCCCATGGACAACGTTCCTCCAGGCCTTCCTGTCCTCTACCATCTTCTGGAGTCCATTTAAGCTCACGCCTACTGCTCCAGGGACTCCATCCAGCCACCTCATTCTCTGTCGTCCCCTTCTTCTATTGCCCTCCATCTTTCCCAGCATCAGGCTCTTCTCCAGTGAGTCCTCCCTTTCTCATTAGGTGGCCAGAGTACTTGAGTTTCAACTTCAGGGTCTGGCCTTCTAAAGAGCAGTCAGGGTTGATCTCTTCTAGGACTGACCAGTTTGATCGCCTTGCAGTCCAGGGGACTCGCAGCAGTCTTCTCCAGCACCATAGTTCAAAGGCCTCAATTCTTTGGCGCTCAGCCTTTCTTATGGTCCAACTTTCACAGCCACACATTGTAGCTGTTGTTTATCTCTATGCAGGGCTTTTTTTTTTTTTTTTGTCATAGAACGCCCAGAACGGAGTTCCAGCACCTTTTTTGGATGGAACCTTGTAGGGTAGGCAAGGCAGATTGTGAGTTCCGGCACCTTTTGTTTTTACAAAAAAAAAAAAAAAGCACTGTCTCTATGTGCCTGTTGATGGCTGATTTGTCTGAATGCCAGGCTTCCTGGAATATTGTAGGATTTTTCCTCAAAGAGCACCAAGGACCTGATAATTCAGCCCTGATCTACAAAGATTCTCTTCTATTGGTATCCAACGTTTCATTTTTAAGAAGGGCTGCATGAATCTGGTGAATCACTAAATGGCATCAAAAAGATATGGGAAACTCTTTTTTGCTTCCATTTCATGTCCATCCAGATTGCAGCAGGTCAACTGTAGTATCCTTACATTTAGGTAAAAGGTAAAGGAGTCCCAGCGGATTTTCCTCCACTAGTCGTTGCTGAGTCTAGGGGATGGTTTTCCTCTCCGTTTCAAGGCCATTGATCCAGCACTGTCTGAAGACATTTCCGTGATCATGTGGCCAGCATGATGTCACGGAGCACTGCTACCTTCCCACCAAAGTGGTACCTATTTATCTACTCCAGGGGTCTTCAAACCTGGCCCTTTTATGATGTGTGCGCTTCAACTCCCAGAATTCCTCAGCCAGCATGCCTGGATGAGGAATTTTGGGAGTTGAAGTCCACAAGTTATAAAAAGGCCAAGTTTGAAGACTCCTGATCTACTCGCCTTTCCATGCTTTTGAACTGCTAGATTGGCAGGAGCTGGAATGAGGACGGGAGCTCACCCCGTCGTGTGGTGCTAGGGTCTCGAGCCTGAATTGGCACCTTTCCAACTGACAAACCCAGCATCTTAACCGCTGGACCATTGTGCTGCCCCTTTACATGAGTAATTTCATGAATGTCATCAGCAGCAGCATCCAGAGGGGTGTCAAGACCTGCCATACGGTGGCTGAGGTATCATGATCAAGCCCCACCTCTTGCTGTACATGCAACCATATTGCACTGACATACAAAAGGGGTGGGGCTTGGAGGGTGGAAATGGCTGAGGAATTCTGGGAGCTGAAGTCCCTACACCTTAAAGTTGCCAATCAACCCACATGAGAAATAAATTTTTGAATTTTTCTGGTACAGCCTTCTGTTTCAATCCAAAGATATTTGTTTGCTTGTTTGTTTGTTTGTTTTTTAAAAACAAACTGTTGGTCTAAAATAGAGAAAAAAGCTGTTGGTGTCATGTGTCTGATTAACGAAACATTTCAAAGAACTTTCAGGCATTGTTTTAGCCTAAAAAGCCTTTATTAGTATTACAGAGATGTCAGCACGGCATGGTGGAAATGCTAAGATCTAAATTTCCCTTCCTTTGCACATAACATTCCAGGCATTTCCCCTCCTATATTTTGGGGTCATGATTCACATCTTCCAATTAACTTGGAGGGCAAAGATTCATTTCCGTTTCTTTTTCCCGGGCTTTTCTTATATTCTCCTCCTCTTTCACTGTCAACTGATTTAACTCTAAAAATACCAGACAGTTCTGCATATATTGTCAAAGCAAGCATATTCAATATTAGCAGCATTGACAGTTGGTATAAAATAGATTTCTTTATTAACTCACGCCTTTGTTTCTTTGACTTATTCTGGCATCCTTCAGTGCTCTGCATAATATTGCTCAGCCTTCAAAGGAGTAGCATAATGGGGGGCTATGTAAGTCTGTGGCCTTTTCAGCAAAAGGTTAGCCGTGCAGGTGCTGTAATCAATAAAATATTAGTTTAATAAAGATTAAGTAATAAATAAGGAAGGCAGCTAGCAATCCCTGGGCTCCCCATCAGGCCTGCAAAAATTGAGATAGATATAAGAAGGCAGGAAAAAGATAGAAACGATTGGCAAAATTTATGCTAGGTTTAAGTACCTGGGTATGTGCACATGCATACATAAACATACATATATAGTGTCTATATGATTCATGTGTATTTTTTTTCCTCTGTCTCTCTCTCCCTCTCTCTTTCTCTCTCTAAGATATTTGTAAGGATTGCAGGTTTAATTGGAAAGGTTAGCACCCAAATATATGAATGGAAAGAGGTGATTCTTGGTTAAATGCTCCAGTACAGGTTTTTTTTTCAGTCTTAGCAACTTTAATATGGGTGGACTTTAACTCTCAGAACTCCCCAGCCAGCATGGTTGACATGGTTTGTCAAGGTTGACAAACACTGGTCTAGGAAATGAATAGTCATTTGGATAAAGCTCTAAAGCAGGGGTCCCAAACTCCCAGGCCACAGGCTGATACTGGTCCATGGCCCGTTAGGAACTGGGCCGCCCACTTGGAGGTGAGCAGCGGGTGAGTGAAACTGTGCATGCACATGATCTAGGTTGTGTGCTCTGTTTCCATCCCCTACCCCTGGCCCATGGACAAATTGTCTTCCATGAAACCAGTCCCTGGTGCCAAAAAGGTTGGGGACTCCTGGTCTAGAGGCTAAACTGTACAATGAATGATTGGGAGAACAAGGTAGTCTAAGCCTAGCAAAGAGAAGGACTAGGGATGAGATGATAGCAATGTTGAAGGAAAAATCTTCATCAGGGTCCAGTCCAAGCTGGGAATAATCAAAATGGAGACTGCTTTAGAAAGAAGGTTGTGATTTGTTGAAGAAGAGAGCTAGACAGAAAGATGTCTCTGGGAAAACTGACCACATGTAGCAGGGAGTGGTGGGCTTATATACCTTCTGGGGCTCTTCAGGTTGTTTCCTGTTCCTGTTTGAGGCATTGTATTTCCTGTGTCATGTACTTTGACCTGAGTCTGAGTGTGTCCTTTTGGTACTGGTGGGTTTATCCTATTATGTCCTGTCTTAGAGTTTGGGTGGGGTATGTAGATTTTAAGGGTCTTTGTCTTCCTAATCTCTTCAGTTTCTAGCTGGAAGGCGCCAGCCTTCCTGAATGGATTATTACATCTGCATTTCTAAAAACTGGCCTCTGCTAAGTTTTCTGCTTGGGGGAGAGTGGCTGGGCTGGTTTCTGTCTTTTTTTAAAAAGATCTCCTCCATTATTCCTTTTGAGGAAATATATTCTGCCTTTTTAATATTCCTCAAAGTATTTCTTTCTCTGGATTCTTCCCACAGCAGTCTTGCAGTATTTGAGGGGTTGTCACAAAGAAGGGGGGCTCAACCTATTCTCCCAAGGACCCGAAGACAGGACAAGAAGGAATAGATTAAAAACTTATCAAGGAGAGATCCAACCTAGAATTAAGGAAGAATTTCCTGCACAGTGAGAACAATTAACCAGTGGAACGGCTTGCCTTCAGAATTTGTGGGTGCTCCATCACTGGAAGTTTTCAAGAAAAGACTGGACAGCCATTTGTTATGGAATGCTTGAGCAGGGGGTTGAACTAGAACAGCAGTCCCCAACCTTTCAGGTTTCGTGGATCAGCAGGGAGGGGGGAGAAGAGGGGATGGTTCTACACAAGCACCGGGTGAGTGCATGCCCACAGCTCCAATTGTGTGAGCCCTGGGCCCCGCTGCTCACACAAATGGAGCTGTGCATGGATGCTCACTTGCTGTTTTCATGGCCCGCTATTGTGTTGCAGCCTAGGGATTGGGGACCCCTGGACTATAAGACCTCTAAGGTCCCTTCCAGTCCTATGTGTCATGGTCCCGACAAATGAATCTCTTCAAAAGAACTTCGAGGCATTGTTTTCGTTAAAGAATCTTTTATTCGAGAAACAAAGTATCGGCACTACATAGTCAAAACCAAAAACTAAATTCCCCTCCCCTGGATACAAAGGAGCAAAGCGCAATTCCCTCCTCCAATTAACACTCATAAATCACATTCCCCAATTAACTTGAAGCGCGGGCTGTCTCCCCATCTCTCCTGCCTGCCAAATTTCTATCCACTCTGGACCTAATAACCTTGGGTTCCCACAGCTGAGTTATTATTGTTACGACTAGCTGGACTCTCATCCACATTCCCCTTCCCAGCATCAACAAACTCTAAAAGCGAGAGAGAAAAGATGGCTACATTTCCATCTGTTGTCAAAGCAAGAACATCCGATGTTAGCAGCATTGACACTATGATTCTATGGTCTGTGATTCTGTGCACTTAGCACAAGTGCCCTGCTGTGGCTCATCTCACTTCTGGGATTCTGTGAATTCTCCAGTTTGGTCTGGATTCTGTGTAGAAGGGAGACAGCAAAATAAATGGCCCTTTCAGTCAGTGGGCTCCTCTTGCTGACATCCTGGGTGATTTATGTCTGCTGGCTTTGTCTCTTTCTATCTTTTGTGTAGACTTCCTCAAGTCAGCAATAAAGTAGATTGCTCTGTAACCTTACATCTTCGGCTGGCCTGCTTGTTATGTAATAGCTTCTTAATAAGATTGGGGGAGGGGGAGAGACAACTCCAAACCCATAAGTCACTGGAAGATGCATATGACAAAGCCCTGCTCTTGGAAATTGGATTTGAGCAGACTTGCAACCGGAGCAGATCACCTCTGTTGTCCATTGATAAATACCAATGCCAGCAACCACTTCATTTCAAACAACAAAGGTTGACTTTTTTTGAAGGAGAATCTGAAGTGGCTGTTCATGTTGAAATGAAGAGTCTTACATTACTGGGCTAATACAAAGGAATGCAAAGAGGACATTATAGGTAATCCTGAACTTACGGCCACAATTGGCCCCAAAAGCTAAGTTGTTAAGTGAGTTTTGCTCCATTTTGCAACCTCTCTTAAGCGAATCTCTGCAGCTGTTAAGTGAGCAGCACGGTTGCGAGGTGAATCTGGCTTCCCCCACTGATTTTAGAGTAGAATAGAAGACAGCTGGAAGGGACCTTGGAGAACTTCTAGTCCAGCCCCCTGCTCAAGCAGGAGGACCTCTACCATCTCAGACAGGTGGTTGTCCAGGCTCTTTTTAAAAACGTCCAGCGATGGAGCACCCACAATTTCTGAAGGCAAAGCTCTTCCACTGGTTGATTGTCCTCACTGTCAGGAAGTTTCTCCTTAATTCCAGGTTGCTTCTCTCTTTGATCAGTTTCCAACCATTGTTTCTCATCCTTTCCTCTGGTGCTTTGGTAAATAATGTGATCCCCTCTTCTTTGTGGCAGCCCCTCAGATACTGGAACACTGCTATCATGTCTCCGCCATTTTCTTCTTTTCTTTAGACTAGCCAAACCCAAGTCCCGCAGCCGTTCTTCGTATATTTTGGTCTCTAGGACTTGGGTCATCTTAGTTGCACTTCTCTGAATTTTTTCCAAACTCTCAACATCTTTTTTGTGATATGGTGACGAAAATTGTCTGCAGTATTCCAGGTGTGGTCTCACTAGGGTTTTATAAAGCGGTACTAACACATTGCGTGATCTTGATTCTATGCTTCTGTTTATACCAGCTGTTCTCAACCTGTGGGTCACGACCCCATTTGGGGTCGAACGACCATTTTACGGGGGTCGCCAAGCACCGCAGTCCGCCATTTATTTTTTTTGGGGTCGGCCATTTTTTTGGGGGGTCGGCCATTTTTTTCCCTATCGCGATGCGGGCCATCGCGCCACACATATGCGATGCGCCCCGTCGCGCTGCGCAAGCGCGGGCCCGCCTTTTTTTTTTTGTCGGCCATTTTTTTCCCTATCGCGATGCAGGCCATCGCACCGCGCATGCGCGATGCGCCCCGTCGTGCCATGCATGCACGGTGCAGGCCTGCCATTTTTTTTTTGCACGGCGCGGGCCGGGGTCGAGCCCCAGAAAAGGTTGAGAACCGCTGGTTTATACAACCCAGGATTGTGTTAGCTTTTTTAGTTGCTGCTGCACACGGCTGGCTCATAGTGAAGTGATTGTCCACTAGGACTCCAAGGTCTTTCTCACAGTTACTGCCTCCAAGCCGGGTCTTGCCCAGTCTGTATTTGTTCCTTTAGTTTTTCCTGCCTAAAGGTATGACTTTGCTTTTCTCCACACTGAAACTCATTTTGTTGGACAGGGCCCATTGTTCAAGCTTGTCAAGATCTTTTTGGATCCTGAGTTTGTCTTCTGGGGTGTTGGCTACTCCTGTCCGTTTGGTGTCATCTGTGAATTTGATGACTACCCCGTCCATTCCCTCACCTACGTCATTGATGAAGCATTTATTTTGCTTGTCAGAAGATTGCAAAAGGGGATCACATGACCTCCTCAGATGCTGCAACCATCATAAATATGAGCCAGTTGCCAAGTGTCCAAATTTTGATCAGGTGACCATGGGGACACTGCAACGGTCGTTAAGTGTGAAAAATGATCATTAGTCACTTTTTTCAGTGCAGTTGTAACTTTGAATGGTCACTAAATGGACTGTTGTTAATTCGAGGATTACCTATATTAACTGAGAAGCAATGTTGTGTCAACACCTATTTTTTTCAATGCCGGGATTTTGCCATGGATGAATGTCAGGTTGAGTGAGAAAAGGTGTCAATTTTCTCATCTTTATTGTTCACAAACAGTCTGGCACTGTGGGATTCTGTTAGTTACTTTGGGGAACTTTGTATAGTAGGGCTCTCCAAACTTGGCGATTTTAAGACTTGGGGACTTCAACTCCCAGAATTCCCTAGCTGGCATGGCTGGCTGAGGATTTCTGGGAGTTGAAGTCCACAAGTCTTAAACTTGCCAGGTTTGGAGAGCCCTGTTGTATAGGATTGATTGCAATGTTGTCCCTGGCCTCCTTGCTTCATGTTCTCCAAGGTGAAAGTGGGATTTTCCAAGAGGTTTTCGAGGTCAGAATAGATGGGGGAAAAATGGAGGTAGTGACAGATTTTATCTTCCTGGGCTCCAAGATCCCCGCAGATGGGGACTGCAGCCAAGAAATTAAAAGACGCTTTCTCCTGGGGAGGAAAGCTACGGCAAATCTAGACAGCATACTAAAAAGCAGAGACATCACCCTCCAACAAAAGTACGTATAGTCAAGGCCATGGTTTTCCCAGTTGCAATGTATGGCTGTGAAAGTTGGACCATGAAAGGCTGAGCGCCAAAGAATTGAGGCCTTTGAACTCTGGTGCTGGAGAAGACTCCTGCGGGTCCCCTGGACTGCAAGGCGATCAAACCGGTCAGTCCTAGAGGAGATCAACCCTGACTGCTCTTTAGAAGGCCAGATCCTGAAGTGGAAACTCAAGGACTTTGGCCACCTAATGAGAAGGAAGGACTCACTGGAGAAGAGCCTGATGCTGGGAAAGAGGGAGGGCAATAGAAGAACGGGACGACAGAGAATGAGGTGGCTGGATGGAGTCACTGAAGCAGTAGGCATGAGCTTAAATGGACTCCAGAAGATGGTAGAGGACAGGAAGGCCTGGAGGAACGTTGTCCATGGGTTTGCGATGGGTCGGACACGACTTCGCAACTAACAACAACAACAAATCCTAGGGCAGAAAAGAAGCCATCCAGGAGCCTCTGAAGATGGCAGGCAGAATGGACTCAAATTTAATTAATTGTTCTTACTGTCAGGAAATTTATCTTTAATATTACTTCTTGTCTTGCCCTCAGGTGCTTTGGAGAATCGCTTGATTCCCTCTTTCTTGTGACTGCTTCTCAAGTACTGGAAGGCTGCTATTCTCATATTCCTAGTCCTTCTCTTTGCTAGGCTAGATATACCTAGTTCCCTGAATCATTCATTGTACAGTTTAGCTTCTAGAACCCTTGCTCGTCTTCTCTGCAGTCTTTCTAGGGTCCCCATTTTGTATTAGAATAGAATAGAATAGAATAGAATAGAATAGAATAGAATAGAATAGAATAGAATAGAATAGAATAGAATAGAATAGAAAGGAATGGAATGGAATGGAATGGAATAGAGTAGAGTAGAGTAGAGTAGAGTAGAGTAGAGTAGAGTAGAGTAGAGTAGAGTAGAGTAGAGTAGAGTACAGTAGAGTACAGTAGAGTAGAGTACAGTACAGTACAGTACAGTACAGTACAGTACAGTACAGTACAGTACAGTACAGTAGAACGGAACGGAACGGAACGGAACGGAACGGAACGGAACAGAACAGAACAGAACAGAACAGAACAGAACAGAACAGAACAGAACAGAACAGAATAGAATAGAATAGAATAGAATAGAAACAGAGTTGGAAAGGACATTAGAGGTCTTCTAGTCCAACCCCCTGCTTAGGCAGGAAACCCTATACCATTTCAGACAAATGGCTGTCCAGTCTCTTCTTAAAAACTTCCAGTGTTGGAGCATTCACCACTTCTGGAGGCAGGTTGTTCCACTGGTTAATTGTTCTGACTGTCAGAAAGTTTCTCCTTAATTCCAGGTTGCTTCTCTCCTTGATGGGTTTCCACCTGTTGCTTCTTGTCCTGCCTTCGGGTGCTTTGGAGAACAGCTTGACTCCCTCTTCTTTGAGGCAGCCCCTGAGATACTGGAAGCCTGGTATCATGTCACCCCTCGTCCTTCTCTTCATTAAACTAGACATACCCAATTCAAGCAACCTTTCCTTATATGTTTTAGCCTCCAGTCCCCTAATTGTCATTGTTGCTCTTCTCTGCACTCTTTCTAAAGTCTCAACATCTTTTTTACATCATGGTGACCAAAACTGAATTAAACTGTCATTTGTTTAAGCTTACTAAGTTTACTTTAAGTTTAAGTTTACTTAATAAGGTGCAGTTGGTAGGATGTCAGCAATGATGTCAGTGATGTCAGAAAGAAGCAACTTTGAGATGTTAAGATCAGTGGGTACAAGAATATACCTGAGGGGGTGGAAGGAGCAAGGTGGTAGGGTATAGGGTGAGAACTGAAGGCACAAGGAGAGAGATTCTCCTCTTCTCCTGACATAGATAGATGCCTTTTAGTCAGGGAATGCAACACACTTTCCAGATCAGGTGATACAGACTACAGCAGGGGTTGTCAACCTTGGCAACTTTAAGACTTGTGGACTTCAACTCCCAGGAATTCTGGGAGTTGAAGTCCACAAGTCTTAAAGTTGCCAAGGTTGAGAACCCCTGGACTACAGGAAGCCTTCCAGGCATGGGTTAATACATTGAAGGAGTGAAATTCAGGACTTTGGGTCTATATATAATTTGGGAGGAGAATTGACAGGAGTGGTCAATTTTTCAGAGGTGTTGTGTTCATCCCTAACTGTGGTGGAATGTAGTCTGGATTCCCAAGAAGCAAGTGGGCAAGTTTAGATAGTTTGTTTTGGAGACAGAGGGTGAAGACAGCTCTTTCCTTCTTCCCTCCCTCCCTTTCTCCCTCCCTCCTTCCCCCTTTCCTTCCTTCCTTCTTCCATCTTCCCTTCCTTCCTTTCATCCATTTTCCTTTCTTCCTCCCTCTTCTCTTCCTTCCTTCTTTTTTCCTTTTCCCTTCTTCCCTTTTCCCTTCCTTCCTTCTTTTCTTCTTCCTTCCCTCCCTCCCTCCCTCTTTCCTTTCTTCCTTCTTCACTTCTTCCTTCCTTCTTTCCTCCCTCCCTCCCTCCCTCTCTTTCTTTCTTTCTTTCTTCCTCCCTCCCTCCCTCCCTCTCTTCCTTCCTTCCTTCCTTCCTTCCTTCCTTCCTTCCTTCCTTCCTTCCTTCCTTCCTTCCTCTCTCCCTTTCTCCTTGGTTCTCAGAGAGAAAGAATAAGATTTTTTAGGAGGAGAAAACATCCATCCCAGACTTAAACCGACACTGCTGCTCCTCTGCCTTTTCTCCGGTGATTCCAAAGAGTGGAGGCTCTAATGGCTCATCTGAGCTCGGTGCTGCTTCTGTTCTGCTGAGAGCGAAGCGGGTGCCTTCCTGTCAATTAGAAGAGGGACAGCTGGAGCGTCTCCTCTGTCTGTTGAAATGTGGGCATATTGCATGTCAAGGGGAAAGTAACAAATGCAGCAGGCTAGCATCACCATCTGTCACCCATGGAGAGGCGATGGGGAAACAAAGGGATCCAAGGAAAATCTTCTCTGTCTGGACTTTGCAAAAGATGCTTCACCTCCTTTGGAGAACTAGCTCTGGAGTGGGTGCAGTCAGTTAGAATCAGAACTTTCTTTTTGCTGAGGAAAGGATGATTATTCATGAGGTCTAGCTGCGTGCAGAATCCGCTCCGATTTCAGAAGGAAAATGTCTTCCTTTTTGGCGGTGATCGTCGAGCAAACTGAGCGGTCATTAAGAGGAAGCCATTTTTCCCCAATGGGCCATTTTTGGCCAAAAAAAAAAAAATAAAGTGCCAAAAATTAGGTCATGTGATCACAGGATACTGCAAATGGCCATAAACGCGAGCCAGTTGCCAAGCACCCAAGCTGTGATCATTTAACTGCAGTGTGTGCTTGTGTTTGTGTGCACTTGCAGCCATCAGAACTTTGATAACGGGTTCTAAGTAAGTCTCGGGAGGTCTTTTATAACTTTGAATAGTTACTACTGTAAGCGACCGGTCACTAAGCGAGTTTAAATAGGAAGAGAGAGTCAGGAAAGATCCTGAAGATAACCGAATAACAGAGTTGAAAGGGACCTTGGAGGTCATCTAGACCAACCCCCTCCCTCAAGTAGGAAACCCTAGACCATCTCAGACAAATGGCTGTCCAATCTCTTCTTAAAAACCTCCTGTGTTGTTGCATCCACAACTTCTGGAAGCCAGCTGTTCCACTGGTTGATTGTCCTCCCTGTTAGGAAGTTTCTCCTTAATTCCAGGTTTTCTTTGATCAGTTTCCAACCATTGTTTCTTGTCCTGCCCTCTGGTGCTCTGGAAAATAGGTTGACCCCCTCTTCTTTGTGGCAGCCCCTCAGATACTGGAATACTTCTATTAGGCCATCCCTAGTCCTTCTTTTCTCTACACTGGCCATACCCAATTCCTGCAACTGTTCTTCATACATTTTGGTCTTCTGGCCTTTAATAATCTTAGTTGCTCTTCTTCACACTTTTCTTCCAAAGTCTCAACATCTTAATAGAATCAAGATCAGGTGAAGTGTTAATACCACTTTACAATGCCTTGGTAAGGCCACACTTGGAATACGGCATCCAGTTTTGGTCACCACAATGTAAAAAAAGATGTTGAGACTCTAGAAAGAGTACAGAGAAGAGCAACAAAGATGATCAGGGGACTGGAGGCTAAAACATACATGGAACGGTTGCTGGAATTGGGTATGTCTAGTTGAACGAAGAGAAGGACGAGGGGGGACATGATAGCAGTGTTCCAATATCTCAGGGGCTGCCCCAAAGAAGAGGGAGTCAAGCTATTCTACAAAGCACCTGAAGGCAGAACAAGAAGCAACGGATGGAAACTAATCAAAGGGAGAAGCAACCTAGAACTAAGGAGAAATTTTCTGACAGTTAGAACAATTAACCAGTGGAACAACCTGCCTCCAGAAGCGGTGAATGCTCCAACACTGGAAGTTTTCAAGAAGAGACTGTCTGAAATGGTATAGGGTTTCTAGCCTGAGCAGGGGGTTGGACTAGATGACCTCCAAGGTCCCTTCCAACTTTATTATTATCATTATCATTATCATCATCATTATTATCATCATCATCATCATCATCATCATCATCATCATCATTATTATTATTATTATTATTATTATTATTATTATTTGTAATGTGGTGATCAAAACTGGATGCAGGGTTCCAGGTGTGATCTTACTAAGGATTTATAAAGTGGTACTAATCCTTCATGTGATCTTGATTCTATGCCTCTCTTTTTACAACCAGGGATTGCATTAGCTTTTGTTGCTGCTGCTGCACTTTGCTGGCTCATATTTGACTGTCCATTAGGACTCCAAGATGGCTATCTACCGTAATTCTCTAACCAGATGAGCAGGCACATGGGTCACCTGCTCATCCTCTTCCCCATTGGAGAGAGATATTCTGTGTGGCTATTTAAATGGCAGTATTTTCAAATGTGGATGTGGATCTATGCATCTAAGTGGATTGGCTCAGCATGGACCTTGGAGAGGCTACATCGAAGGCGATCATGTCAATGCATATCCCTGATGAAGCCAGACTGCAAAGAGCAGTGGAGATGAAATGCACATTTATCTCTAGGAAAAGCTACAAAGCCATCTTCCCTTTTCTCTCCGCTCCTCTCCCCATGTCTCATGAATATGCATGAACTGGGAATTAACCCCTTTTAGTGCCAGGGTAGATTTGATCTGGCCGCCGTTCCAAAACATACCCACATATGTGCAGTCAGACCCTGACCCACTTCTTATTTGAAGAGAGAAGCTAGGGATGCTGCAGACAGCACAGGAAATATGGGTAGACATTCTGCTCTGATGATTGGGTATTAGAACTGCCAGTCAAAGGATGGTTACACAGGGCACCTCCTTTGGGTTTATATTCTAGTGGAAGGGGAGGATGAAATGGCGGGCCCCAAGAAAGCTCAAAATTCCAGCTGAAGGGAAACAACTTCTCTTAGAAAGCCATTGCACTTTCACTCATAATTTTATTTATTTAAAGATAAGACAAGACAAGACAAGACAAGACAAGACAAGACAGGAGAGGACAGGAGAGGACAGGACAGGACAGGACAGGACAGGACAGGACAGGACAGGACATGACAGGACAGGACAGGACAGGGTAAGGTAAGGTAAGATAAGATAAGATAAGATAAGATAATATAAGATAAGATAAGATAAGATAAGATAAGATAAGATAAGATAAGATAAGATAAGATAAGATAAGATAAGATAAGATAAGATAAGATAAGATAAGATAAGATAAGATAGGATAGGATAGGATAGGATAGGATAGGATAGGATAGGATAGGATAGGATAAGATAAGATAAGATAAGATAAGATAAGATAAGATAAGATAAGATAAGATAAGATAAGATAAGATAAGATAAGATAAGATAAGATAAGATATATCCCAGGGTTGTTCAAACGTGGCCCTTTTATGACTTGTAGATTTCAACTCCCAGAATTCCTCAGCCAGCATGCCTGGCTGAGGAATTCTGGGAGTAGAAGTCCACAAGTCATAAAAGAGCCAAATTTGAAGACCCCTAAGATAACCTTTATTGTTACTTTTTTCTGCAAACATACAGGAACATATTGAAAAATGAAATTCTGATGCCCACTGTCAAAAGAAAATAAATATGTACCCATACATATGCATGCAAACACATATACATAATATACGGTATATTATTTGATTTTTATCCCCCTTTTATTCCTTTATAAGTAACTCAAGTCCGATTACTCTTTCCTTCACCTATTTTTCCCACAACAACAACCCTGTGAGGTGGGTTGGCAGAGACAGTATGCTGGCCCAAAGTCACCCAGCCAGCTTTCATGCCTAAGGTGAAACTAGAACTCACCAGCTCCTGGTGATCAGCCTGAAGTTAACCCACCTGGCTTTCGAAAATGGAATTCACACTCTCCTGGTGATTGGCTGAAAGTCACTCAGGCCACCTTGATGCTTAAGGTGGAACTAGAACTTGCAGTCTCCTGGTTTCTAGGCCAGCACTACACCAGCCTGACACTCATCCTCCAGGTAGCAGGACTTTAGCACAGTCAAAGCCTCAATCTGTGATATTGTGGGAAGTCAGCCCACCCCCCAAAGAAGGAAATATTAAAAGGGCAGAAAAATATATTTCCTCCCAGTTTTTCTTAATAGCCCCAGGTCTCCCCCCCCCAAGCAGAAACCAGCTCTGTAGAAATGCAGATGGAGGCCTTTCAGTTTGTAAATAAATAGCTCCACATTTGCTCATTGAGCATGTAATGGTGATGTGCTTTTTAATATGTTTGCATATACATTAAATATAATAAATACCCTAGAGCAGTGATGGCCATTCTAGGACATGATAGCAGTGTTAGACATGATAGGGATGACATGATAGCAGTGTTGCAACCTGGGGGCATTCGCCCAGGTTCGCCTGGTGCATCAGTTGCGGCCCTATTTGGATCGGGAGTCACTCCTCACAGTCACCCATGCCCTTGTCACCTCGAGATTCGACTACTGTAATGCTCTCTACATGTGGCAACCTTTGAAGAATGTCCGGAGACTGCAAGTAGTCCAGAATGCAGCCGCGCGAGCCGTTTTGGGTCTCCCAAGACATGCTCACATCACTCCAGCCCTCCGTGAGCTGCACTGGCTACCAATTGGTCTCCGAACACAATTCAAAGTGTTGGTTATGACCTATAAAGCCCTTTATGGCAATGGACCAGGATACTTGCGGGACCGTCTCCTGCCTCATGAATCCCAGTGACCAGTTAGGGCACATAGGGTTGGCCTCCTACGGATCCCGTCTGTTAGACAATGTCATCTGGCGGGGCCCAGGGCTAGGGCCTTCTCCGTTCCTGCCCCAGCCCTCTGGAACCAGCTTCCCTCGGAGGTTCGTACTGCTTCCTCCCTCCTAGCTTTCCGAAAACTGTTGAAAACTCATTTATGCAGACAGGTTTGGGGCGTGTGAGCTGCACTCTGCCCCTGGGCCTTTGATTGTGACTGTGTGTGGTATGAGTGAAATAAATTACTTAGTTTTTATACTGTAAATTTGTAATTTTAATTGTTTTATGTTTTTTGTACTTGTATTCTTGTTGTGAGCCGCCCTGAGTCTTGGGAGAAGGGTGGCATATAAGTTCAATAAAATGAAATGAAATTTGAGAGGCTGCCACGACTAAGAGGGCAAAGCACCTGAAGGCAGGACAAGAAGCAACGGATGGAAACTGATCAAGGAGAGAAGAAACCTAGAACTAAGGAGAAACTTCCTGACAGTTAGAATAATTAATCAGTGGAAGGACTTGCTTCCAGAACTTGTGGGTGCTCCATTACTGGAGGTTTTTTTTAGAAGAGATTGGACAACCATTGGTCTGAAATAATAAAGGGTTTCCTGCTTGAGCAGGGGGTTGGACTAGATGACCTCCAAGGTCCCTTCCAATGCTGTTGCTCTGTTATCCAACTATTAGCCAAACCTGACCTTGCTTAGCTTCTCATCTCAGACAGATCAAGCAGGTGCCTGCTGAGGTTCATCATCGTTCTATTTCATGCTCCTCCTCCTTCTTCCATGCACCCTTTGGAGAAATCAAAATTGCAGACATGATTGCAGCCCACTCAAAGTCTTTAAAGATTTCAAGGGAAAAGATAGCGAGGGTACCAAGCAGAGCCCCTCCAAAATTTGATAAAATTTGATAAAAAAATTGATAAAAATCAACAAAGCTAATCCACCACCAGTTAGCCAGGCAGCCCTGAATGTCTGCGAAACTAGCCATTGAGCCTGTCAGATGCCCCTATCTGTCCTCAGGTAAACATGCAATATGCATGGAGGAGGAAAATGGCAATTCCCCAAAATACTAGGATGAAGGTTACATAATAATAATAATAATAATAATAATAATAATAATAATAATAATAATAATAATAATAATAATAGTAAAGTTGGAAGGGACCTTGGAGGTCATCTAGTCCAACCCCCTGCTTAGGCAGGAAACCCTAAACCATTTCAGACAAATGGCTGTCCAGCCTCTTCTTAAAAACTTCCAGTGTTGGAGCATTCACCGCTTCTGGAGGCAAGTTGTTCCACTGGTTAATTGTTCTAACTGTCAGGAAGTTTCTCCTTAGTTCTAGGTTGCTTCTCTCCTTGATTAGTTTCCATCCGTTGCTTCTTGTCCTGCCTTCAGGTACTTTGGAGAATAGCTTGACTCCCTCTTCTTTGGGGCAGCCCCTGAGGTATTGGAACACTGCTATTATGTTCCCCTTCGTCCTTCTCTTCATTAAACTAGATATACCCAATTCCAGCAACCGTTCCTTATATGTTTTAGCCTCCAGTCCCCTAATCATCTTTGTTGCTCTTCTCTGGACTCTTTCTAGAGTTTCAGCATCTTTTTTGCATCGTGGTGACTAAAACTGGATGCAGTATTCCAAGTGTGGCTTTACTAAGGCCTTGTAAAGTGGTATTAACACTTCACAAGATCTCGATTCTATCCCTCTGTTAATGCAGCCTAGCACTGTGTAGGCCTTTTTGGCAGCTGCAGCACACAGCTGGCTCATATTTAGGTGATTGTCCACTAGGACTCCGAGATCCCTCTCACAGTTGCTACTGTTGAGCAAGGTACCCCCTGTACTATACCTGCACATTTGGTTTTTCTTGCCTAAATGTACTTTTTTCACCACTGAATTTCATTTTGTTAGATAGCGCCCAGTGTTCAAGTCTGTCCAGATCCTCCTGTATCGTAAGCCTGTCCTCTGTAGTGTTGGCTATTCGTGCCAGCTTGGTGTCCATTGTGGTCTGCTCCTCTTAGGTCAGAATACTGCTAAACCATCACAGAAACTGTTGTGTTCGTGGTTCGCGTACAATTGATGAAGACTCATGGTGACAAGTAACAAACGCCTTATTTTCTTTCTCCTACAACCAAGCAAACAGCAAAAGGCACACAGGCCTTTTTATAGGGCCAGAGACCCAGACAGTGTGAACCAATCAAATTTGAGCATTTTCGCGCCTTGCGCATGCGCTCAAGGCTGGCGCCACCCTGTCTGGTCCCAGGCAGCTTTTGGAATGCCCGGGACCGTTTGCAACATTCTGAGCCTGCTTTCAGCTCTTGCAGGCTCAGGACACAACAGAAACGATGATTTGATGCTTAGAAATTCTCCAAAGCTTCTACTAACCTGGAGACCCCAGGATGTCATCATACGGACATCCATCCTGGTGTGAGAGATTGTGAGGGGGCCGAGGAAAAAGCAAGAGGGGCTCTGGACCTAAATCACCAAACAGATATGAGAAAAATTAACTAGTGGCTTATCTTATAAACAGGTAGTTCAACCAAGGTTGGAAAAAAGCCCAAGAGAAGGAATGCAAAGGACTTGAAAAGCCTTGACTTTACGAATGCACGAATAAAGCACTTTGTCACCTTCAAAGCCCCTCATGGCCCAGGGCCAGCTTAAATGAAGGACCGTCTTTTCCCAGTTACATCTACCCAACCCACCAGAACAGGAGGCAGGGAATGCTGGGGTCCCTGTCTTAAGGAGGTCCATTGAAGGGCCCTTGGTGCTCTCTGAGCTTGCTTGTTTTCTTGCAGATGTTTCATGACCCAACCAGGTAACATCATCAGTGCATCAAGTCCATCTAGTGCAGCGGTTCTCAACCTTGGGGTCGCGACCCCATTTGGGGCCGCGACCCCATTTGGGGTTGCACAACGATTTCACAGGGGTCGCCGGACACCGCAGGCCACCATTTTTTTATTATTATTATTATTATTTTTATTTTATTTTATTTTTTTGGCGCGCGCACCGCGCATGCGCAAATCCGCCCGTCGCGCCAAAATAAATAAATAAATAAAATTTAAAAAAAAATTAAAAAAAATTAAAAAAAACAAAATGGCGGCTGCGACGGGCGGATCCGCGCATGCGCAGATCCGCCCATCACGCCGAAAAAAAATAAAAAAAATAAAAAAAATGGCGGCTGCGACGGGCGGATCCGCGCATGCGCAGATCCGCCCATCGCGGCCACCATTTTTTTATTTTGTTTTATTTGTTTTTTTAATTTTTTTTCGACGCGCACGCGCGCGCATCCGGGGCAGAGTCGCGGCGCGCATGGGCGGGGCAAGTGGGGTCTCAACCTGAGAAAGGTTGAGAACCACTGATCTAGTGGGACCAAGAAGAAGGACCTCCTCCGTGGTGGCTCCCTCCCTGTGGAACATCATCTCTGCAGAGATAAGATTGCCTCTCCCCACACATACACATACACACACACTTTGAACTCTTTCGCAAGGCCCTGAAGAAGTGATTCTGTCAATGGGCCTGGGAACCCCAGAGGGATAAGGAGTCCAACAAGTGGCTTGTTTGATTGTTGTCACCAGGGAGAGACAGGATTTATTGGGGTTTGAATTGGGGTTTCATCCTATTAAGCCCTCCCACTGAATTGGGCAGGGAAGGAAGGGAGGGAGGGAGGGAGGGAGGGAGGGAGGAAGGAAGGAAGGAAGGAAGGAAGGAAGGAAGGAAGGAAGGAAGGAAGGAAGGAAGGAAGGAAGGAAGGAAGGGAAGGGAAGGCTGGCTCATGGTTCCTATGGCAGTTTCCAAGATTCCAAACTTCACCCCTAATTTTTGCATTAAAAACATCTTATGGAAATCTCTATAATTCCTGATTTTTGATCGGGCCAGGCTGTACAGAGCTTGACAGTCTGGATTGCAGGTAGCCAAGTCTGAAACTACAGGAAATTGGGCAGTGGTTACCAGGGATGTACTTCAGTGTTTATTTTTGTATTTATCTATTGAATAAATATAATAAGATAAAATAACCTTTATTGTCATTGTTTACTGTGGGCACAATGGCACACATTAAAAATGAAAACCTTTTGCCTGCTCTCGAAAGTGTACACATACATAACACACCTATCAACATGCTACATACATACATATGTAGATACCTACACCCTTATATATAAATACATATGCCGTAAATATTAATATGTGTCCATTTTGAACACATAGTGGAAAGAGGAAGCTTGAGAGTTCATAAGCTTGATACTATATGGAACAAAACTGTGGCTGAATCGGAATGTTCTGCTTCGGATACCACGGAGCCCCCTCCTCCCAGAAGGTAACAAGGAAAACAGGTTGTGGAGAGGGTATAAGAACATAAGAAGAGCCATGCTGAATCAGGCCAAAGCCCATCGAGTCCAGCATTCTGTGTCACACAGTGGCCCACCAATTGTACATGGGGATCTTGAGCAGAAAGAGAAGGCAAAACCCTCCCTTTCCCTTAACCCCCAACAAATGGTACTCAAGGGAATCCTGCCTGCCTCAACCAACATAGAGGCGGCACATGGACATCCGTTTTAATAACCACCGATACACTTGGCATCCATGAATCTATCTAGCCCTGCCTTGAAGCTGTCAAGGCTGACAGCTGTCACGACCCCTTCTGGAAGTGAATTCCATAAATCAACGACCCTCTGGGTGAAGAAATATTTCCCTTTATTTGTCCTCACTTTCTTAGCTATGAGCTTTAGGGAGTGCCCCCTTGTCCTGGTATTGTGTGATAGAGAAAAGAATTTTTCTCTATCCACCTTTTCTATCCCATGCATGATTTTAGCAACATATGCCATGTCCTGGATAGAAGGGAGTGAACTGCCAATAATCTTTCCTGCTGTCCTCGCCACTCTCTGCACCACCTTCCTGTCTGAAGTAGTGATGCTTGTAAAGCAGACTGTAATACAATACAACAGGATGCTTTCAACTGTCCTTCTACAGAAAGTGGTCAGGACAGGGGAAGGAAGATGTACTTTTCTCATGCGACGCAGAAAATTCAGGTGCTGCTGTGCCCGCTTCACCAGTGTCTCGCTGTTGAGCGACCAAGCCACCCAACACACACATAGGTGATTTTAGGTGGCTTATAAGGTTAAGTCTGGGCTGCTTGCAACCTAGTATATCTTCACCTAGGCAGACAATTTCAGATGTACTTTATTATATAAGATATCTAGGAAAACATTGTAGGTATAGGCGTTATAAGAACAATAGTGATGGGCTGGATGCCAAAACAAAGCAAGGTTAGACTTACACTTCAAAAGTGTCCAGGAAGTCTGTAATTGGGGAGTTTGTCTGGTAAGAACAAAGAATGCTTATTCACAGGGAATATGCACGTGTAAAGCTTGTAACAATTCTAGGTGGTTAGAAAGATAAAAACAATAGCTAGTCCAGTGGTGGTGAACCTGTGGCACGGGTGCCAGAGGCGGCACTCAGAGCCCTCTCTGTGGGCACGTGCACCGTCACCCCAGTCCTAGGCCTTCAACTGGGTTTTATAAAACCTTTTCACTTTGGGCTTCCCCCGCCTTGTGCAAAAAAAAAAAAAAAGGTTCAATCAGTCAATTTCAACTTCTCGCAGGAAAAAAAAAGATCTCGCAAAGTTGGAATTGATCGATCGAACTTTTTAGTCCCACCCAGTCTGCCGTTACCACTGCAGCCATGCCCACCCAATTGGCCACACCCATCCAATGGGCCACACCCACCCGGCACTCGACGATGCATAAGTGGGTTTTGGGTTGCAGTTTGGGCACCCGGTCTCTAAAAGGTTCGCCATCACTGAGCTAGTTAGTAGATATCATTCATCCTATTAAACTTCACAATCCTTTCTCGCTAGATCGTGTTACTAACCATTGATTAAAATTTTCCCATGTTTCAAAATAAACGGAGTCTTCTTTCTCTTTAATCTCTAAGGTTAATCTGTCCATTTCTGCACATTCTAAAATTTTTGTAATTATAATCTGGTCAGATGGTAAATTTTCATTTGTCCAGAATTGGGCAAATGCTATTCTCGCAGTTGTCAATACATGTAATATTAAATATTCATTCCCTTTTCCATAATTAAGTCCTGGTATTCCCAACAAGAACAGTTCTGGCTTAAATTCTATCTGTATTTTAGTCATTTTTTCCAGCCATATATGAATCTTAAACCAAAACTTCTTAGCGCTAGGACATACCCACCAGATATGATAGTAGGTACCTGGTTTTTGTTTACATTTCCAACAATTATTTGATACATTTTTAAACATTTTTGCTAATCTAACTGGTGTCATGTGCCATCTATAAAATATTTTATATAAATTTTCTTTATATGCTAAAAGTTAGAAATAGAGATGGCCTGAAGCAATAGGATGTGTATTAGATAACTCCTGAAGCATTCATTAGCCAAGGCTTAGGAATAGGGACTGCTAGAAACCAATAGGATAATTGTTAGATCATTATGGAAATGTTTATTAGATGATATTTCTTATATAGCACGCCTTACCCCACCTTCTGCTTTAGTGAACATGTATAAAGTATCGGAACCATGATGTCAACACTGTTAACATCGGACGTTCTTGCTTTGACATAAAGCTTTCTTAATTCTGTGGTTCAAGGTTTCTTGGCATGTTGACCAAGATCCCTTTTCTTGGACTATTTCAATAAAAGAAAACCGGAAGAACACGTGTCTGGTGTTCTTCATCGGCCTCAGCCCCAGGCTCAGACCCGGATTGGAGACAACAATCGGAGATAAAATGCCAATGAAATTATATTATAAACAACTGTAAATAAGAAAACTGAATAAAGTACGCTGAAATGGGAAGGAAGGAAGGAAGGAAGGAAGGAAGGAAGGAAGGAAGGAAGGAAGGAAGGAAGGAAGGAAGGAAGGAAGGAAGGAAGGAAGGGGAAGGGAAGGAGTGGCAAGGAGAAGGAAGGAAGGAAGGAAGGGAGGGAGGGAGGGAGGGAATGAGGGAGGGAGGAAGGGAGGAAGGGAGGGAGGGAGGGAGGAAGGAAGGAAGGAAGGAAGGAAGGAAGGAAGGAAGGAAGGAAGGAAGGAAGGAAAGAGGATCAAAAGCTGATATGCAGTAAATTGCAATTCATGGCTGGTAATTAGGCATGCATTTATTCTATATAATTATTTTTGATTCCCCATGCATGAAAAATTCACAGCTTTTTATGTTTTGATTGATTTGTGGGGTAGAGTAAAATGAAAATGTCTACCCTTGATCTGGAAGCACTTAGTTTAAAGTGATCTCATTCGACCTCCAATTGTCTCTTCGACAACACGTTAATTCCGACCAAGCATTATTAAACATGACTGTATCTCACCGCTCAGGCAAAAGTTTTGAGAACTAAATTAAAGAGAAAGTGTGAAAATAGAAAAAGCACCCTCAGTAAGCATAGATTATCTAGGGATTTAAATAGAACACGAGTATCCAGGGAAACGAAAAATAAGCCTCTGGAAAAAACAGGCAAAAACTTTCTCAACATACAGTACAAAGAAATAATGATCCTGTATCACACCATGGATTCTAAATCAAACCAAACAGTTGCATCACTTAACAAAATTCAGATAGGCGTACCTGCATTCTGAGTCAGTGAAGCGATAAGGTCATTACCAAAAAGCCCTCAAAGATATGAACTAGGGGGTTAGAGCAGGGGTCCTCAAACTTGGCCCTTTTATGACTTGTGGGCTTCAACTCCCAGAATTCCTCAGTCAGGCACGCTGGCTGAGGAATTCTGGGAGTTGAAGTTCACAAGTCATAAAAAGGGCCAAGTTTGAGGATCCCTGGATTAGAGTCTAAGAAGGTGGGAAATTATGATTGTGTGACAGGTGTTATTAGGGGTATAAACCAGGATTCAGGAACTATGGCCCTTGTATGACTTATGGACTTCAACTCCCAGAATTCCTGACCCAGCATGGCTGGCTCAGGAATTCTGGGAGTTGAAGTCCACAAGTTATAAAAGGGCCATAGTTCCCTAACTCTGATATATAAACCAAAGTCCATCTAGAACAGTGGTTCTCAGCCTGTGGGTCGGGACCCCATTTGGGGTCGAAAGACCATTTCACGGGGGTCGCCAAACAACACAGTCTGCCATTTTCCCCCTTTTCCTTAGCTGTGCTACTCCCTCTTATTCTATTGGCTTTTGAAAGCCAATAGAATAGACTCTCTTGAATAGAGTTTAATTCTATTGGCTTTCAAAAGCCAATAGGAATTGTCCAGGCTGTCTCTGCCCTGCTGAGCCTGCCAAAAGTCCCAGTCTGCAAACGGTGCTACAAGTTGTCTGCAGCGAAGGCGAGCTTTCTGGAAGTTTCCATCCCTCCGTGCTGAGCAATTACTAAAATAGTTAGCCTTGCTAGCTACGCCTCGGCCGGCACAGGGGGCGGCACCACGCATGTGCGGCGCTCCCAGGCAGGGAAAGTCCTCAACTTACGACTGGTTGGGAAATCCTCAACTTACGACCGATTGGGAAGTCCTCGACTTACGACCAGTTGGGGGTCATGGCATTAAAAAGGTTGAGAACCACTGATCTAGAACTACAATGAGAATAGAACAAGTGTGGGTAATCAGCTATTTCAGGCACAGATAGAACTTGGTTTTGTCTTCTGAGTAGCTTAACCAGGTACCGGGTGGAACAAAAAGTGGTCACGTTTTTATTGGTGTGTGTATCCCGGTTGTGATTGCAAGAAAGATAAACAGAGGGCAAAGAAGCAGTGCCATTTCTAAATGTGAGTCAGAAAAGTTGTGGTGGTGATTGTTAGGAAAAATCCATATTAATGTCACAGATTGGGGCTTTGAATGTGATATGGATGGATGGATGGATATATTGCTGCCCTAGAAACCAGGAGATGGTGAGCTCTACTTCCACCTTTGGCATGAAAGCCAGCTGTGTGACTTTGGGCTGTTCACGAGGAGATTGTGAGTTCTAGTTCCACCTTCGGCATGAAAGCCAGCTGGGTGACTTTGGGCTGATCACCAGGAGATTGTGAGCTCTAGTTCCACCTTTGGCATGAAAGCCAGCTGGGTGACTTTGGGCTGATCACCAGGAGATTGTGAGTTCTTGTTCCACCTTCGGCATGAAAGCCAGCTGGGTGACTTTGGACTGATCTCCAGGAGATTGTGAGTTCTAGTTCCACCTTCGGCATGAAAGCCAGCTGGGTGACTTTGGGCTGATCACCAGGAGATTGTGAGCTCTAGTTCCACCTTCGGCATGAAAGCCAGCTGGGTGACTTTGGGCCGATCACCAGGAGACTGTGAGTTCCAGTTCTCCCTTAACCCTGAATTTTCCCCACGGGGCTACATGAGAAACTGGGACTGCTGTGGAGGGGGGGCGGCGGCAAACCAATAGAACTGTGAAAGTTTGTGTGTACACATGCACACAAGGACATATGCATATGCTTTTGCTTTTAATTTATTGTTGACGGTTTATTGGTTGTAAAGGCCCACAGTTAGTTTTAAGATGGCCATCTGTACAAATGTTTTAAATAAGTAAACAAACACTCTTTGCTGTAGAAAATAGCTTTCTTTATTTTAGCATCTCCTTAATGTAATCCAGAAGAACATCGGAGTAATAATATTTTATATGGATTTGCATTTTTAATAGATAGATAGATAGATAGATAGATAGATAGATAGATAGATAGATAGATAGATAGATAGATAGATAGATAGAGATGGATGGGAGAGAGAGGGGGGAAGAGAGAGAGAGAGAGAGAGAGAGAGAGAGAGAGAGAGAGAGAGAGAGACAGACAGACAGACAGACAGACAGACAGATATGGATGGATGGATGGATGGATGGATGGATGGATGGATGGATGGATGGATGGAGAGAGAAAGAGATGATAGATGATAAGGAGAGAGAGAGCGGAACAGCGAGAGAGAGAAAGAGAGAGAGAAAGAGAGAGAAAGAGAGAGAGGTACAGTGATAGATAGATACTATTTTCTCCTTACTTAAATATTCTGATGGAATAATTAATTAAATGTCTTCTTTAAAAAAAAGTCAGGTGAGACAGAGAATTTGAAAAGTATCAAGAGGGTGTCTATAGATACTTATGCCAACGATTACCATCTTCTTGAAGAACAATAAAGCATATGATTTTGTATTCATGCACTTCTGGTCCATCTTATAGAGATAGCTTCTGTTTACCTCAGATGATCTGAAGTTCTGAGTGATCGCTTTTAGCCAAAAAAACTAATAACACTGCTTTCCCGAGGCTTTTTGTCAATGCCCCAGCTCAAGGACAGGTGCGATCATCCTTGAAATTTCTGGGCTAATGGACATTTGTTTTTTCAATACAAATTTACTTCCCACTCTCAGAATTAGTCTTTTTTTCTTAAGAGGAGGAGTGGGTTTACTGCTTCCTTCTCTATTTAAATTTTCAATTACATCAGCTCTCTGATGCTCATTAGGAAAAAACAGCCCTGTCTTCATTAAACACATAAACTAACTTTGCAGCAGGAAGACGGGTGTGGGTGAAGAGGGTAATGGCTTAATTTTCTTCGTTTTGGAGAATAACATCTCTTGTCCTGAAGCAATATCCTTATAAATGCAACGTGTCATTTCAGACTTCATTTAGAGCACTAATTTGACTGGAGCGACTTTGGTAAAATTGCAGGGGGGAAGGGGGGGAAAAAGAAGAATGTTCCCTTTCTGTCATTTTGTTTACAGGCTTTCTGCTTGTCGCCAAAGACTCCAAACCTCTAGATGGTTTTGTGGGTGTGGGTGCTTGTGTATTGAACTATCTGTCGGATAAATAAGACCTTGGTAAGACCATACTTGGAATATTGCATCCAGTTTGGGTCTCCATATTATTAAAAAAAAGATGTTGAGACTCTGGAAAGAGTGCAGAGAAGAGCAACAAAGTTGATTAAGGGACTGGAGGATAAAACATACAAGGAACACTTGCAGGAACTGGGTATGTCTAGTTCAATGAAAGGAAGCAATATGGGTGACTTGATAGCAGTATTCCAATATCTGAGGGGCTGCCACAAAGAAGAGGGTGTCAACTTATTCTCCAAAGCACTCTGATGACAGAACAAGAAGCAATGGATGGAAACTAATGAAGGAGAGAAGCAACCTAGAACTAAGGAGAAATTTCCTGACAATGAGAGCAATAAACCAGTGGAGAGACTTGCCTCCAGAAGTTGTGCGTGCTCCAACACTGGAGGTTCTTAACCAGAGATTGGACAATCATTTGTCTGAAATGGTCTAGTCCAGGAGCCAACCAAAGAGCCAACCTTGGCTCTTTTATGACTCGTGGACTTCAACTCCCAGAATTCCTGAGCCAGTTGAAGGCCACGAGTCATAAAAGAGCCAAGATTGCCTACCCCTGGTATAGGGTCTCCTGCTTGAGCAGCGGGCTGAAAACCTCCCGGATCCCTTCCAACTCTGTTATTCTGTTGTTGAGATTGTCCTGCATCCAGCAGAGAAAAATAGGTTCTCTATTCAAAGAGGACAAGACAATTGCTTCTGCAGATCAGATGTGTTTATTCCTCCGGACGAATTTTATTAGGAGTGAAGACATTTGTCTGCAAAGAGATGCTGGGGAACCATAATCCTAAACTCTTAACTAGGTTTATGTTTTGCAGGAGATGCTGGAGGAATGTGAGATGTTCCATCTGCAGGAAAAAAAACGGAAGAGAGACATAATAATAATAATACTAATAATACTAATAATACTAATAATAATAATAATAATAATAATAAAGTTAGAATGGACCTTGGAGGTCCTCTAGTCCAGCGGTTCTCAACCTGTGGGTCGCGACCCCATTTGGGGTCGAACGACCGTTTCACGGGGGTCACCAAGCACGGCAGTCCGCCATTCCCCCCCCCATTTTTCCCCCATTTCCCCTCGGCCGTCGCACGCGCGCCGCGCTTGCGCAATTCGGGCCGTCACGCCGCGCATGCGCGGTTTGGCCTGTCGCGTGTGCACCGTGCATGCGCGGTTCAGCCTGTCGCACCGCGCATGCGTGGTTTGGCCCGTTGCGCACGCCGCGCATGCGCGGTTAGGCTCATCGCGCCGCGCATGCGCAATTCGGCCTGTCGTGCCACGCATGCGTGGTTTGGGCCGTCGCACGCACCGCGCATGCGTGGTTCAGCCCGTCGCGCCGCACGTGCGCGGTTCGGTCCATCACGCCGCACATGCGCAGTTCGGGCTGTCGCACGTGCGCCACGCATGTGTGGTTAGGCCCGTCATGCCATGCATGCGCGATTCGGCCCATCGCGCCACGCATGCGCGGTTCGGTCCGTTCCGCCGTGCATGCACGGTTCGGGCCGTCGCGTGCGTGCCGCGCATGCACGGTTAGGCCCATCGTGCTGTGCATGCGCGATTCGGGCCGTCATGCCGTGCATGCACGGCGCAGTTCAGGGTCATGCCGCGCATGGGCGGCGCAGGTGGGGTCTCGGCCTGAAAAAGGTTGAGAACCGCTGCTCTAGTCCAACCCCCTGCTCAGGCAGGAAACCCTATACCATTTCGGACAAAAGGCTGTCCAGTCTCTTCTTAAAATCTTCCAGTGTTGGAGCATCCACAGCTCCTAGAGGCAGGTTGTTCCACTGGTTAATTGTTCTAACTGTCAGGAAGTTTCTCCTTAGTTCTAGGTTGCTTCTCTCTTTGGTTAGTTTCCATCCGTTGCTTCTTGTCCTGCCTTCGGGTGCTTTGGAGAATAGCTTGACTCCCTCTTCTTTGGGGCAGCCCCTGAGATACTGGAACACTGCTATCATGTCCCACCATTGTCAGGGGCAGTTAAGTGAGTTGTGAGTCATTTTATGACCCTTTTTTCGCCATTGTTGTTAAGCTAATCTCTGCAGTCTCTAAGTGAGTCATGCCGTCTTTAAGTGACTCTGGCTTCACCCATTGACTTTGCTTGTCGGAAGCCGATATAAGGTGACAAATGATGATCACACAATCCTGGGGACAGCGCAACCATCATAAATACATGCCAGTTGCCAAGCATACTGGTTTTGATCACCGTGTCTGTAGGGATGCTGCCCCGATCAGAAGTGTGAAAACTGGTTGCAAGTCACTTTTTCAGTGTCATGTCAAACGGTCACTAAATGAATGTTTGTAAATCAAGGACTATCTGCACACAATGTCTTTTTTGAAGTACATACTGTAGGAGGAAGAGAACTGACTCTCCCATCTTTAGAGCGGTGAGACTCCTCCATTTTATTACTTACTACCGGTAATAACATTTGAAGAGTTACGTTCGGCGGTCTAAAGCAGCGGTTCTCAACCTGTGGGTCGCGACCCCATTTGGGGTCGAACGACCGTTTCACGGGGGTCGCCAAACGCTGCAGTCTGCCATTTTTCCCCCCATTTCCCCTCGGCCGTCGCACACACGCCGCGCATGCGTGGTTCGGGTCGTCGTGTGCGCGCCACGCATGCGCGGTTCGGGCCGTCGCGCCGCGCATGCGCGGCACAGGTCGGGGTCACGCCGCGCATGCGCGGCGGAGGTGGGGTCTCAGCCTGAAAAAGGTTGAGAACCGCTGGTCTAAAGCAATACTGGAGCCCTGATCTCCCTTTTTAATTGCATGTTTGGGTAATTTTCATTTATTTTAGAAGCCCCACGCGTGTTTTGATCATGTGAAATGATTTCAAAAGCCCAGCTTCAAAAGAGAAGGAGGGAGAGAGAGAGAGAGAGAGAGAGAGAGAGGGAGGGAGAGAGAGGGGAGAGAGAGAGAGAGAGAGAGAGAGAGAGAGAGAGAGAGAGAGAGAGAGAGAGAGAGAGAGAGAGAGCAACCGCCATTTTGAAGATTTTGACCATAGCCCTCCTTCTCTCTCCCCCCTCCCCATGCACTAGTATTACCACTGTGCTACAATACCTTTTCCATTTTTTGTGTGGGCCTTTGTTCATTGAGCCTTCTGAAGAAAATACACAAATAAGTACAAGAAAGAAGATGAAAATTTGAGTTTAGTTTAGTTTATTCAAACTTATATGCCGCCCTTCTCCGAAGACCCAGGGCGGCTCACAGCAAGAATACAACAACAATTTAAAATCAACCACATTCATACCCCACGCAAACACAATCAATTCACAAGCACTGATGGCAGGACACTCTTAGGGCCGAGGGGCAGAGCACAGCTCATACGCCCCAAGCCTATCGGCATAGATGCGTCTTCAGCACTTTCCGGAAAGCTAGGAGGGAGGAAGCAGTATGAACCTCTGAGGGAAGCTGGTTCCAGAGGGCTGGGGCAGCGACGGAGAAGGCCCTAGCCCTAGGCCCCGCCAGATGGCATTGTCTAACAGACGGGACTCGTAGGAGGCCAACCCTATGTGCCCTAACCGGTCGCTGGGATTCATGAGGCAGAAGACGGTCCCGCAAGTATCCTGGTCCATTGCCATAAAGGGCTTTATAGGTCATAACCAGCACTTTGAATTGTGTTCGGAGACCAATTGGTAGCCAGTGCAGCTCATGGAGAGCTGGAGTGATATGAGCGTGTCTTGGGAGACCCAAGATGGCTTGCGCGGCCGCATTCTGGACTACTTGCAATCTCCGGACATTCTTCAAAGGTTGCCCCATGTAGAGAGCATTACAGTAGTCGAATCTCGAGGTGACAAGGGCATGGGTGACTGTGAGGAGTGAGATGAGGTAAGTGGTTAAAGCACCAGGATAGAAAACAGGAAAGGGTGACTTTTAGTCCTGCCTTAGGCATGAAAGCCTGCTAGGTGACTTTGGGCCAATCACCAGGAGATGGTGAGTTCTAGTCCCGCCTTAGGCACAAAAATCGGGCTGGGTGAACTTTGGGGCAGTTCCTCTCTCTCTCTCTCAGCTCAACCTACCTCACAGGATTGTTGTAGGGAAAATAGGAGGAGGAAGGAGTATTTTGATCCTGTGACCGGGATGCTGTTGCATACTGCAACCGTTGTAAATGAGAGGAGTGTAATGGATGTCAGTCAAGGACTACCTGTAATACAAGATCACAGGAATGCTTAATCAACCAAAAGCAACACAAGCCACATCTCCTACAAGCCACGTCCCTTTGTTTGAAGCTAAATCATCATTATAAGCGCATGCGCGCACGCGCACACACACACACACACACACACACAAACAGGGGACGCGAGATGGTTACAATCTGGAAGTAAATTCCTTTGAATTCTTTTTTTTTTAAAGTTTTATTAGTTTTATAATTATAAAAATAAACAAAAAGTCAAATTAAATACAACTCAATATAATCGTTTACCACTTTTCCCAACACAAAACAAAATATAAAAACTTACATGGAATAATTAAAATAACTATGGGTATTGCTCGGCAGCACCCCCTCCACCACATCCCCCTCTTCCTTCCTCCCTACCTCCTACTTCTATCCCCCCACCCTCTCTCCCTCCCTCTTGTCTGGTTAATGAAACCCTGACTGAATAATTAAAGTACCAAAAAAAAATCACTCTCTTCTTCTCCTCTCTAAGGCATGGATGGCGAACCTTTTGGGATGGCCTGTCAAAAGCCAGAATTACCATCTATTGAAGAATGGACTTTGAAAGTTATAAATTTGGCAGAAATGGCTAAAATATCGGCATATTTGAAGGATCATTCAAATGAAAAATATATGTTGGACTGGAAACATTGGATAGACTACATACAAGAGAAATATCAATCTAAGAAACTGTATCTAGCTTATAGTTAAATTCTTATATGCTGATTGAAAAATGTTTACAAGTAGAAAATTATTGTATTAAGTTGAATAGCAGTTAACTTGAATTTTTTCTTGGTTTACATGTACAAATATATATCTAATAATAAAAAAAAAGAAAAAAAGAAAAAAAGTTAGGAAAATGCCTAACCTGACACTGCTGGCATGTGCGTGTGTCTCTCTCTCACACAAACACACATTCCTGAACAAAAGAGAAACAATTCTTTACATATTCATTCACTATTTTTTTTAAAAAAAATTCAGTTTAATCATCTCTGGTGCTATGTATTTATATAAAGAAATGTCAAATCATTACAAAAATGAAATGCGAGTAAAGCAAATTCACATTTGGAGGGTCTGGGGGCAGCGCGAGAGCAGCCCCCATTCTCACGGGGCCTCCATAGCCTCCAAAAATCACACAGGAATAGGGTGTGCTTATGAGACTAGTTGTTGCTGGGTGTTGGTGGATGTTGGCATGTCACCCGAAACACTGTGGTGTGTCAGAATAGCAGAATAACAGAGTTTGAAGGGATCTTGTAGGTCTTCTCGTCTGACCCCCTGCTCAAGCAGGAAACCCTCTACCATTCCTGACTAGGTCCAATCTCTTCTTTAAAATATCCAGTGATGGAACACCCACCACTTCTGGAGGCAGGCCTTTCCACTGGTTAATTGTTGTGCTATCAGGAAATTGCTTCTCTCCTTGTTTAGTTTCCACCCGTTGCTTCTTGTCCTGCCTTCAGGGTGCTTTGGAGAATGGCTTGACTCCCTCTTCTTTGGGGCAGCCCTTCAAATATTACAACACTGCTATCACGCCACCCCTATCATGTCTAACACTGCTCTCGTGTCCCCTTTGACACGGGTGTCCTAGGTTAGCCATCACTGCTCTAGGATATATATTTATTTAATGTATGGCAAACGTGTTTAAAAAAGCACATCGCAATTACATGCTCAATGAGTGTGAAGCTGTTTATTGACAAACTGAAAGGAAGCCATAGCAATAGCACT
Source organism: Bothrops alternatus (assembly GCA_034064705.1). Taxonomy (NCBI): domain Eukaryota; kingdom Metazoa; phylum Chordata; class Lepidosauria; order Squamata; family Viperidae; genus Bothrops; species Bothrops alternatus. The sequence goes on along the minus strand of JARGCV010000266.1, from coordinate 952,414 downwards.
TAGACTTATATACCGCTTCCCAGTACTTTACAGCCTTCTCTAAGCAGTTTACAGAGTCAGCCTATTGCCCCCCCCCAACAATCCGGGTCCTCATTTTACCAACCTTGGAAAGATGAAAGACTGAGTCAACCTTGAGCCAGTCAGGATCGAATTGCTGGCGGTTGACAGAATTAGCCTGCAATATTGCATTCTAACCACTGGTGCCACCATGGCTCCATCGAAGCACGATGGAGTTGGATGGGGTTTTCCTGATAGGCACTCAGAGAGCTCTGTTCCACAGTGTGTTGCACTCTCTGCTTTGAACCAACACAGCTACATGCCATAGAGGAGAGTTTCCCCATTTATGGAGGAGATTAGCGCACCTGCGCAATGTTCTCTACATGGGGCTACCTTTGAAAAACGTTCGGAGACTTCAGGTAATGCAGAATGCAGCCGCGCGAGCAGTGTTGGGCTTGCCCAGAAATGCCCACATTTCAGCATCACTCCGCGAGCTGCATTGGCTGCCAATTGGTCTCCGAACCCAATTCAAAGTGTTGGTTATGACCTATAAAGCCCTACATGGCATCGGACCAGGTTATTTACGGGACCGTCTGCTGCCTCATGAATCCCAGCGGCCGGTTAGGGCCCACAGAGTCGGCCTTCTCCAGGTCCCGTCAGCCAGACAGTGTCGCCTGGCGGGGCCTAGGGGAAGAGCCTTCTCTGTTGGGGCCCCGGCCCTCTGGAACCAACTTCCCCCGGAGATCCATGCCGCCCCCACCCTCTCTGCCTTTCGTAAACTGCTTAAAACATATCTTTGCCGGCAGACTTGGGGCAGCTAACATCTTGCCCCTAGCCAGTGTATGTTTGTGGAATGATTGGGGTTTTTTTTCTTTTTTAACTTAGGGGTTTTTATATTCATGTATTTTATTGGTGATTTCTATTATGTTGTGATCCGCTCTTTCTCCGGAATAGGGCGGCATAGAAGTCAAATTAAATAAATAAATAAATAAATGTGGAATCCTAATCCAACTAAGGATTGACCAGGTCTTAAGGGGTAGAATGAATCCTTTTGGTTCAGCTGTACAGCAGGGAATGTTGTGACACTCCAGAGCAGGGGTAGGGAACCTTGGCTCGTGGACTTCAACTCCCAGAATTCCTGAGCTACCATGACTCAGCTTGGAAACCTCTCCCTTTCCCCTCAGCATGGCTGGCTCAGGAATTCTGGGAGTTGAAGTCCACGAGTCATAAAAGAGCCAAGGTTTCCTACCCCTGCTCTGGAGGAACAGTATTCTTGAATCCAGACCTGAAGAAGATTGAAGTTGTTACCTAGCAAGTTTCTGCCTCTCTTAATAGGTGGATATCTGGAGCAAAGTCAGATATACACCTATTAGGACTTAGATATTCACCTGGGGCAGGGGGATATTATTAGGACCTAGATATCCACTGAGGGGGACATGATAGCACTGTTCCAATATTTGAGTGGCCCCTACAAAGCTGAATGGGTCAAAATATTTTCCAAACAATCAAAAAGTAGGATGAAGAACAATGGATGGAATCTAACCAAGGAGAGAAGCAATCTAGAACTTAGGAGAAATGTCCTAAGGGTGAGAGCAATCAACCAATGGAACAGCTTGTCTTCAGAAGTTCTAGATGCTCCATCACCGTAGGCTTTCAAAAAGAGACTAGACAGCCATTTGTCTGAAATGGTATAGGTCTTCTGCTCTAACACGGGGTTGGAATAGAAGACCTCCGAGGTCCCTTGCAACTCTTATTATTCTATGTTCTGTATGTTCTGTTCTTCATTGCAAGGCAAAACACCATAAATGGGGTGTCCGTGTTGGCAGAACAACAATGTTGTGCACAGATGGCTCGTAGCTTCGGAATCTCAGGGGTTTCATGCACAAGACATGTGGAGCTTTTATGGAGGAGAGGCAAGAGGGCCTCACCTCTGCCGAGTCCTCTAGCCAGTGGTGGGATTCAAATATGTGAATAACTGGTTCTCTATGTGGATGCCGCTTCCGGAAGTCCGTTCTGGGCCTGGGCGACAAAAAATTAGCTACTGGTTCTACCAAAGTGGTGTGAACAGGCTGAATCCCACCACTGCCTCTAGCGCTCTCCAGGATAGGGCCCTCAGACTCCTTATATGCTAAACGGGATGGGGAGTGCCCTAGCAATTGAAGTGCCATTGCTCGTCTGTTATGCATCAAAGACCTCCTTCCTTGCAATATTTTTTTGCAAAAAGCACAAAGGAATTTTTCTCTGGTGCATTCTCTGGATTTGCTCCCTTCTTTGAGTGTTTGTCTGTGTGTGTGTGAGAGAGAGAGGGGGGAGAGAGGGGGGTCTCTTTTATCGTCCTTCATTAACACTTTCCAATTGAGGAAAGAACCACGTGGAGGGATTGTAATTTGCTGCTTCAAGATGTGACATCATAATAAGTTCCTGTCGCAGGAGACAAAAGTCTTGGCAAGGCAGCCACCAGACAAGGCCCACTTTTGATGTCACGGAGGATTCAGCCTTCACAAGAAAGCAAGCAAGGAAGGAAGGAAGGAAGGGGAGATCAGAACAAACATCTGTACCGGGGAGATAACAGCAACGTTCGTTCAGTGTTTTGTATGCTTTCCAGCCGCTCAAATGGAGCGCCTTTTTAATCAGGAGAAAGCACTTTGCGGTATGCAGGTGTTGTTGTGAGAAGGATGATTGCCGTCTTCGTTGTGATGACTGGGTTCTCTCTCTTCGCTAGGAAAATTAGGTTGGGCTGCTTGATGGGTCTGGATGCACTTGAAAGAGGCAGGACTCCATTTTGGGGGACTGCACGGTCTTTGAGTCAGGGCTGAGTCTTGAGGACTGCCTGGATAAATCTTTGCAGTTTTCTTCTCGAGATTTTGGAAGTAGTTTAATAACAAAATAACAGCGTCGGAAGGGAACTTGGAGGTCTTCTAGTCCAACCCCCTGCTCAAGCAGGAGACCCTGCCTATAGGATTCCAGACAAGTAGCTCTTCTTAAAAATCCTCCAGTGATGAAGCACCTACAACTTCTGAAGGCGAGCTGTTCCACAAGGGTAGGCAACCTCGGCTCTTTTATGACTCTTGGACTTCAACTCAGGAATTCTGGGAGTTGAAGTCCATGAGTCATAAAAGAGCCAAGGTTGCCTACCCCTGCACTAGATAATTGTTCTCACCGTTAGGAAATTTCTCCTTAGTTCTAGGTTGAATCTCTCCTTGATTAGTTTCCATCCACTGTGTCTTGTCCTTCCTTCAGGTGCTTTGGAAAATAGGTTGACCCCCTCTTCTGTGGAGAAAGACTGGCCCAATATTACCCAGCTGCTTCGTGTCTAAAACAGGTCTAGAATTCACAATTTCCCCGTTTCTAGCCTGATGCATCTAGCTCTTCCTCCATCTTCCAAGGTCGTTCTCACATTCCATTGTAGAAAGTTAAGGGAAGTGCCAATGTTTGCAATGTATTTACACTGAGAACCAGTATGGGCTACTGTTGAAGACACCAGATTAGGAGTGGAAATTCTCTTCCTTTAGCCATTGAAGCTCTGATGGTGACTTTGAGCCACCATCCCTTCTCTTCAACCCAACCTATCTCATCTCTTCAACCCAATCTGCCTCCCTTGCAATAGGGAACAATAGGAAGAGGGAATACTGTGGGCTGCTTTGAACTTGGGCAGGAAAAGCAGAATATAAATCTGTATATATAATACGTGCTCAATGTTGCAAACTCTAAGTTAAATAGTCTCTACTTTATTGGTAGAAGTGGAACTATACCATCCCTTGAAAATACGCAGATGTGTTAAGGAAATGCAAGGAGGTCTCCAATCTTTGAGTATCTCTGGGTTTGTCTGTCTATCTGTCTATCATGGTTCCAACAGATGAAACTCTTCAAAGAACTCCATATCTTGTCAAAGCAAAAACATCTGATGTTAGCAGCATTGACACTGTCTATCTATCTCTATGTATCCATCCATCTATCTCTCTATCCATCTCCATCTCTGTTTATCATCTGTCTCTATCTCTCTATCATCTGTCTTTCTGTGTCTTTCAATCTATCTCTTTCTATTTAGCTGTCATTTTTCTGTCTCTCTAAATACCTGTCTCTATCATTTGTCTCTTATCTATATCGATCTTTCTATTTGCCATCTCTATCTATCTATCTATCTATCTATCTATCTATCTATCTATCTATCTATCTATCTATCTATCTATCTATCCATCCATCCATCCATCCATCTATCTATCTACCTACCTACCTACCTACCTATCTACGTACCTACCTACCTACCTACCTCAAACACAGAACCAACAAATTCGAGTAGTGGGATTGCATCAAATACAAACTAGACGTGTATTTTTCTCCTTTCCTTTTGGTTCCATAGATTCAGGATGGATTTTGATGCAATGCTATGAAGAAGTGAAACGGAGGATTAGCAGTTCAAGCTGTGGAACTGCTGATGCATCAGATGGCTGCCGGGTGGGATGGGAAGGGAGTGTCAGGCCAAACAAAAATGATGTGGGGGCAGAGAGGCCAAACAATCACAAGGGGAATGCTAGAACAGAAGGGAGAAATAGGGGGGGGCAGGATTAATGGAGAGAAGGAATGGGGGAGGGGAAAAACACTAACAGAATAACAGAGTTTGAAGGGACCTTGCTCCAACCCCCTCCTCAAGCAGGAGACCCTATACCAATTCAGACAAATAGTTGTCCAATCTCTTCTTAAAAACCTCCAGTGATGAAGCACCCACAGCTTCTGCATGCAAGCCATTCCACTGGTCAATTGTTCTCACTGTTAGGAAGTTTCTCCTTGATTCCAGGTTGCTTCTCTCCTTGATTAATTGCCATCCATTGTTTCTTGTCTTGCCTTCAGGTGCTTTGGAAAATAAGTTGACCCCCCCTTCTTTGTGGCAGCCCCTCTAATGCTGGAATATGGCTATATTCTAGGTTGCTTCTTTCTTTGCTTGGTTTCCATCTGTTGCTTCCTGCCTTGCCTTCTGGTGCTTTGGAGAATAGCCTGACCCCTTCTTCTTTGAGGCAACTGCTCACATACTGGAATACTGCTATCAGGTCACCCCTGGTCTTTATTTTCTCCAGACTAGCCATACCCAATTCCTGCAAAAGTCTTTGTTTAGCAGATTCTGGGTCACATCACTCATTCAAAGCAGTTCCGATTCTTTGAAAGACCAGGCTTCACACACAAAACAGAAATAGGGGAACAATCACAGCAGAGGTGATCAAAGAAACATCTTTGCTGAAAGGAAAACTCAGGGAATCCAGCTGAGCTTAGTCCCCTGCTCTGAAAGAAGCTGGGGATCTCTGATCAGCAGAAGAATGGGAGACCTTAATAATAATAATAAAATTGGAAGGAACCTTGGAGGTCATCTAGTCCAACCCCCTGATCAGGCAGGAAACCCTACACCATTTCAGACAAATGGCTGTCCAGTCTCTTCTTAAAACTTCCAGTGTTGGAGCATACACAATTTCTGGAGGCAGGTTGTTCCACTGCTTAATTGTTCTGTCAGGAAATTTCTCCTTAGTTCCAGGTTGCTTCTCTCCTTGATTAGTTTCCATCCGTTGCTTCTTGTCCTGCCTTCAGGCGCCTTGGAGAATAGCTTGACTCCCTCTTCTTTGGGGCAGCCCCTGAGATACTGGAACACTGCTATCATGTACAACTCTGCCAGGAGCCAGCATTGATCTGATTCATGAGATGAGCTGGTTTTTTTAAGGTGAGTCCTATTTCAAGGCAAGCTACTTTCCAGAGGACTTCACAGACCCATCTAAGCTGCCGTAGGAAACGGGTTTACAACTGTTTTTTAGAGGGCTGTGTCTTTTCAGCTTTCCATTCTAGTGTAAGTCTTGGGATTATTATAGTTCATTGCACAGTAGGCCAGATGTTCAGACTGGATTTTGGCATTTTTGTCCACCTATCGAGTCCTTCTCAAGCAGCTGGGATAGGCAGATGTGGATATTTGATAACTGTTAAAGATATTGTTGCGGGATATAAGCTGTTCTGAGGAAAGCTGCCTTTTGCAATTGAGCGATGGAGATTTTTTTGTCAGTGCTGATGGTGCTCAAGTGGCGCTCCAGATATTTTGAAATTGCACTCCAAGCACTCATCACTATTGGTGCAATCTTTGCTTCCTTTTGCCATAGTTGTTCTGGAACAGCAACTAAGATGATCCAAGGCCTGGGGACTAAAACATACGAAGAACGGCTGCAGGACTTGGGCTTGGCTAGTCTAAAGAAAAGAAGAAATAGGGGAGACACGATAGCAGTATTCCAGTATATGAGGGGCTGCCACAAAGAAGAGGGGGTCAAATTGTTCTCCAAGGCACCAGAAGGCAGAAGAACAAACAATGGTTGGAAACTGATCAAAGAGAGAAGCAACCTGAAATTAAGGAGAAAGTTCCTAACAGTGAGGACAATTAACCAGTGGAACAGCTTGCCTTCAGAAATCGTGGGCACTCCAGCACTGGAGGTTTTTAAGAAGAGACTGGACAGTCACTTGTCTGAGATGGTACAGGTTCTCCTGCTTGAGCAGGGGGCTGGACTAGAAGACCTCCAAGGTCCCTTCCAGCTCTATTCTATTCTATTCTATTCTATTCTATTCTATTCTATTCTATTCTATTCTATTCTATTCTATTCTATTCTATTCTATTCTATTCTATTCTATTCTATTCTACTCTACTCTACTCTACTCTACTCCTATTCTATTCTATTCTATTCTATTCTATTCTATTCTATTCTATTCTATTCTATTCTATTCTATTCTATTCTATTCTATTCTATTCTATTCTATTCTATTCCAGTCCAGTCCAGTCCAGTTCATTCTATTATTTTCAGGTTATTGTATTTTGTTAGTTTCTTTAGTTCTTTCTCTTCTCTTCTGCTCCCTCCACGTACCGCCATGTCCACTCTCCAGGCTGTCTTTGTCTTTCTTATTCACACTTGTTAAGTCTGGGGGGGGGCGTTATATAGCAGGTTTGCATGATTATTATTATTATTATTATTATTATTATTATTATTATTATTATTATTATCAAGCTTTTTTGTGACCCATCTCGTGGTTCAAGGTGACTCTGAGTGGCTTATCTAGAAGTCTCCATCCATGTACTAATGTAGCTCGATCCTGCTTAATTTCTGAGTCCAGACAAGTTCAGGCTGGTGCTTAGAACGTAAGAACCACCCTGTTGGATCTGATCTGGGTTCATCTCGATTCAGAATTTTCTTTCTCAAGTAGCCAACCAGATGATTCTGGGGTGCTCACAAGTAGGAGCTGGTGACACTATGCACCTCTGCAACTTCGAGAGTTGTATTATCCTCATTGTGGAGGTAATACAAGCAGTCCGCAACTTACGATCACAGCTGGGACCAGAATTTCAGTTCCTAAGCAAGACAATTGTTAAGCAAGATGATCCCAGGACACTGCAACTGTAGTAAATACATGCCAGTTGCCAAGCACCCAAGTTTTGACCGCATGGCCCGAGGATGCTGCAATGGTCACAAGTGTGGAAAAAATAGTCCTAAGCCACAGTTTTCAGTGCCATTGTAACTTTGAACAGTCACTGAACAAACAGTTGGAAGTGGAGGAATACCCACCCTCTTCTCCCGTAACAGGTGGTTTCAGATTTATTGTCTAAGGATCGGGCCCTGTGATGTCTGCCTGCATTCTGAACCAGCCCAGCTCAGACAGAGATCGATTGCTTTAATGAAGCTAAAACGAACTGTGTGGCTTTAGTGGTCATCCCAGAGGATAATGTACTTCCTAATTGAAATAACCTTTTCAGAGGATATAAATAAATACACCTTTAGCATGTGTGTGACACAGTGGCTGTCAAAAATAAGTTGCATTTCATTTCTGGGGAAAGGCCCGCTCTGAGCATCAAAGTACCCTTACCACCTCAAAAGGTCAAATTAATGACACTCACACATTGATCACAGGTCTTTAGAAGGTCATCGTCATGTTCTCTGAATGACTCAGGTCTGGGTTTTCAAGGGCTTCTGGACGAAGGATGGAGATCTTCCACTAATGCTAAAGTTAGGGACCGAGGAAGCGAAAACTGCTTCTTATTTATTTATTTATTTTATTTATTTGGGTTTGTATGCCGCTCCTCTCCGGGGACTCGGAGCGGCTAACAACATATATATAACAATAAAATACAATAAAATCATGTGGCTTTCACAGTTCAAAGCTGTTATCTATCTCTACCAATGCAGCTAAAATTTAGTCGTCTGTCCCTTATGGCATATATATAGATATTTGTGTATGTTTTCTGAGGTTTTCGCGGGTGTTTGTATGTAGGTCTTTGGTTATTTGGGTTTTCTCCCGCATAAAATTGGAAGTGTCTTGGCGACGTTTCGACGAAGTCCCATTCGTCATCTTCAGGCTAGTGTGGTCCTAGAAGCACGAAGCCGAAAACACCAGCCTGAAGATGACGAATGGGACTTCGTCAAAATGTCGCCAAGACACTTCCAATTTTACATGGGAGAAAACCCGAATAACCAAAGACCTACATATTTGTGTATCTATAGATACATGCAGTGCTTTTTTTCTAAAAAAAAAAAAAAAAGTGCCGGATCTCACACACGTCATACAACCCGCCTTGCCTACCCTACAAGGTTTTATCCCAAAAAGATGCCGGAACTCCGTTCTGGGCATTCTATGAGAAAAAAAGCCCTGTATACATGTATACGCACAAATATATATTCAGACATACAGTGTGTGCATTCTCTCTACACACACACACACACACACACACACACACACACACACACACACACACATATATATATATATATATATATATATATATATATATATATATATATATATATATATATATATATATATGTAGAGAGAATGCACACACTGTATGTCTGAATATATATTCGTGCGTATACATGTATGTATATATATATATATATATATATATATATATATATATATATATATATATATATATATATATATATATATATATATATATATATATATATATATATATATATATATATATATATATATATATATATATATGTTTTTAAAATTGTTGACAAAGAAATAAGGGATTTCTGAGATAGCTATTTCGAGTTATTTAACTCTCTTCAGTCAGAACTCACCCTTCCGGGATTCGAACCTGGGATTTTACAGGGTGCAATCTAAAAAATAAACACTTGACACATATCCTTACTCCCTGACTACTGACAAAGCGGGAGAGAACTTGTGGCTCAATAGGTTAAAGCATCTGCTTAGCATGCAGACTGCCCAGGTCTAACCAATCAGAACACACCTCCACCCAATCAGAACACAGCCGAGCTCCCAGCCAATCAGTTCAAACCCCCACTGGCAGTTAAAAGGAAGAAACAGTTGCAATCACGCATTGCTGCTAGAAGCACCAAGCCGAAAGCACCAGCCTGAAGATGACGAATGTGACTTTGTCGAAACGTTGCCAAAACACTTCAAATTCTACGTGGGAGAAAACCCGAAGAACCAAAGACAAATATGTATATATGTACATGTATGTGTATCTATAAATGTGTATGTATATCTATATATCTATATCTAGATGGAGATAGAGATAGAGATGACAGATAGAGATAGATAGAAATAGAAATAGAGATAGATAGATAGATAGATAGATAGATAGATAGATAGATAGATAGATAGATAGATAGATATAATATATACACACACATCATAGAGTATACATGCTGAAATACAAACACATTGTGTGTGTGTGTATATATATATATATATATTGTATACATGCACACTGTGTAGATAATCTCTCTCTCTCTCTCTATATATATATATATATATAAAATACAGATACACACACAATGTATGTGTATATACAATACACACACAGACACACACACACACACACATATTGTCATTCCTAAGACTTTTCCTCCCTTTGAGACGAGGCCAAATGATCACAATACATAAAATGTGGATTTGTGGGGGGGAGGGGAACCTCAGTCTCTCACTGCATGTGGAAGCTGGATTCTAGCTTTAACTTTCCCTGGGTGGGAGGGGGGGTGAACACGGATAAATATGTTGTTACTGATTTAAAAATCTATTTGTTCAGTTATTTCGGCAGGAGCCGTCATTATCTTTCCGAGGCAGCTGTTGGAATATTAAGTAGGCGCAGCAGTAACAAGTGGAATATAATTAGCCCTCCTTGTCCCAGTGAATTTTTCAGTTATAACTGGGAACAATTTGCAATGAATCTCCACGCGGTTGTAATTAACTTCACGGATGTGCCACGCGTAGAGGCCAATGCCGAGAACCTCCACTGGAAATCAGAAAAGGATTTCTGCTGATAGGGCAAAGCTATTTCTTCATTTTGGCCTGTTATTACACGCAAGGGATACGACATCTTTGCCTTCCTTTAGAATGCAATTCAATGCCCCTCAAATTACAATAGGCAGCTGGCAAGAAATGGCAATATGAGTAGTCCTTAGCTTATAACCACGAGGAGGAAATTTGTAATTAAGTCATCCGTAAGGGATCACATAATTGCGACTTGCAACCTCTTACGCGAGGTGCTCCACAGACTTTGTTTGTCAGAAGCCGGCTGGAGAGACCCTAAAATGGCAAAATGTCTCTGGAGATTCTCAGTCATCCAGGTGTCTCAAAGGCGTTTTTTCAAATGGCAACTGGGCTTTCTTTGCTTTTTTTTTTCCCTTGAAGACATTTCGCTTGCCATCCAAGAAGCTTCATCAGTTCTGACCATCCCACTTTCCTGTCAGAACTGATGAAGCTTCTTGGAGGAGAAGCGAAACTTTGCCTTCAAGGAAAAAAACCAAAGACAGTCCAGTGGCCTTTTGAAAAAGCCCCTTTGGCAATCACAAAATGGCAATCCCCTTGAGGGAGATGGGTGTTAAGAATCACAAAATATCAATCAATAAGTAAAAACAAATCACGTAACATCAGGATGGTGTACGTTTGAGCTGGGTGCCAAGCCCAGATCTCAATCACATGACTGCCGGGATGCTGTGACGGTCGTAAGAGCAAGGACTGGTTTTAAGTCACCTTTTTTCAATGACATTACAACTTTGAATGGTTGCTAAATGGAGGGTCGTACGTTGGAGACTACCTTGTCCGTGGTGGCGACCCTATGCCACGTGTGCTACAGGTGGCACGCAGAGCCCTTTCTGTGGGCACATGTGCCACCGCCCCAGTCCTAGGCCTTCAGCTGGGTTTTATAAAACCTTTTCGCTTTAGGCCTCCGCCGCCGTGTGCAAAAAAAAAAAAAATTCAATCAATCGATCGATTTCAACTTCTTGCGGGGAAAAAAAAAGATCTCGCAAAGTTGGAATTGATTGATTGAACTTTTTAGTCCCACTCAGTCTGCCGTTACCACCGAAGCCACACCCACCCAATGGGCCACACCCACCCGGCACCCGACGATACATAAGTGGGTTTTGGGTTGCAGTTTGGGCACTCGGTCTCTAAAAGATTCGCCATCACTGACCTATGTGATTTCCAGCCCTGTCACCAAAATTGTGGGATCTGACTAATGCGGAATAAAATGCAACCAGCCTTGTTTGTGATTTGAGACTATGCCTCTCTTAGTACAGCCCCAAATGGTATTCCCACCTCTTTTTGTTTGTTTGTTTGTTTGTTTGTTTAATTCACTTGTATCTTCAGTTTGCAATAAAATATTCTTTAAGGTCTTTTTCATTAAAACAGGTACCAAAGTAGGAAAGCTTTGTATCTGATTTTTGCTTCCAAGTGAACATTTTTTGTTGTTGTTGTTGTTGTTTATTTATTCATTTATTTTTAAAAATTTTTATTGAAACAATCAACATTAAACATAAGATCATATTAAGAAGCAATCATCATAGAACCTGATATACAACACTAAGTATTATATTGGCCAGATTTTAGTTTCATTTTGTGTGTTCTGTTATTTTAAGCTCATTTCTCTAACCTCTCGGTAACTGTGACTTCTCTTTCCACCTTCTAGGGTATTTGGCATGCAAGATAAGCTTTATTTTAAAATAGGAACGGAACAAGGGAACAGTAAGAGAAATGTATTCAATCCATATTTAAAGGGAATTTAAGCCAATTCCAACTGGTGAACTGATATATTAAAATATAATTGCACGTAGACAGTTGCCCTTTAAAAATATTGCACAGGGCAGCGATCAAAAATGCTGTTTAGCATGTATTCAGGAGAAAGGACTAATATATTGGGAAAAGTGGGGGAATTCTGAAAGAAAGAAAGAAAGAAAGAAAGAAAGAAAGAAAGAAAGAAAGAAAGAAAGAAAGAAAGAGGGAGGGAGGGAGGGAGGGAGGAAGGAAGGAAGGAAGGAAGGAGGGAGGGAGGGAGGGAGGGGGGGAGGGAGGAAGAAAGGAAGGAAAGAAGGAGGGAGGGAGGGAGGGAGGAAGGAAGGAAGGAAGGAAGGAAGGAAGGAAGGAAGGAAGGAAGGAAGGAAGGAAGGAATCAGAAAAGTGCTTACAGGAATGTTACAATGGGAGAAACACACATAAACCTTTGCAGCATTTACTCATCATCAAGATGATAAGAAAACATAGAACACAGAAAGAGTTGGAAGGGACCTTACGGGTCATCTAGTCCAACCCTCTACTTGAGCAGGAGAGCCTATACCATTTCAGTCAAATGGCTTTCCAGTCTCTTCTGGAAAACCTCCAGTGATGGAGCACCCACAACGTCTGGAGGCAAGCTGTTCCACTGGTGAATTGTTCTCGTTGTCAGGAAATCCCTCTGGTTTAAAAAGTGGGAAAGACTGCTCCTAGGGATCATAAACACAAAACTCTTTCACAAATCAAAAGTTCTCCACACGAGAGATCGATTACTAGGTAAAGAAATCCTTTTGGATTACATCAGACAAATAAGCCCTGATCATTTATCTGAGGTTTTTTTTTTAATTATTATGCGCCATCCAGGGTCTTGGTGTTTGAGCTGGATGGACAGATGTAATGAACATAGAATCGTAAGGCGCAGAAGGGACCTCTGAAGGACTTCTAGTTCAACCCCCTGCTCAAAGCAGGAGATCTTATATCATCTCAGTCAAATGGTTGTCCAGTCTATTTTTGAAAACCTCCAATGATGAAGCATCCACAACTCCAGGAAGCCAGCTATCCCATTGATTAATTGTTCTCACTGTCAGGAAGTTTCTCCTCAGTTCTAGGTTGGATCTCCCCTTCCATCCATTACTTCTTGTCCTGCCTTCGGGTTCTTTGAAGAATAAGTCAATCCCCTCTTCTCGGTGACAGCCTCTCAAGTACTGGAAGACAGCTATCCCGCCCCCCCCCCTAATTCTTCTCTTTATTAGGCTGGACATACTTAGTTCCCTCAATTGTTCATCGTATGGTTTAGCCCCCAACCCCTGTATCATTTATCATGATCATTTCTTGATAATGAGAGCAATTAATCGATGGAACGACTTGCCTCCAGATGTTGTGGGTGCTTTTGAGGAAGAGATTGGAGAACCATTTGTCTGAAATGGTCTAGTCCAGGGGTAGGCAACCTTGGCTCTTTTATGACTCGTGGACTTCAACTCCCAGAATTCCTGAGCCAGCCACGCTGAGGGGAAAGGGAGAGGTTTCCATGCTGAGCCATGCTGGCTCAGGAATTCTGGGAGTTGAAGTCCACGAGGAATAATAATAATAATAATAATAATAATAATAATAATAATAATAATAATAATGATGATGATGATGATGATGATGATGATGATGATAATAATAATAATAATAATAATAATAATAATAATAATAATAATAATAATAATAATAATAATAATAATAATAATAATAATAATAATAATAATAATAATAATAATAATAATAATAATAAAGTTGGAAGGGACTTTGGAGGTCATCGGGTCCAACCCCCTGCTCAGGCAAGAAACCCTATACCATTTCGGACAGATGGCTGTCCAGTCTCTTCTTAAAAACTTCCAGTGTTGGAGCATTTACCGCTTCTGGAGGCAGGTTGTTCCATTGGTTAATTGTTCTAACTGTCAGGAAGTTTCTCCTTAATTTTAGTTGCTTCTCTCCTGGATTAGTTTCCATCTGTTGCTTCTTGTCCTTCCCTCAGGTGCTTTGGAGAATAGTTTGACTCCCTCTTCTTTGGGGCAGCCTCTGAAATATTGGAACGCTGCTATCATGTCCCCCCTCGTCCTTCTCTTCGTTAAACTAGACATACCCAATTCCAGCAGCCTTTCCTTATATGTTTTAGCCTCCAGTCCCCTAATCATCTTTGTTGCTCTTCTCTGCACTCTTTCTAGAGTCTCAACATCTTTTTTACATCGTGGTGACCAAAACTGAATGCAGTATTCCAAGTGTGGCCTTACCAAGGCATTGTAAAGTGGTATTAACACTTCACCTGATGTCCCTTTGTTGATGCAGCCCAGCACTGTGTTGGCTTTTTTGGCAGCTGCAGCACACTGCTGGCTCATATTTAAGTGATCATCCACTAGGACTCCCAGATCCCTCTCACAGTTAGTATATTGAGCAAGGTACCCCCTATATTATACCTGTACATTTGGTTTTTCTTGCCTAAATGTAGAACCTTACTTTTTTCACCACTGAATTTCATTTTGTTAGATAGCGCCCAGTGTTCAAGTCTGTCCAGATCCTCCTGTATCCTAAGCCTGTCTTCTGGAATGTTGGCTATTCCTGCCAGCTTGGTGTCATCCGCAAATTTGATGAGTTCCCCATCTATCCCCTCATCCAAATCATTGATGAAGATGTTGAAGAGCAGTCGGCCCAGAACGGAGCCCTGGGGCACCCCAATGCACTCTTCCCTCCATGTAGGTGCAGCTCCATTGAGGACCACATGCTGAGTACGGCCGGTCAGCCAGCTACGAATCCACCTGATGGTGATGCTCATAAAAGAGCCAAAGTTGCCTACCCCTGGTATAGAATTTCCAGCTTGAGCGGAGGGGTTTGAGTTAAACCGAAGAAGCTTCTTGGATGAGAAGCGAAACATCTTCTAGAACAGCGGTTCTCAACCTGTGGGTCGCGACCCCATTTGGGGTCGAACGACCATTTCACGGGGGTCGCCAAGCACCGCAGTCCGCCATTTTTTATTTTTTTTGGGGTCGGCCATTTTTTTTTTGGTTGGCCATTTTTTTTCCCTATTGCGATGTAGGCCGTCGCACTGTGCATGCGCGATGCGGGCCGTCGCACCGCGCATGCGTGATGCGGGCCGCCACACTGCGCATGTGCAATGCTGGCCGTCGCGCCACGTATGCGCGATGTGGGCCGTCATGCCGCGCATGCACAATGCGGGCCGTCACTCCGCGCATGCGCGATGCGCCCCGTCACGCCATGCATGCGCGATGCGCCCCGTCGAGCCCCGGAAAAGGTTGAGAACCGTTGTTCTAGAAAAAAATAAATTCCATTTGCCTCTTGAAAAAAGCACATTTGGGAGGACCATGAGGTTCACTAAAACAACTGCAGCGATTCATATAAAACCATGGCAAAAGGGTCATAAAATGGGGCAACCGCCTTACCTACCAACATAAGTCAAGGACCACCTATAGTGGGTTATGGCCCTGGTCTAGAAACCTTTGAGATGGTGAGTTCTAGTCCCGCCTTAGGCATGAAAGCTCAGTTGGTTGATTTTGCATCAATCGCCAGGAGACTGTGAGTTCTAGTCCTGCCTTAGCCATGAGAGTTAACTGGATAAGCTAGGGCCAATTGCTCCCTCTCCGCCCAGCCTACCTCACAGGGTTGTTGCTGTGGGGCATAGAAGAGGAGGAAAGTATGTTGGATAAATTTGCCACCTTGTAAAATAATATTTATTTGTTTATTTAATAATAAATGAACAAAAAAATGAATGTATAGTATATATGATGATATATACTAAGATATATTATGATAAACTAAATTGAATAAGAACATAATTATTATTATTAATATTATTATTATTATTTTGAATCGAGGGATTTATTGATATTGTTATGGTTAATATTATTTGTTTAATTTTAATAAGATGGGTTTTTTTTTTCTCTTGTTTTTTTTTGTTTTTTTTCCCCTTTTTTTTGTTTTTTTTTTGGGTGTTTTGAGTAAGAGATAGTATATAGTTTAAAATTCTTGTTAAGTTCATATAATAATTTTGTTTGATGTAGTGGGGCTTTCTTTTGTTATACCCTGTAATCATTCTGGGAAGCCGTATAATTTTAGGTAGGATGTTTTTTTTAGCTGTAATTAGGGTTGGTGGAAGAATAATTAATTATTGTTACTAATGGGTTGTTTGGGTGGCCTTTGGTGGATTGAAGGATGAGCTAAGTGTGAGCTGATAAGAAGGGGGAAGAATGATGGTAAATTGTTTGAGATGCTTATTTTTAGTTGAGTTATTATTATCAGAAGTATTGGAAATTGTATTTATGTTTTGTTGTTGATTGTTTATTTGTATATTAAGATTTGATATGATTAGCTTTTTTTTCTGTTAAAATTGGGGGAAAAAAAGTCAATAAAAAATATTAAAAAAAAAAAATGAAAGCCACCCAATCTTAATTTTCAATGTTTTCCCATCCTTGCAGGTTAATGACATCCTCACTGTTCAACCTTGGAAGAAAAAGATCAGAAGTTACAACTAGCCTTTATCACAGTCTGCCTTTCCTCAGAAGAAACCGGATACAAAATTTGCAAAGCTTTCTTTGCAAACGCCGTATCCTGGTTTTGGATTTTCATTCTTAAAAATTCCCAAGCTCCAGGAATGTGCGTTGGGCATCCAAAACCCCCAGAGGATATGTTCAAGAACTCTACTTGGGTCCCTTCCATCTATTCTATTCTATTCTATTCTATTCTATTCTATTCTATTCTATTCTATTCTATTCTATTCTATTCTATTCTATTCTATTCTATTCTATTCTATTCTATTCTATTCTATTCCATTCCATATTCTATTCTATTCTATTCTATTCTATTCTATTCCATTCCATTCCATTCCATTCCATTCCATATTCTATTCTATTCTATTCTATTCTATTCTATTCTATTCTATTCTATTCTATTCTATTCTATTCCATTCCATTCCATTCCATTCCATTCCATATCCCATCCATTCTGTTCTATTCTATTCTGTTCTGTTCTATTCTATTCTATTCTATTCTATTCTATTCTATTCTATTCTATTCTATTCTATTCTATTCTATTCTATTCTATTCTATTCTATTCTATTCTATTCTATTCCATTCCATATTCTATTCTATTCTATTCTATTCTATTCTATTCTATTCTATTCTATTCTATTCTATTCTATTCTATTCCATTCCATTCCATTCCATTCCATTCCATATTCTATTCTATTCTATTCTATTCTATTCTATTCTATTCTATTCTATTCTATTCTATTCTATTCTATTCTATTCTATTCTATTCTAGAGGGAAAGTTGCAGTGCAAAGGTTCAGCTGTGGGGTGGCTGACGGGATGTAGGCAAGATCTATTCATCACTCAAAAAGTTTCCGCCTCTCCAGGCTTGTAAAATTTCAATATGTAATAAAAGCAATGAGTTCAGCTTGTAAACTCTCAGTGTATAATAAACATGAATTACACCTGTCTTTCATTGCACCCTTCTGTTCATCTCTCACTGTATAGTCAGTGTCGGGTTTTTTACAAGGATATTTTAGCAATCAAGTATAGCAAAACAGCACTGCCCTAAATCACTCCGGCAGTAGGAAATAGATGTAGCTCAGGACTGGAGGGTTGGGTTGTACCACCCAAAATTAAGTTACTAGGATGTTCTTCTGGTGAATTTCTTTTTCTTTCTATCTTTCTTTCCTTCCTTTCCTTCCTCCCTCCCTCCCTCCCTTCCTTCCTTTCCTTCCTTCCTTCCTTCCTTTCCTTTCTTTCTTTTCTTTCTTCCTTTCCTTCCTTTTCTTCTTTCTTCCTTTCTTTCCTTCTTTCTTCCTTCCTTTCTTTCTTTCTTTCTTTCTTTCCTTCCTTCCTTCCTTCCTTCCTTTCTTTCTTTCTTCTTCCTTCATTTTCTTCTTTCTTTCTCTTTCTTTCTTTCCTTCTTTCCTTCCTTCCTTCCTTCATTCTTTTCCTTCTTCCTTCCTTCCTTCCTTCCTTTCTGTTATTTTCTTCTTTCTTTCTCTTTCTTTCTTTCCTTCCTTCCTTCCTTTTTTCCTTTCCTTCCTTTTCTTCTTTCTTCCTTTCTTTCCTTCTTTCTTCTTTCCTTTCTTTCTTTCTTTTTCTTTCTTTCTTTCTTTCTTTCCTTCCTTCCTTTCTTTCTTCCTTCCTTCCTTCCTTCCTTCCTTCCTTCCTTTCTTTCTTTCTCTTTCTTTCTTTCCTTCTTTCTTCCTTTCCTTCCTTTTCTTCTTTCTTTCTTTCCTTCCTTCCTTTCCTTCTTTCTTCCTTTCTTCCTTTTATTTCTTCCTTCCTTCCTTCCTTTCTTTCTTTCTCTTCGTTTCCCTCCTTTTCTTTTTTCTTTTTCTTTCCTTCCTTCCTTCCTTTCTTTCTTTCTTTCCTTCCTTCCTTCCTTCATTCTTTTCTTCTTCCTTCTTTCTTTCTTTCTTTCTTTCTTTTTTCCTTCCTTTTGTTTTTTCTTTTTCTTTCTTTCCTTCCATCCTTCCTTCCTTCCTTTCCTTCTTCCTTCCTTCCTTCCTTCCTTCCTTCCTTCCTTCCTTCCTTCCTTCCTTTCTTTCTTTCTTTCTTTCCTTCCTTCCTTCCTTCCTTCCTTCCTTCCTTCCTTCCTCTTTCTTTCTTTCTTTCTTTCTTTCTTTCCTTCCTTTCTTTCCTTCCTTCCTTCCTTCCTTCCTTCCTTCCTTCCTTCCTTCTTTTCCTTCTTCCTTCTTTCTTTCTTTCTTCCTTTCCTTTTTTCTTTTCTTTCTTTCCTTCCTTCCTTCCTTTCCTTCTTTCTTCCTACCTTCCTTTCTTTCTTCCTTTCCTTCATTTTCTTCATTTCTTTCCTTCCTTCCTTCCTTCCTTCCTTCCTTCCTTCCTTCCTCCCTTCCTTCCTTCCTTCCTTCCTTCCTTTCCTTCCTTCCTTCCTTTCTTTCTTTCACCCAAAGTCACCCAGCCAGCTTTCATGCCTAAAGCAGGATTGCAACTCATCATCTTCTAGTGATTGGCCCAAAGTCGCCCAGCTGACTTTTATGCCTAAGGCAGGACTAGAACTCATGGTCGCCTGGTTTCTGGTAAGGCTTAAAAGGTAAAGGATGAAGTGCATCACACCTAAAAAATATGCAGAACTCTAACCAACACCTCGCAGCTGCCATTTTGACAATTTTTTTTTTTAATAATTTTTTTATTAAAATTTTTTATAAAAAACTTTTAACAATTATAACATAGTAACCTATTAACTCAACTGAAAACAAACAAATTACATAATAAAAATAAACAATACAAAGAACTGCTCGGAACCCCCCTCCAGAACACCCTCCACCAGCCCACTCCTCTTGTATTTTCGCTCCTCCTCCTCGCCATCCAAAACACTAGCTGCAATTCTACCGAGCATCCTACAAAAATTATCTAATCCCTAAGCCCCCAACTACAGTTGAGAAACATAAGCTAACGTATATTATCTCCCTCCCCCCTCCCCCCCCCCGACTTCCCAGAATGAATACAGGGTAAAAACACAAGAAACCTCACTAAACTACTATATTAAACTATTTAACTATATATCAAATCTAATTCTTTCAACTGATATTTCTTTTGCATATAATCAATCCATTTCTTCCAGTCCATCAAAAACGTTTCATTTGAGTGGTTCTTCAGGTATGCCGAAATCTTGGCCATCTCCACAAGATGGGTAACTTTTAATGTCCATTCTTCAATAGATGGTATTTCAGATGACTTCCAATATTGTCCCACCAACAGTCTTGCAGCAGTAATCAAGTTCAAAATCAGCTTAGTCTCTGTGGTGGAACAATCCTTTGTAATACCCAACAAAAACAACTGTGGTACAAACTCAATACGCTTTTTCAAAATATTTTGAAGAATCCACCATATTTTTATCCAAAAAGCCTTAATTTTTTTGCAAGACCACCAAATGTGAAAGTAAGTAGCGTCCATAGAGTCACATCGCCAACATTTGGGTTGCAAATTTGGATACATAGACGATAATTTTTTGGGATCTAAATGCTAATGCATTTTGACAATTTTTTTACCACACCCTGAGGACACCCCTACAAGACACTCACGGCAGATTAAAGTGAGAATTGTAGCTTCCCATTTCTGTCATTGTTCTGCAAGCTGACTCAACATTTCTAAAATGTCACTTCATACAAATCAGATTTTCAACTCTAGTACATCAGCCATGACAAGGTTATAAGCTGAGTTAATTTCCGGACATTAAAAGTTCGAAAAATTAAAGAGTTGTACTTTTTCAAAAGGCAACTGGATTTTCTTGTTGTTTTTTCTTTTTTGAAAATGTTTCACTTTTCATCTAAGAAGCTTCTTCAGTTCTTATTTTTGCATGAAAAGCAAAATGTTTTCAAGGAAAAAAAACACAAGAAAGTCCAGTTGTCTTTTGGAAAAGCAGCTTTGGGACAACCATGACTAGAATAGAATAGAATAGAATAGAATAGAATAGAATAGAATAGAATAGAATAGAATAGAATAGAATAGAATAGAATAGAATAGAATAGAATAGAATAGAATAGAATAGAATAGACCAGGAGCAGAACAGAATAGAATAAAATTTGACTTTGGGCCAATCACTAGGAAACTGGGAGTTCTAGTCCCGCTTTAGGCATGAAAACCAGCTGGGTGACTTTGGGCCAATCACTAGGAGACTGGGAGTTCTAGTCCTGCTTTAGGCATGAAATCCAGCTGGGTGACTTTGGGCCAATCACTAGGAGACTGGGAGTTCTAGTCCTGCTTTAGGCATGAAAACCATCTGGGTGACTTTGGGCCAATCACTAGGAGACTGGGAGTTCTAGTCCCGCTTTAGGCATGAAAGCCAATTGAGTGACTTTGGGCCAGTCACTCTCTCCCAGCACCCAATCCATCCATCCATTACAATCGTGGGGAAAATAGAAGGCAGAAGGAACATTCACCGCCTTGAGTTAGTTATAAAGTAAGGTAGAATATAAATCTAATAAATAAAAGTGTATGGTTATTTATTTATTTATATCCTGCCTTTATTATTTTTACACATAACTCGAGACAGTGATAAATCTCATATTTTCCAAGGCTCTGCCACCTTTAACCAATTCCTATACGGAATTATAGGAGCACTGAGCATCTTTGCAAATGGGACACAGGTAGACAAATAATACACCTGAAAATCTCAGCCTGGCATCCTTCCTTGATAAATGTCCATGTAGAAGCAACGCAGCGTTCCGAGTTTGTCACTTCATGATATGTGAAATGGGTCTTGCTTCAAACTCAATTCTGTAATGAACTCTCCATTATGTTCTGAATCAGTTTACAATTTCTGTTTTTAAGATTTATTCAGGCACAGGAGAATCCATCAAGAGAACTGTGGAGCAATCCCATCCACACATCACATTGTTTGTCACTCTACACACCACAATCCGAAGGGAGCTGGCTCTTTAATAAATCTGGGCAATAGCATGCAAGTGTTTCAATTGCATTTCTCAGGTTAGGCTTGTGGAAGTCTGCTCTTGAAATGTGCGAAGGAGCAGAGCGGTTGAAATAGTGCAGTGTCAGGCAAGGCTGAGGAAGAAAAGAAATAAGAACGGAGAAAAGAAGAAAAGGAAGGGGAAGGGAGGGGAAAAGAGGGAAGGGGAGGAGAGGAAAAGAAATGAGAAAAGGAAAGAAAGGAAAAGGAAAAAAAGAAAGAAAAGAAAAAAGAGAAAAGTTTGATTTAGAGCAGAAGTTTCTAAACTTTTTTTCCATCACTTCTCTTTTTAGTGGAATCTTAATTACTCAGCTTCACTAAAAACCCAACCACCCAAAAGAACACTAATGAACAATGAAAGCAATTTGGCAAAGCATTTGCATTTATTGTAACAATTACAATATAAAGGGCTCTTCATACTTCCTCCTGGACTCTGCACCTCATCAAGACAGGTAAATCTCACAGGTTTGGAAAGCCTGATTTAGAGCCATACATGAGAAGATGTCTGGATTGATAAATGGATGGATGGATGGATACAAAGGTAGATGATAGGTAGATAGGTAAATAGGGATCGATAAATAGATGATGGATGGATGGATGGATATAGTGATAGATAGATAGATAGATAGATAGATAGATAGATAGATAGATAGATAGACAGAAAGACAGAAAGACAGAAAGACAGAAAGACAAAAAGACAGAAAGACAGAAAGACAGAAAGACAGAAAGACTAACAGACAGAGGTAGGTAGATAGAAACATAATGATAGATAGATAGACAGACAGACAGACAGACAGACAGACGTAGGTAGATAGGAACATAGTGATCGGTAGATAGCTATAGATGATAGATGATAGATAGACAGACAGACAGACAGACACAGACACAGACAGAGGTAGATAGAAACATAGTGATCGGTAGATAGCTATAGATGATAGATGATAGATGATAGACAGACAGACAGACAGACAGACACAGACAGAGGTAGATAGAAACATAGTGATCGGTAGATAGCTATAGATGATAGATGATAGATGATAGACAGACAGACAGACACAGACAGAGGTAGATAGAAACATAGTGATCGGTAGATAGCTATAGATGATAGATGATAGATAGATAGATAGATAGATAGATAGATAGATAGATAGATAGATAGATAGATAGATAGATAGATAGATAGATAGATAGATAGATAGATGATAGGCAAATAGACAGACAGGTAGGTAGGTACAGTAGGTAAGTAGGTACTGTAGGTAGAAATCGATAATTAGATGTGGGGTGGATGGATGGATTCGTGTCCAAAGTCTCAAAGTAATATTTTACTATTACCTAATACTATTGAAAGACAGAATCATGCAAGATATGGTGATTCCTGTGACATCCTATGGAAGCAAAAGTTGGATTTTGCAGAAGTATGGTAGGAAAGGGTATTGATGCTTTTGAATTTTGAAGTTGGAGAAGACTCTATAGAGAAGAGCAGACAGAGCTGGGGATGGAGTTAAGATCATTGGCAGCTCCCTCGCTCCCATCCAGGACATAGCACAGAAATGTTGCTTGAGCAGGGTCCGTTAAGATCATCTGGGACACCACACATCCTCTTCACGACCTGTTTTCCTTGTTACCTTCTGGGAGGAGGGGGCTTCTGGTATCCATAGCAGAACATCCAGATTCAGCCAGTTTCATTCCATACAGTATTCACCTTATGAACTCTCAAGCTTCCTCCTTCCATTATATATTCAAGATGGACAGTATTTAATATTTATTTGCTACGTATATGTAGGGGTGTGTGTCTATACATATGTTGTTCATAGTATGTTTAGATGTGTGTCATGTATGTGTTTCACTTTGAGAGCGGGCAACTAAATTTCATTTTTGATGTGTGCCATTGTGACCACAGTAAAAAAATGACAATAAAGGTTATCTTATCTTATCTTATCTTGTCTTGTCTTGTCTTGTCTTGTCTTGTCTTGTCTGGTCTGGTCTGGTCTTGTCTTGTCTTGTCTTGTCTTGTCTTGTCTTGTCTTGTCTTATCTTATCTTATCTTATCTTATCTTATCTTATCTTATCTTATCTTATCTTATCTTATCTTATCTTATCTTATCTTATCTTACCTTACCTTACCTTATCTTACCTTATCTTATCTTATCATCAGCTTAGAATCATTATGTTTCCACAAATGCCATTTTGTGTTGAACCTTAATTGATTAGATTCTTGTGTCTAAGCTTCAATAAATCTTCTATGTTGCAACCTTAAGAATGGTCCTGACTGAGGATGAAGGTTCATTCTCTGAGTTTGGGGGCTGGTTTCCAAATATTTTGTTACCAGGCTAGGTAACTTCAGCAAAGTTTAGGGCAGGGGTCTCCAACCTTGGCTGCTTTAGGACTTGTGGACTTCATATCCCAGAATTCCTCAGCCAGCCAGTGTTCTGTTTATGATCCTGGTTCTTTGCACCTGACAGACTACTGGGAATAACATGGGTGGCCAAGAAGGCAAACAGATGGATCATCAAACAAATCAAGCCAGAGTTCCCAGTGCAATCACAAATGATCAGGCTCAAATTATCCCAATTTGGAGACATTATGCAAAGACTTGGGTCTAATGGCTTTAATGTTGGGAAAGGTGGAAGGAAAGAGAACAAGATGGCCAGCAGGAAGATGGATGGACTCATTTACAGTGGTGATGAATACATTGTTGGAAAAAAAACTGAAGGAACCAAGTTGGGGACAGATCATCACTGAAAATAATCTAGTTTTATGGTCACTAATAGCTGACACCAGTTTCATGGCCATAATCGAATGATCAGTCTTATTGATTTGATTTACTCATTGTGCTATTGCCCAACTCTAAATAACTGTGGGCAGTTTACAACACACCAGACAATATAGAATAATATAATGGAAACAACAACAAAACCAAACGATAAGATAAGATAAGATAAGATAAGGTAAGGTAAGGTAAGAAGGTAAGGTAAGGTAAGGTAAGGTAAGGTAAGGTAAGGTAAGGTAAGATAAGATAAGATAAGATAAGATAAGATAAGATAAGATAAGATAGATAAGATAAGATAAGATAAGATAAGATAAGATAAGATAAGATAAGATAAGATAAGATAAGATAAGATAAGATAACCTTTACTGTCATTTTTTTACTGTCGGGCACAACAGCACACATCAAAAATGAAATTTAGTTGCCCGCTCTCAAAGTGAAACGTATATATGACACACACCTAAACATACTATGAACAACATATGTATAGACCCACAGCCCTACATATATGTAACAAATAAATATTAAATACTGTCCATCTTGAATATATAAAGGAAGGAGAAAGCTTGAGAGTTCACAAGGTTAATACTGTATGGGATGAAACTATGGCTGAATCTGGATGTTCTGCTACGGATACCACGAAGCCCCCTCCTCCCTGAAGGTAACAAGGAAAACAGGTTCTGAAGAGGATGTGTGATGTCCCATATGATCTTCGGACCCTGCTCAAGCATCACTTCTGTGCTATGTCCTGGATGGGAGGGAGGGAACAGCCAATGATCTTTCCTGCCGTCCTCACCATTCTCTGCACCGCCTTCCTGTCTGAAGCAGTGTTGCTTCCAAACCAGACTGTGATGCTGTATGACAGGAGGCTCTCAATTGTCCCCCTGTAGAAAGTGGTAAGGACAGGGGAAGGAAGATGTGCTTTTCTCATGCGGCACAGAAAATGCAGGTGCTGCTGTGCCTGCTTCACCAGTGTCTCACTGTTGAGCGACCAAGCCAGCCTACTGAACAAAATAAAAAGAAAGAAGTGCAAGGTAGATACACCAGAACATTCCTCTAACATCAAACAGCCAAAGGAGAGACCAAAATCTTCTCTCAAAGAGCCAGATTTTATGTGAGGCATTCAGATCTTCAGAGAAACCTCCTTCACCTCAACAACCATGGGACTTTAGGTGAGAATACCGTATTAAATCTCTCACGTTTCAGCATTATCACGTTCTTAGGTGAAAAATCTCACACAAAATAACCTACAAGGAACCTGTTGTGTTGTGAGATTTGGTGCTGTTTTGTTTGTGAATAATGGGGGGAGGCAGGTCCAACATAGATGGCAAGCCTCTGGGTGAGTAAAGGCTGACATAATAAACCATTTTTGTTATTCAGCTACTGAGGCGGACGGGTGACCAATCATTAGAATCTCTAGAGCACAAAACCAATCATAAATCCCAAGAAAGCAAATCAAACAAAGAGGCAGGGAGTGATGAGAAAAAAAGAGAAAAAATCAAGCAACAATCAGGAGATCCAGGAAACATACCCACAGACAGACATAAAAGTCTTAAATGTTTATATATTAATGCTCAAAGCTTTGGGAACAAACAGAGTGAACTAGAAGCAATAGTACATGAGGGTGGGTATGACATAGTTGGCGTTACAGAAACTTGGTGGGGGGAAACCTATGACTGGAATGGTCTGATGGATGGATACAAGTTGGTCAAAAGAAACAGAACTACAAAAAAGAGGAGGGGAAGTTGCACTATATGTAAGGGAATACTACATATCTACAGAAATGCACATGATCAAAGATAAAAGCTCTCCAGAATCTATGTGGGTCAATGTAAAAGGGGGGGGGGAAGTGACATTGCCATAGGGGTATACCACAGGCCACCCAACCAATCAGAAGAAACAGATGGACTCTTTGCCAACCAGTTAACAAATGTATGTAGGAAGCATATCACAGTAGTAATGGGAGACTTCAACTACCCAGATATCAACTGGGAGACAAACTCTGCAGCGAGCGGGAGATCAAACAGATTCCTAACCATCTTAGCCAACAACTTTCTCATCCAAAAGGTAGAGGAGGGAACTAAAAGTAAAGTTATACTGGACCTAATTCTTACTAATAGAGAAGAAGTGATGGAGGGAGTTGAAGATGCCGGAACCTTGGGGGAAAGTGACCACGTCATACTGGAATTCAATATCATGCAAATACAAGCAATAGAAAATAATTCAACCAATGTCTTAAACTTCAAAAGAGCTGATTTTAACAAACTCAGAGAGAACCTAATGAAAATCCTAAAGGGGGAAACACCTCAAGAAGCATGGGAAACTCTAAAAAATGCTATCATAAAAGCCCAGTCCAGCAAAATACCACTGAAAAAGAAAAACAAGAAATCCAAAAAGAAACACAAAGATCTCTCAGAGAAACTGAAAGACAAAAAGGACAAGTACAAAAAATAAAAAGAGGGACAGATAACTAAGGCTGATTATCAACAGATAGCCAGAACATGCAAAGACGAAGTCAGGAAAGCAAATGCTCAAAATGAACAAAGACTTGCAACAGAAATCAAGGATAATTTAAAAAGTTTCTTTCAATATATTAATAACAAAAAAAGTCAAGGAAACTGTAGGTTCACTAAAGAGAGATGATGGCAAGGAAGTAAAAAGCAATAGGGAGAAAGCAGAACTGTTTAACTCATTCTTTGCATCAGTCTTCACACAAAAAGAAATTATAGCACAACATGCCTTAAAAAATACTGTGGAAGACAAACTAGAAACAAAAATTAAAATAAGCAAGAAAATGGAAAGAAAACACCTATCCGACCTTGACAAATAGAAATCACCAGACCCAACAGATTACATCCCAGAGTCCTGAAGGAGCTGGCTGATGTTATCTCAGAACCATTGCACATATCTTTCAAAATCCTGGAACACTGGGGAAGTACCTGAGAATTGGAAAAGGGCTGATGTGGTTCCCATCTTCAAGAAAGGGGGAAAAAACAGACTCAGGAAACTACAGACCAATCAGTTTTAACATCAATACCTGGGAAGATCCTGGAAAAGATAATCAAAAACAGATCTGTGAACAATTAGAAGCAAACGAAATTATAACTGGTAGCCAGCAGGGGTTTCTTAAAAACAGATCATGCCAAACCAATCTTATTTCATTCTTTGATAAAGCTACTAAATTAGCAGACCAGCGAAATGCTATGGACATAGTATACTTAGATTTTAGTAAGGCATTCGACAAAGTAGACCACAATCTGCTGCTTGGTAAGCTAGAAAAAGGTGGAATATAGACAATATCACCACCAGATGGATTTGTAGCTGGCTGACAAACCATACTCAACGAGTATTCCTCAACGGTACTACATCCACGTGGAGAGAAGTAAGCAGTGGGGTACCACAAGACTCCGTCTTAGACCCAGCACTCTTCAATATCTTCATCAATTATTTAGATGAGGGAATAGAAGGGGAACTCATCAAATTTGCAGATGACACTAAACTGGCAGGAATAGCCAACATCCCAGAAGAAAAGCTCAGGATTGAAAAAGATCTTGACAAACTTGAACAATGGGCAATATCCAACAAAATGAGTTTTAATGTGGAGAAAAGCAAAGTTTTACATTTAGGCAGGAAAAGTCAAAGATATAAGTACAGATTAGGTGAGACCTGGCTCAAAATCAATAAACTGTAAGACCACACCTGGAATACTGCAACCAATTTTGGTCACCATACTACAAAAAAAGATGTTGAGACCTCGGAAAAAGTTCAGAGAAGAGCAACTAAGATGATCCAAGGCCTGGAGACTAAAACATACGAAGAGAAGAACGGCTGCAGGACTTGGGTTTGGCTAGTCTAAAGAAAAGAAGAAATAGGGGAGACATGATAGCAGTATTCCAGTATTTGAGAGGCTGCCACAAAGAAGAGGGGGGTTGCATTATTCACCAAAGCACCTGAAAGCAGGACAAGAAACAATGGTTGGAAACCGGTCAATGAGAGAAGCAACCTGGAATTAAGGAGAAACTTCCTGACAGTGAGGACAATTAACCAGTGGAACAGCTGGCCTTCAGAAGTTGTGGGCACTCCATCTCTGGAGATTTTTAAGAAGAGGCTAGACAGTCACCTGTCTGAGATGGTATAGGTTCTCCTGCTTGAATGGGGGGGGGCTGGACTAGAAGACCTCCAAGGTCCCTTCCAGCTCTATTCTATTCTGACCTAGCTGTTTAAGGAAGAAATGGCAGAGAGCCCTAATGCAACTGTGTTGCTCCGGAACAAACTATAACACATATAACTCAAGGATATCTCCTCAGGGTATTTCAAGGCATTTCAAGCCACACCAGAAGCAGTTAGATGGTTAGCTTCCTTGGCTATCAAATTATAACATCTATCCCACTGCAGTCCTATTGCACCATATTCTGGTGATTTTATTATGGTTTTATCTTAATTTAATATTTTATCTCCTATATTGCATTGTCCAC
This sequence comes from Bothrops alternatus, assembly GCA_034064705.1. Lineage (NCBI taxonomy): Eukaryota > Metazoa > Chordata > Lepidosauria > Squamata > Viperidae > Bothrops > Bothrops alternatus. Next base: position 923,681 of record JARGCV010000266.1, on the reverse strand, counting down.
ATATGAGAGGGAGGGAGGGAGGAGAGAGAGAGAGAGAGGAGAGAGAGAGAGAGAGAGAGAGAGAGAGAGAGAGAGAGAGAGAGAGAGAGGAGAGAGAGAGAGAGAGAGAGAGAGAGAGAGAGAGAGAGAGAGAGAGGACTGTCATTTCATTGCAGGGTGAGCCTCTGCAGTCCAGTGGCTCCTGAATGCCTCCTTTTTCAAAAGCAGCAGGCTTGCTTCAGAGTAATTACTCTGTAATTACTGACTGATTTGCTGTCACCCACAGAAGGCCAGGGACAGGGGCTTTGTGAATTGGCACTATTAGTGCCCTATTAAAATGGCACCGGCGGCATCATTAAGCGACAAGGCCACCTTGTTGTCATTTGGTTTGACTTTGATGCAGGAAGCTCTGGCCACACAAGAGCCATTGAGAGGCTGCAATGTCCTTTGGCATCATCCACATTGCCCACCAGCTCCGTAACCCAATTTCGCTGGAATGAGGCCTAAAATTCTGGTCTTAAGAACAATAACAAGGACAGGATGGTCAGGGGACTGGAGGCTAAAACATATGAGGAATGGTTACAGGAACTGGGTGTGTCTAGTTTAATGAAGAGAAGGACTAACAGTGTGACATGAGAGCAGCGTTCCAATATCTCAGGGCTGCCCCAAAGAAGAGGGAGTCAAGCTATTCGCCAAAGCACCTGAAGAAGTAATGGATGGAAACTAATCAAGGAGAGAAACAACCTGGAACTAAGGAGAAACTTCCTGACAGTGAGTACAATCAATTAGTGGAATGGCTTGCTTTCAGAAATTGTAGGTGCTCCATCACTGGAGGTTCTTAAGAAGAGATGGAACAACCATTCATCTGAAATGGTATAGAATTTCCTGCCTGAGCAAGGGGTTGGACTAGATGACCTCCAAGGTCCCTTCCAATTAGGTTACTCTGTTATCCTTAAGAAAGAAGCCAAACTAAATGGGATGTGAATCAGGCAATTACAATTTTTGGCAGAATAAAACTTAAAAGGAGAAACAAGCTCACCTCATTTGGAACATGCCCACCCTGAGACAGGATGCAGTCCAGAGGACAAATACATTTCAAACTGAAAGTTTTTGAGGGTTGTAAACAGCAACTGTCTGTACAGATATCAATTCCCCAATTCTACACACTATTACGCTGGAGTCAACTGTGTTTTCCAGCACTGCTCTTTTAGAAAGAACAGCATAGAGGCAGTCCCCGACTGACAACCACAATTGTGTCCCGACATTTCTGTCGCTAAGTGAGACAGTTGTTAAGTGAATTTTGCCCCATTTTATAAGCTTTCTCGCCACAGTTGTTAAGTGAATCACTGCAGTTGTTAAGTTAGTGACAGGGTTGAAAAGTGAATCTTGATTTCCCCACGGAGTTTGCTTGTCAGAAGGTCGCAAAAGGGGATCACATGACCCCGGGACACTGTAGCCGTCATAAATATGAACCCATTGTCAAGCATCCGAGTGTAAATCACATGATCGTGGGGATGCTGCAACGGTCATAAGTGTGAAAAATGGTCATAAGTCATTTCAGTGCCATTGTAACTTTGAACAGTCACTAGATGAACTGTTGTAACTTGAGGACTAACCATATACCGTGTTTCCCCGAAAGTAAGGCCTACACCAAGAATAAGCCCTAGCTTGATTTTTGGGGGTGGGCCTTGTTGTGTCCTGAGCCTTCAAAAGCAGGCTCGGGACGTTGCATTGGTCCCGGGCATTCCAAAAGCTGCCCGGGACCAGACAGAGCGGTACCAGCCTTGTGCGCATGTGCAAGGTGCGAAAATGCTCTGTTCACATTGGTTGACATTGTCCGGGTTTCTGGCCATATAAAAAGGCCTGCGTGCCTTTTGTTTTTGCTCAGGTGTTGTTAGAAGGAGAATAAAGAATTGTTCAACCTCGCCATGTGTCTTCATCATTCGCACGCGAACGAAGTATACAACAGGCCTAATACTGTATATGCCCTATCACAAAAATAAGCCTTATTTTGGGGGAGAGGCAAAGACCTAAAAGTCAAGCTAGGGTGGGGTTAGGGTTAAAGACCAGGGGACTAAAACATATGAAGAACGGCTGTAGGACTTGGGTTTGGCTAGCCCAGGGGTAGGCAACCTTGGCTCTTTTATGACTCGTGGACTTCAACTCCCAGAACTCCTGAGCCAGCATGGCTCAGCATGGAAACCTCTCCATTTTTCCTCAGCATGGCTGGCTCAGGAATTCTGGGAGTTGAAGTCCATGAGTCATAAAAGAGCCAAGGTTGCCTACCCCTGGGCTAGCCTAAAGAAAAGAAGAAATAGGGGAGACATGATAGCAGTGTTCCAGTATCTGAGGGGCTGCCACAAGGCAGAGGTGGTCAGATTGTTCACAAGAGCACCAGAGGGAAGGACGAGAAACAACGGTTTGGAAACTGACCAAAGAGAGAAGCAACCTGGAATTAAGGAGAAACTTCCTGACAGTGAGGACAATCAACCAGTGGAACAGCTTGCCTCAGAAATCGTGGGCGCTCCATCACTGGAGATCAGTCACTTGTCTGAGATGGTATAGGTCAGGGGTAGGCAACCTTGGCTCTTTTATGACTCGTGGACTTCAGCTCCCAGAATTCCTGAGCCAGCCGTCGTTGCCCCAAGCTGGCTCAGGAATTCTGGGAGCTGAAGTCCACGAGTCATAAAAGAGCCAAGGTTGCCTACCCCTGGTATAGGTTCTCCTGCTTGAGCAGGGGGCTGGACTATGCATACTACCTCCAGTGTCCTTTCCAGCTTTATTTTATTCTACTTACAACCAATTTACTCACTTATGACCATTGTGGCATCCTAATGGTCACATGATCAAAATTCGGACACATGACAACTGGTTCATGTTGATGATGGTTGCAGTGTCCCGGGGTCACGTGATCTTCTGACAAACAAAATCAATGGGGAAGTCCGGTTCACTTAACAGCTGTGTTACTAGCTTAATAACTGCAGTGATTCACTTAACAACTGTGGCCAGAAAGGTCATAAAATGGGGACAACCTTCACTTAAAAACTGTCTCGCTTAGCAACAGAATACATGTCAATTGCCTAGTGTCCAAATTTTCAACACGTGACCACAGGGATGCTGCAACGGTCGTAAGTGTGAAAAATGACCCTAACTCACTTTTTTAAAGTGCCGTTGTGACTTCGAACAGTCACCAAACTAATAATAATAATAATAATAATAATAATAATAATAATAATAATAATAATAATAATAATAATAATAATAATAATAATAGTAATAAAATTGGAAGGGACCTTGGAAGTCATCTAGTCCAACCCCCTGCTCAGACAGGAAACCCTATACCATTTCGGACAAATGGCTGTCTAGTCTCTTCTTAAAAACTTCCAGTGTTGGAGCATTCACCGCTTCTGCAGGCAGGTTGTTCCACTGGTTAATTGTTCTGTCAGGAAGTTTCTCCTTAGTTCTGGTTTGCTTTCCTCCTTGATTAGTTTCTTGATTAGATTGCTTCTCTCCTTGATTTTAATTCGAGGACTTCCTGTATCAAAGATTGTTCTCTTGGTGGCTGACATCTGACATTTTTTCTGCCTGAATTCTGACCTGTAATTCTTCCCTGTTTCCAAGGTTAGATGAGCCACATTAGTCTGTTTCCCCATTTGTGTTCATCGCCACGTTGTTCATTGTGAGTGTCCACGCTTGAACAACTTCAGATGACTACAATTGTGTAGTTTCTTCCTGTTTTCCCAAAGGCTTCGAGGTACTTGCAGAAACAAAGCAGTAAACAAATAAACGAACAGATTATCCCTATCTAGTTTGGCCCAGGGTGCTGAAAAACGTATCAGATACGACACCTGTTTCTTCTTGGTGTGTTGCCTTGTCAAGTGAGGAGAAGGAATGGGAACAGATTTCAGCCGAATAATTTATACAGCGAGACTTGCAAAGCCATTTCTCCCCACCCATCCACCCCCAACAGAACCCCACTGCTCACTTCATCGTTACCATCGGGGCACTTAATCATGTTCCCAGGTATAATAACATAAGTAACCCCTATTAGAATAAAATGGAGTGTGTTTTACATGAGCGGTGAAATGGAAACGCTTGGGCAGGGAAACTGAACAAGGAAAAATGCAGGGTGGTTAAACAGAGATCCTTCTGGGGAGGGATGTCAGCAAATGGGGGGGGAAGGGCATCAAAGAAGTCACAGGGATGGACAGGATCATGTGATCAAGGCACCATCACTTTTTAGAAACATAGAAAACTGATGGTAGAAAAAGATCTAATAGTCCTTTGAGTTGTTGTTGGTTTTTTTTTTGTTAACTGTTTAATGTATTCGCACAGTCAGCCAGATGTTCAGGCTGCATTTGGCACCAAAAGGCAGGTTGAGAATATAGAATATAGAATATAGAACAACAAGAGTTGAAAGGGACCTTGGAAGTCATCTAGTCCAACCCCCTGCTCAGGCAGGAAACCCTACACCATTTCAGACAAAGGGTTGTCCAGATTCTTCTTAAAATCTTCCAGTGTTGGAGCATTCACAACTTCTGGAGGCAAGTAGTTCCACTGGTTAATTGTTCTAACTGTCAGGAAATTGCTTCTTAGTTCCAGGTTGGTTCTCTCCTTGATTAGATTCCATCCATTGCTTCTTGTCCTGCCTCCAGGTGCTCTGGAGAATAGCTTGACTCCCTCTTCTTTGTGGCAGCCCCTGAGATATTGGAAGACTGCTATCATGTCATTAAACTAGACATGCCCAATTTCTGCAACCGTTCTTCATATGTTTTAGCCTCCAGGCCTCTAATCATCTTTGTTGCACTTCTCTGCACTCTTTCTAGAGCAGGGGTAGGCAACTTTGGCTCTTTTATAACTCGTGGACTTCAACTCCCAGAATTCCTGAGCCAGCATGGCACAGCTTGGAAACCTCTCCCTTTCCCCTCAGCATGGTTGGCTCAGGAATCCTGGGAGTTGAAGTCCACGAGTCATAAAAGAGCCAAGGTTGCCTACCCCTGTACTAGAGTCTCAACATCTTTTTTACATTGTGGCGACCAAAACTGGATGCGGTATTCCAAGGCATTATAAAGAAGCCATGGGTGGAAACTAATCAAGGAGAGAAGCAACCTAGAACCACTGGAGTCATCTTTCCAATCAAGGCTTACGAACTTTCCAAATGAGTCCCATCGAACGCTCAGTGATATACGACAGCGGATTAGTTGGGCCTCAGACTGGATCCAGTGCGGGTTTTGCAATGGCGTGCTTTGTGCTTCTGACTGCCACATTGAGCCTAACCAGCCAGGAATAGATTCAAAGCCAGCTCATGGCTTTTCCTGAATCCTCGATCACTGCTGGTGTCAAAACAGTTCATTTGCACATCTCCTATTTTCTCTCACCCCAGCCGAGGCCAATTTCTTCCTCTCTCCTTCCCACAAAGTCCAGCTTTGCCAAAGGGACGTCCCAGAGGCAGTGAGACACCCTCCTGCTGGCCACAGGGCTGAATAACCTAAATGCTCTAATCTGCTTTGTTTTTGAAACGAACCCTCCTGGCCGAGTCTGCTGGACGAGAAGAACAGGGAGTTCCCGTAGCGCTGGACTAAAACAAACTAATTGAACCAGCGTGAGGACGTGGGGGTCCCAGCTGATGCTAAGAACAGGGCGGTGGCTGAAGGTGGACCTCAGTTTGTTATTCACACGACGGCTGCTGTTGAGATGGTTAACTAGAAATGACACAACCATGCCTGTGAGGGAGAAGCTGTCAAGGGACGCTCAACAGTCAGACCGGCAAACGAAATTGGCAATCAAGCAACCCTTTTGCTGAGACTGAAAAAGATGCAACCTGACGCAACGCAGGTAGTCCTTGACTTAGGACCACAACTGAACCCAGAATTTCTGTCGTTAAGTGAGACAGTTGTCAAGTTGCTCCATTTTACAACCTTGCTTCCCCACCGTTGTTAAGGGGATCACTGCAGTTATTAAGTTAGTAACCCGTGAGTTACTAGTGTATTGTAATGAGAATCTGGCTTCCCCATTGACTTTGCATGTCAGACGGTCGCAAAGGGTGATCCCATGACTTTGGGATACAGCAACGGTCATAAGTATGAGGCAGTGGCCCAGCATCTCAGTTTTGATCCCGTCATCATGGGGATGCTGGAAAGGTCGTAGCTGTGAAAAACGGTCATAAGTCACTTTTTTCAGTGTCGTCGTAACTTTGAACCGTCACTAAATGAACTGTTGTAAGTCGAGAACTGCCTGTATTCCATCTCAAGGGTTCTCAGGACCTTGTGTGGAAGGGTGAAGGCTTGTTTCTTCAAGCCTTAATACAGAGCTTGATTTCTCCTCCTGCCTAGAGGAGGAGGAGGAGGAGCAGGAGGAGGAGGAGGAGAACTGTGGGGTCCATGATGCTCTCTGAGCTTGGTTGTTTTCTTCCAGATGTTTCATTACCCAACTAGGTAACATCATCAGAGCTAGAAGGGAGTGGGACTTGCAGAGAGGAGGAGGAGGAGGAGGAGGAGGAGGAGGAGGAGGAGAACTGTGGGGTCCATGATGCTCTCTGAGCTTGGCTGTTTTCTTGCAGACATTTCATTACCCAACTGGGTAACATCAACAGTGCTAGAAGGAAGTAGCGTTTGTGGGGAGGAGGAGGAGGAGGAGGAGGAGGAGGAGGAGGAGGAGGAGGAGGAGGAGGAGGAGGACGACGACGACGACGACGACGACGACGACGACGAAAACTGTGGGGTCCTTGGTGCTCTCTGAGCTTGGTTGTTTTCTTCCAGATGTTTCATTACCCAACTAGGTAACATCATCAGAGCTAGAAGGGAGTGGGACTTGCAGAGAGGAGGAGGAGGAGGAGGAGGAGGAGGAGGAGGAGGAGGAGGAGGAGGAGAACTGTGGGGTCCATGGTGCTCTCTGAGCTTGGTTGTTTTCTTGCAGACATTTCATTACCCAACTGGGTAACATCAACAGTGCTAGAAGGGAGTAGCGTTTGTGGGGGGGGGGAGGAGGAGGAAACCTCATCGTCTAAATCAGCAAAAGTTGCCAGATTTGCCAATTAAAAGGCTAAATCCTCATTTTGCTTCTTGCCTTTCTGTCTGCTGTCTCTTCCTCTGTTTCCCGCCCCCCCGCCCGAGTTTCTCCATGGAGGCTGTCAACCGTCCCCTTCCACTTCGGAGCCCTTGCCACAGAAAAGATCAGCTGTTGAAGGAACACAAGAAAAGCCTTGGGGAATTGCTTGGCCACTAAGTAATCAGCAGGCGAAGTTATTATCATTATGCTGCTAATTAATTCCCAGCTCATTACATTTCCTGTGGCTAATTTGTACTCGCCACTGATTTGATTAAACTCATCTCTATGCTAATAAATGTGCTTTTTCCATTTGTTTCAGCGACTGTAAAAAAAAAGAGGAATCTGTATTTACATACTTCGACGTTTATCAAATAAAACACAACGTATGAATAAAGCCTACCCTGATTTCCAATTCTGGCGAATCAACTGTTTAGGGAAGAGAAGGAAAACTAAGATGTTAAGGGTCATTGTTCATTCATAGCATGGATGCCTGTGTATGATTTCGGACGCTTCTGTGTTTAAACACAGATTTTGTGTCTTTCACACCCATTCAGAACATAATCCATACTTATGTTCCCATTACTTTGGATTTGACTTAGGAAAACCAGGAAAGTCTAGGAACATTTTAAATGGAGTCCCATGAAAGGCAATAGCAGGCATCTGATATACAATCAACACATCCAAAATGGCCACTGCAGAGGAGACATTTTAACATATTTCTTACAAGCAAGCATTCATTCAAAATCATGGTCTGGCTCTAGCCTTGATTTAGTTCTGATGGATGCCATTAAGTGTATTGAGGCAAAGAGGAAAAAAAGAGGTCAAAAAGTCAAGGTGCCAAATTTTTTTGCCTTTTTTTGATATACACACACACATACATGTGAAATGTTAATACCACTTTGGTAAGGCCACACTTGGAATATTGCATCCAGTTTTGGTCACCACTATATAAAATAGATATTGAGACTCTAGAAAGAGTGCAGAGAAGAACTGCAAAGATTATTAGGGAAAGGGAGGCTAAAACATATGAAGACCAATAGCAGGAACTGAGTATGTCTAGTTTAATTAAAAGAAGGACGAGGGATGACAGGATAAAAGTGTACCGATATCTCAGGGGCTGCCCCAAAGAAGAGGGAGTCAAGCTATTCTCCAAAGCGCCTGAAGGCAGGACAAGAAGCAACGGATGGAAACTAATCAAGGAGAGAAGCAACCTAGAACTAAGGAGAAACTTCCTGACAGTGAGAGCAATTAACCAGTGGAACAACCTGCCTCCAGAAACGGTGAATGTTCCAACACTGGAAGTTTTTAAGAAGAGATTGGACAGCCAGTTGTCTGAAATGGTATAGGTTTTCCTGCCTAAGCAGGGGGTTGGACTAGATGACCTCCAAGGACCCTTCCAACTCTGTTATTCTGTTGTCTACCCTCTGATTCATTCATTCAGTCAGTCAGTCAGTCAGTCATTCAGGCAAGTCAGGTATTGATTTTAAAGCTTTTTTAAAAACAAAAACAAAAATTAAATGTTGGTAAAATCCACATAAAAAGTCATGCATGTTTTTTTATGGAATTTCTGTTGGTTGAATTCATAAGCTTATGCATGTAAGAGCAAAACTGAGCATGGAATTAGGAAAATGAAAATTCCAAGCTTTTTATCAATGGCTAGAAAAACGAGGTAGAGAGAAAGGAACTTAATATGTATTAGTAAGTTAAATATTGGAAGCCAGACAATAAGTTGCTGATAAAAAGGACTTGTGACTATAAAAATGAATAAATATATGTTTTAGCTTCGCCTCCTGCAAACTCAGTCTACATCAGCGGTTCTCAACCTTGGGGTCGCGACCCCATTTGGGGTCGCACGACGATTTCGCGGGGGTCGCCGGACACCGCGGGCCACCATTTTGTTTTTTTATTTTTATTTTTTTATTTTTTTAAATTATTTTTTATTTTTTTATTTTTTTGGTGCACGCGCCGCACATGCGCAGATCTGCCCGTTGCGCCGGGAAAAAAATAAAAAAAAAATCAAAAAATTAGAAAAAAATTAGAAAAATTTTTTTAAAAAAAAAACAAAATGGCGGCCGTGACGGGCGGATCCGCGCATGCGCCGCGTGTGCGACGGGGCGGTCCGCGCATGCGCATATCTGCCCGTCACGCCGAAAAAAAATAAAAAAAAATAATAAAAATTAAAAAAAAATTTAAAAAATTAAAAAAAAACTAAAATGGCGGCCGCGACGGGCGGATCCACACATGTGCGGTGCATGTGACGGGCCGATCCGCGCATGCGCAGATCCGCCCATCGCAGCCCCCATTTTGTTTTTTTATTTTATTTTTTTAAATTTTTTTTTAATTGTTTTTATTTTTTTATTTATTTTTTTTAAAAAAATTTTGGGCGCGCGCACACGTGCACGCACCCGGGTCAGGGTCGCGGCGTGCATGGGCGGGGCAAGTGGGGTCTCAACCTGAGAAAGGTTGAGAACCACTGGTCTACATGGCTGAACCTTTGAGAACATAGTCTTTTAGAATTACTTAGGTATTCTCAGGATATTCTTTGGGGTATTCCTTAGGATTGAAAACTACTGCATAATAGTTAAGAATCATGCAGAAAATCTACATTCGTGAACAGAAAACCATTTTCCAAAACCCAAACATAAGAAGCATCCTAGAGTTTTTAACAAAACAGCAGTTTTGCATATCTTCACATCTTACCAAATGTTAGTTTTCCTCTCTCAAGTTCTGAGATCAGAAAACAACAAGCTCAGCTAATAGAGACTAGAGAATAAATATGAGCCAGCCGTGTGCTGCAGCTGCCAAAAAGGCCAACACAGTGCTGGGCTGCATTAACAGAGGGATAGAATCAAGATCACGTGAAGTGTTAATACCACTTTACAACGCCTTGGTAAGGCCACACTTGGAATACTGCATCCAGTTTTGGTCACCACGATGTAAAAAAGATGTTGAGACTCTAGAAAGAGTGCAGAGAAGAGCAACAAAGATGATTAGGGAACTAGAGGCTAAAACATATAAGGAACGGTTGCTGGAATTGGGTATGTCTGGTTTAACAAAGAGAAGGACGAGGGGGGACATGATAGCAGTGTTCCAATATCTCAGGGGTTGCCCCAAAGAAGAGGGAGTCAAGCTATTGACTAAAGGCAGGACAAGAAGCAACAGATGGAAACCATCAAGGAGAGAAACAACCTGGAATTAAGGAGAAACTTCCTGACAGTTAGAACAATTAACCATTGGAACAACCTGCTTCCAGAAGCGGTGAATGCTCCAACACTGAAAGTTTTTAAGAAGAGACTGGACAGCCATTTGCCCGAAATGGTATAGGGTTTCCTGCCTGAGCAGGGGGTTGGACTAGATGACCTCCAAGGTCCCTTCCAACTTTATTATTATTATTGTTGTTGTTATTGTTGTTGTTGTTATTATTATAATTATTATTATTATTTCCATTGCTAAGGAAGGTGGTTCCTAAGTACCTTGTGAATCGTGCCTGATTTTACAACCTTTTTTGCCACTGTTGTTCAGCGAATCCCTGCATTTGTTAAATGAATCATGTGGTTGTTAAGTAAATGGCAAGTCTAGTGAAGAGAAGGTCCAGGGGACACAGGATAGCAGGGTTCCAATATCTCAGGGGTTGCCACAAAGAAGAGGGAGTCAAGCTATTCTCCAAAGCACCTGAAGACAGAAGAAGAAGCAGCAACGGGTGGTTGTGGGAGCTTCATCACTGGAAGCTTTCAAGAAGAGACTGGACTGCCATCGGTCAGAAATGGTGTAGGGACTCCTGCTTGGGCAGGGGGTTGGACTCGATGACCTATAACAGGGGTCCCCAACCTACGGTCTGCAGTGTGGTACCTGGCTGTGGTCTGTTGGCCACCGGGCCCTGGCAATAGCTGGCAGGCCCCCCCCCTCGTGGTAGCAGTGCTGTATGGGTGTTAGCGGCCCCATTTGCGCATGCGTGGGGACGCTAGCACCCCTGCCAGCATCATGCAGGCGCCAGCGGCCTGTTTGGGCACATTTTCTTAGTGCTCACTTTCATTCCGGGCTGCCAAGCTAGAAAGGTTGGCCAGCTCTGGCCTATAAGGTCCCTTCCAACTCTGTTATTCTATTCTATTCTATTCTATTCTTTTCTATTCTTTTCTATTCTATTCTATTCTATTCTATTCTATTCTATTCCATTCCATTCCATTCCATTCCATTCCATTCTATTCTATTCTATTCTATTCTATTCTATTCTATTCTATTCTATTCTATTCTATCCATTCCATTCCATTCCATTCCATTCCATTCCATATTCTGTTCTGTTCTATCCATTCCATTCCATTCCATTATTCCATTCTATTCCATTCCATTCCATTCCATTCTATTCTATTCTATTCTATTCTATTCTATTCTATTCTATTCTATTCTATTCTATTCTATTCCATTCCATTCCATTCCATTCCATTCCATTCCATTCCATTCTATTCTATTCCATTCCATTCCATTCCATTCCATTCCATTCCATTCTATTCTATTCTATTCCATTCCATTCCATTCCATTCCATTCCATTCCGTTCTATTCCGTTCCATTCCGTTCCATTCTGTTCCATTCCGTTCCATTCTGTTCCATTCCGTTCCATTCCATTCTATTCTATTCTATTCTATTCTATTCTATTCTATTCTATTCTATTCTATTCCATTCCATTCCATTCCATTCCATTCCATTCTATTCTATTCTATTCTATTCCATTCCATTCCATTCCATTCCATTCCATTCCATTCCATATTCTATTCTATTCTATTCTATTCTATTCTATTCTATTCTATTCTATTCTATTCTATTCTATTCTATTCTATTCCATCTTCTATTCTATTCTATTCTATTCTATTCTATTCTATTCTATTCTATTCCATATTCTATTCTATTCCATCTTCTATTCTATTCTATTCTATTCTATTCTATTCTATTCTATTCTATTCCATTCCATTCCATTCCATATTCTATTCTATTCTATTCTATTCTATTCTATTCTATTCTATTCTATTCTATTCTATTCCATATTCTATTCTATTCTATTCTATTCTATTCTATTCTATTCTATTCTATTCTATTCTATTCTATTCTATTCTATTCCATTCCATTCCATTCCATTCCATTCCATATTCTATTCTATTCTATTCTATTCTATTCTATTCTATTCTATTCTATTCTATTCTATTCTATTCTATTCTATTCTATTCCATATTCTATTCTATTCTATTCTATTCTATTCTATTCTATTCTATTCTATTCCATTCCATTCCATTCCATTCCATTCCATATTCTATTCTATTCTATTCTATTCTATTCTATTCTATTCTATTCTATTCTATTCCATATTCTATTCTATTCTATTCTATTCTATTCTATTCCATTCCATTCCATTCCATTCCATTCCATTCCATTCCATTCCATTCCATATTCTATTCTATTCTATTCTATTCTATTCTATTCTATTCTATTCTATTCTATTCTATTCTATTCTATTCTATTCTATATTCTATTCTATTCCATTCTATTCCATTCCATATTCTATTCTATTCCATTCCATTCCATATTCTATTCTATTGTTATTCCATTATTGTTCCATTATTGTTCTTTTATATTCTATTCTATTATTATTCTATCCTATCCTATCCTATCCTATCCTATCCTATCCTATCCTATCCTATCCTATCCTGTCCTATTCTAAATCTGGCTTCCCCCATTGACTTTGCTTTCAGAAGCCAGCTGGGAAGGTCACAAATGATGATCACATGACCTCATGATGCTGCATCCATCATAAATTCATGTTAGTTGCCAAGTGCCCAAATCGTAACCATGTAGGGATACTATGATGGTCATAAATTGGAGTACCGGGTGTAATTCACTTTTTTCAGTGCTGTTGTAACTTTGAATGGACACTAAACAAATAGTTGTAAGCTGAGAATCACCTGAATATTATTTCTAAAACCCAACCCACCAAGATCGTTGTCATTTTAACCATTCAGTTGTGTCCAACTCTTGGCGATTTTTATAGGCATGCTACCCTGTCAAGCACAGTTGTTGGATGTTCATCTTTATATCAGATTTGATGTTACCAAGTCAGCGTGTTTTGAATTAACAGAATAACAGTAGAGTTAGAAGGGACCTTTGAGGTCTTCTAGTCCAACCCCCTGCTCAGGCAGGAGACCCTATACTATTTCAGACAGATGGTTGTTCAATCTCTTCTTTAAAACCTCCAGTGATGGAGCACCCATGACTTCTGGAGGCAAGTCGTTCCAGTGATTAATTGTCAAGAAACTTCCCCTTATTTTTAGGTTGGTTCTGTCCTTGATTAGTTTTCATCCTCTGCTCCTTGTCCTGCCTTCAGGTGCGTTGAAGAATCAGTTCACCCCCTCTTCTTTGTAGCAGCTCTTCAAATATTGAAAGACTGCTATCATGTCACCCCTGGTCCTTTTTTTCATTTCATTCTTTGCTTGCTTCCTTCTTCTTATTCCACTAACCATGCCTAGCTTCATTGACTTCTCCCATGAATTTGCACCCATAACATGGGCAAAGTAAATCAGATGTAGTCTTGTGATTTTGGGGCTTGTGGTGCCATGTCTGATTTGTATATGATTCAGCACCTCTGCACTGATTGCTCTGGCTAGCCATGGTACACGCCTGATTTACGTGAGCACCACAGTTCAAAGTTCTCCTGCAAGATAACCTAAACAAGTGCAAAGTTATGCACATCGGGGCAAAGAACCCCAATTATACTTACCAACTGATGGGGACCAAACTTTCTGAGACAACCCAAGAAAGGGATCTTGGGGTTTTGGTGCACAGCTCGATGAAGATGTCAACCCAATGTGCAGCAGCAGTAAAAAAAGCAAGTTCCATGCTTGGCATGATTAGGAAGGGAATCGAAAATAAGTCAGCAAGTGTTGTATTGCCTCTGTACAAATCGATGGTGAGACCACACTTGGAGTACTGTGTACAGTTCTGGTCACCGCACCTCAAGAAGGATATAATGGAACTGGAAAGGGTGCAAAAAAGGGCAACAAGAATGATCAAGGAAATGGAGCGCCTCCCTTATGAAACCAGATTGCAACGCCTTGGTCTCTTCAGCCTTGAAAGACGGTGTTTAAGGGGTGACTTGATCGAAGTGTATAAAATCATGCATGGGATAAAAAAGGTGGATAGAGAAAAATTCTCTTCTCTATCACACAATACCAGGACAAGGGGGCACTCCCTAAAGCTCGTAGGTAAGAAAGTGAGGACAAATAAAGGGAAATATTTCTTCACCCAGAGGGTTGTTGATTTATGGAATTCACTTCCAGAAGGGGTCGTGACAGCTGTCAGCCTTGATAGCTTCAAGGCAGGGCTAGATAGATTCATGGATGCCAAGTGTATCGGTGGTTATTAAAACGGATGTCCATGTGCCGCCTCTATGTTGGTTGAGGCAGGCAGGATTCCCTTGAGTACCATTTGTTGGGGGTCAATGGAAAGGGTGGGTTTTGCCTTCTCTTTCTGCTCAAGATCCCCATGTACAATTGGTGGGCCACTGTGTGACACAGAATGCTGGACTCGATGGGCTTTGGCCTGATTCAGCATGGCTCTTCTTATGTTCTTATGTTATGTTCTTATGTTCTTAAGATACCTTATAAATATTCTTGAAGTAGCCTCCAAGCACCCCGATATTTTCAGGAGCAAAACCGTTTCAGCTTCAACTGACACGGGAAATGTTTCCGCGTCGCTTCTCTGAACGCGACTGCGGAGTTGAAAGACGACGTGCATTATCTCTTTATTAGTTTAGAAATGCATACGGAGGGATGAACAGAGGGATGAATAAAGATAACTGCTGATTCTATTCCCTTAGCATCAGTCCTATTTTATTAGCCGTGTCCAGGGAGAGAAAACGCTGTGCAGGGAAAGCGGGGTGAGGATTGGGGTGAGGTGGGGAGGAAGGTGGAGGGGTGCTGAGGGACCCTGCCTTCGGAACTACAATAGCAGTTGCAGCAAAACATGGGAAAACATCAAAGCAAACGAGATTACAGCATGCATATTAATGAAGGGATGTTTAAACAAGCTCCTTGAAGCTACTTTAGCATAAAGAAAGGGAAATTGGGCTAATAACTTGGAGTCTGAAATTCTTCAGTATAGGTAGTCCTCGTCTTATGACCACAAGGGAGCCAACACTTCCGTTGCTAAGCAAGGTAGTCGTTAATAGCAACAGCAACAGCACTTAGACTTATATATCACTTCCCAGTGCTTCACAGCCCTCTTTAAGCAGTTTACAGAGTCAACCTATTTGCTCCCAACAATCGGGATCCTCCTTTTACCGACCTCGGAAGGATGGAAGGCTGAGTCAACCTTGAGCCGGTGAGGATCAAACTGCTGGCAGCCGGCAGTCAGCAGAAGTTAGCCTGCAGTACGGCATTCCAACCACTGTGCCACCAGGCATCTTGAGTTGTGCCCCAATTTATGACCCTTTGGGGGGGGACAGTCGCTGCAATTATTAAGTGAATTGTGTGGTCCTTAAGCGAATCTGACTTCCTCCCCATTTGACTTTGCTTGTCGGAAGCTGGCTGGGAAAGTTACCAAGGTCACATGACCTGGGACAGTGTAATGTCATAAATATAGGTCAGTTGCCAAGCACCCGGATTTTGATCACGTGATCACTGGGATGCTCCAGTGGTCGTAAATGGGAAGACTGGTCATGTCACTTTTTCCCCTGTCTTTGTAACTTCAAATGGCCCCCTAAACGAACGGTTGTAAGTCGAAGATGATCTGTAATCCCTTCATTACATCAGCCATCTTTATGCTGACTTCGGAGTTGCCTTCACATGTGATTCAGTCCCTCAGGAAAAAAAAAAATCAAGGACCCACGTTTGCCCCCTAGGCTGAGCCTAGCTAAATCTTGGCTATAGGTGGATAGAGAAACATTCTTTTCTCTATCACACAATACCAGGACAAGGGGGCACTCCCTAAAGCTCATAGCTAAGAAAGTGAGGACAAATAAAGGGAAATATTTCTTCACCCAGAGGGTCGTTGATTTATGGAATTCACTTCCAGAAGGGGTCGTGACAGCTGTCAGCCTTGACAGCTTCAAGGCAGGGCTAGATAGATTCATGGATGCAAAGTGTATCGGTGGTTATTAAAACGGATGTCCATGTGCCGCCTCTATGTTGGTTGAGGCAGGCAGGATTCCCTTGAGTACCATTTGTTGGGGGTCAAGGGAAAGGGAGGGTTTTGCCTTCTCTTTCTGCTCAAGATCCCCATGTACAATTGGTGGGCCACTGTGTGACACAGAATGCTGGACTCGATGGGCTTTGGCCTGATTCAGCATGGCTCTTCTTAGGTTCTTATATTTTTTTGATAGGGAGCTTTAATTAAACTTCACCCCACCCCACCCATCCCTTATTCCAAGAATCTTTCCTCATTGAGGATTAAAAGATCTGGTTTCTTTTCGCCTCAAAATGGAGGCTTCAAAATAATTTTTAACAGCTTGGAGGAAAAGCTCCAGAAATACAGGAAGCATCGGTTGAGGCCTGCCATTATTTTTTTTTATGGCATTCAGACTAAATGATGAGATGCACCATTTAAATGTATGAGATACAATTAGTTAGAATAACTAACGAGTTCCATTAATTTCAAGGAGGCTACTTGGGTCTAATGCTGACTACGAATTCAAGAAATGTGCTTTGAGAGGTAGTTTATAAATGTATTTAGATAAATAAATTTGTTAGGTATGTTTGGGGGGGGACGGGGGAGTACTATTTTAGCTCATGTCATATTTTGGCATTTTGTTCAGTTCTTCCAGAATGTTCCTTGTTTTCAAGCTTTTTGAGGAGATGCCTCGTGAATACTGAGGTCATCTATCCCAGGGGGCTGCAACCTTGACAACTTTAAGACGTGTGGACTTTAGCTCCCAGAATCCCTCAGCCAGCTGTGCAGTTGCAGTGTCCAGGGGCCAAATGAAAAGCAAAATCAAAGGGGAAGCCAGATTCATTTAACAACCACGTGATTCACTTAACAAGTGTGGCAACAGCCAACCGCAGTGATTCACTTAACAAGAAAAGTGGCAAGAAAAGTCATAAAATGGGGCAAAATTTATGTAACAACTCTCCCGCTTACAAGAGAAGTGTTGGATTACATTGTGGCCGTAAGTCGAGGATTACCTGTAATTTCTCCAAAACCCAATTTTTAAGGAAAAATAAAATCACAGTACATTAGAAAGACGGTGGCAAGTCTGGAGATTTTTGATGGTAGCGCTGAAGGAAAAGTCTTCATCGTGGTTCAGTCCCAGCCGGGAATAAACAACATGGCGACTGCTTTAGGAAGAAGGTTGCAGTTTATTGAAGAGGAAAGCCAGACAGGAAGATGGCTCTGGAAGAAGAGAGAGAGAGAGCACATGTAGGGAGTGAGTTTTTATACCCTCTGGGGCCTTTTGTTTGGAGTTGTTTCCTGTTCCTGTTTGAGGCTTTGTATTTCCTGTGTCATGTATTCTGTCCTGAGTCTGGGTGTGCCCTTTGGCATCTATGGATTAATCCTGTCTTAGAGTTTGGGTGGGGTATGTAGATTTTAGATGTCTTTTGTCTTCCTAAGCTTCTAGCTGGGGGCCTCCAACCTTCCTGGATGTTTTACATCTGCATTTCTACAGAGCTGGTTTCTGCTTGGGGGAGGGAGACCTGGGGCTATTAAGAAAACGGGGCATGCTTTTCTGCCTCTTTAAGATCCTCTGAGGAAATATATTTTTCTGCCCTTCTAATATTTCCTTCTCTGGGGTGCTGACTTCTCACAGTAGAAAGCTGAAACTCCTCAAACTTTATGGTTGATTCCTCAACAGAGTTGCCAGAATGGTTTCCTCCTCAAAAAAACAACTTACTTAACAAATGTTTCACTTAGCAACAGAAAGTTTGGGCTCATTTGTGGTCATAAGTCAAGGACTACCTGTATTTCAAATGGGGCTTCACCAGTGCAATATAAAGCACTATTATCATTTCACTTGACTTATTCCATTAGTAAGGAATTGCCCATGCCTGAAAAAAGCAAGGAAATTGGGTCAATATTGTATAACCCACCATTTTTTCCCTTCTGTTTTCCCTGTGTGTTAAACCAAATTCCCCTTTCTGGAAATCTTTTGTGTTTTTTTTTCTTTTGCATTAAGTAAATCTCCGTATGAATACAGCAGCCGAAAGAATTTTTGCCTGCAAAGCTGTTTATTTTTAGTATTCCCACTGGCTAAATTATGACTTAACTTATTTGACAATATGCATCCATTTTTATCTATTGCCACAAGCTCTCTGGCTTTTTTTTTTTCCCTTACAGAATTAACTATGAGGGTGTTTCTCTCGTTATTTTAACTCCTATGACATCCAAAAAGATAGCATACTTTAGGTTTACACTCCCAGTTTTTCTTTTTTCATAATTATCACTCAGTTAGATAACATTGTCATCCATCATTTGCCAAAACCCAATGATATTTTATCTTCCCTCCAGGCTTTCAAGACAGCAAAGTCATAAGAACTGTAGCACTTGGGAGGCGCATTAACAGGCGAGTAACATTCCATAATTTGGAAACTTGTTTGTGCTTCTTCACTTATGTCAACTTAAGAGTGGTTAACATAAAAGCAAAATTCAATAGAAAGCAAAAATAACAAAAAGTAGATATATAGTGGCATCTGAGGAGAACAGCAATTATTATAGTAGCACCCATTTAATGGGACCCATTAATCTGGTGGAAGGGAATATTTGTAGCTGTGAGATTCTTGGTACTCTCAAGTTTGACTGTTTTCTGTAGACATTTCATTACCCAACTAGGTAAGATCATCAGGGCTAAATGGGAGTGGGGTTTACAGGAAGGAGGAGGAGGAGGAGGAGGAGGACAATGACTGTGGGATCTTGGTGCTCTCATGCTCAGCTTTCTTCTGCAGAACTTTCATTATCCAACTAGGTAACATCAACAGTGCTAGAAGGGAGTGGGGTTGCTCTTTGTTTATATACAAGTGTCTTGCCCTGTTGGTGTTGGTAGGAGAGTTTTTGTGGTTCCGGACAGGGCAAGTCACTAGTATATAAACAGAGAACAAACTTCACTCCCTTCTAGCACTGATGATGTTACCTAGTTGGGTAATGAAACGTCTGCAAGAAAACAACCCAGCTCAGAGAGCACCAAGGACCCCACCTATTAATCTTCCAGTTCTAGACCTGGAGAAGCAAGGTGTGTTTTTCAAAACCAGCAAAATTGAGCCTAGCCAATTCTCAGGGTATAATGTTCCAGATGGAAGGTCCTACAGCAGAAAAAGTCCAGTTCTGAGGTCCCTGTCCAGTGTCCATTTGAGTGCGTTCAATGAATGGCACCTACCATCTTCTTCAGTCATGGATTTCTCTGTCAAACTGGTCCTACATGGTCCTCCACTTTGTTCAGCTGGAAGTCACCACCTGGCCCAAAGTCATCTTTGCTGTTGTGGCGCAGTGGTCAAAGTGCAGTATTGCAGACTGACTCTGCTCACTGCAAGGTGTTCGATCCTAACCGGCTCAGGGTTGACTCAGCCTTCCATCCTTCTGAGGTTGGTAAAGTGAGGACCCAGATTGTTGGGGGCAAGATGCGGACTCTGTATACTGCTTAGAGAGGGCTGTAAAGCACTATGGAGTGGTATACAATTCTGCTGTGGCTATTGCTGTCTTGCTGTGCTCATTTTGGAGACCCCTTCCAACGAAAGAGCTTGGACTGAGAATTTGCGGATTACAACTCTAACATTCCTGGGAAACATTAGCTTCACATTAGAAGCCTGATATGTACCATTGGCACAATAATGAAATTCAGTATCTTATCACTTCCTATCACTTCCTTTTGCATGATGTTCCAAGAACATCACTGCCCAAATCCCAAATTTCCAAAAAAATAAAGATCTCAAAGGACTTCACACAACAGCAGTGATTCCTTACCAAAATCTTACAGGTCTTTCAAAATTCCAGCCTTGTCATGGGCATCGTTACTGAAATCCTAGAAAGAGTTGGCATTCTCACAAATGTTGCCCATTTGTCCTTGGATCTGAAGGACTGTGGACATTTGTTTATGGAGCCAGTAGGTAGCCTGCATTAGCAGTTGTCATGCTGCTGACTTCTGATCTATGGGAAATGCAGTTCCCATGGATTCAGCTGTTTCCATGGATTCTGATTTCTCTACAAGGACATCTTCTCCATCCTTGTACACAGTTGATGTCAGGCACAAATAATCAAAAACACTTGTTGAGTTCGAAGCACAAAAGAGTTTATTATTGTTACCTCTAAAAGAATCTAGTCAACTAACAGTCAAAGCTAAATCAGCGCTAGATAAGGGTCAATGGAATTCATTGTGTTGTATGGAGAGAGTTTCCTCCTTCAAATTCCTGGGAGTCTACCTCTGTGAAGATCTTACCTGGAAAACTAATACAGCCCAGGTGGCCAGAAAGGCCCAACAGAGACTCCACTTCCTCAGGGTTTTGCAGAAGAACAGGGTAGAACGACGACTCATGACCTTCTTCTACCGGTCTACTATTGAAAGTGTTCTCACATATTGTATTGTGATTTGGTATGCTGGCCTGACAGCCGCGGACAAGAAGGTATTGCAGAGGATGGTGAGCATGGCACAAGACATCGTGGGCTGTTCCCTGACTCCACTGGAGGACATCGCCAGGGCCCGTTGCCTTGGCAGAGTGAGGAAAATTCTCAGGGATGACTCACACCCTGGTTGGCACCTCTTTACTCTCCTACCATCAGGTAGGAGATACAGAAATATAGCCAGCCGTACCAACAGGCTGAAGAACAGCTTCTATCCATGGGCCGTCAGGCTTCTGAATGGGACATAACTTTATAACTTTATGCATGACAGACTCGTGAGGCCAAGGTGATGTGCAATTATTTCACAGGGTGAAATAAGTTGGGGGTTTGTAGTCACCGTGAGTTTGTGGTGAGGGGGAGCACAGATGGAGGCTCAGCCAATTTCACTGTATACATGTTATACTTTGATAATAAAGGGTTTATTATTATTATTATTATTATTATTATTATTATTATTATTATTATTATTATTGGCTGGAATTGGGACTCTGGTGGCAAGGCAATGATTGCAAATTTATGACACACTTGACACCACCTTCCACCTGTCACGCCCTGTGAGGCCTGCTCACCCGGAACGGTTGGAGACGATGCCGTTTTGCTGCTCTGCCATCCGGCAAGGACCTTGTTACCCGTTCTGCTGCCATTGCTGCCGCCGCCGGTCTCCCATCGTTGCTGACGTCATCGGGAAGCGTCTCGTATTGCTGACATCAGCAGGAAGCGCCTCACCAGGCCGACATTCGTCTGAGAGCGCCGTGCTGCTCCTGCAACAGGGAGCGGCGTTTGGGGCGTCCTTCTGATTGATCTAGACTAGCAGTTCTCAACCTGTGGGTCGTGACCCTTTTGGGGGGTCAAACGACTCTTTCACAGGGGTCACTTAAGACCATCAGAAAACACATATTTCCGATGGTCTTAGGAACTGAGACACCGCTCTGCATCCGTCTCCGCACGGCCTCCTCCACCATTTGCAGAGAGAGGGGGGGCACTTTTGTTTTCCTTCTCTCTCTCAGGCGGATTTACCTCCTGCAGGGCTCCTGATTGGCCCTGCACCTGGGTGCCCCACCCCTGGGAGAAGCGTGGCCAGGGCCTTGTGGCCTTGGAGCCGCCTGGGGAAGTCCTGGGATCCCTGCTGGGAGTGGCCCACTGGAAGCTCCACTGAGCAGGCCAGTCCTCCCGCAAGCCGCGGCCCAAGGGACACCAGCCCCTGTGATCCACAGTCAGCCCGACCATTGGACCCGCTGGCCAGGAAGGCGCGCCGGAGTCCAGGCAGCCAGGAAGGAAGAAGGAGATTCAGCAAAGGTAGGAGAGGAGAGCTGCCTCCTGGGGCCCAGCACTGGTGGCGGCTTCCTTGCCATCCTCTTCCTCCTCCCCTTCTGCCTCCCGCTGCCCCCAAGGTGGCTAGGCTGGGCGCCGGGGCAAGAGGGGTGCCTGGGGGAGCAGCCAAGCTGGCAGAGGGGCTGGCAAGGGCCACGCGGCACAAGCCCCCACCACAGTTCCATCGGATGGGTGGAAGGAGAGGCCGGGCAGCACTGAGTCCCAGCTGGGACGGTGGCAGCAGTTTTCTCTTTCTTCTCTCCTTCCTCCTGCTGCCCCCAAGGCAGCTCTGGCGGGTGCCGGGAGGAAGAGGGGTGCCTGGGGGGAAGCAGCTGGGCTGGCGGAGGGGCTGGCGGGCTGCATGGCACCAGCCCCCACTGCGGCTCCATCGATGGACAGAGGACGAGGCCGGGCAGCACAGAGTCCCGGCGGAGGCAGCGGCTGGGCCAGGGGCGGCGGGGACCCCCGGCAATGCAACAGTGGCCGCCACCGCCGGAGCCGCTGCCTCCCATCCTGCTCCCCCTCCCTGCCCATTCGGCTGTGGACGCAGCGGAGGCCAGGCCGGGGGTGGTGGGGACCCCGACAATGCTGCCATAAGAAAGAGAGGAAAGAGAGAGAAACAGAGGAAAAGAGAGGAAAGAGAGAGGGGAAAGAGAGAAAGAGAAAGAAAGGAAACAGAAAGAGAGAGAGAGGAAAGAGAGAGGAAAAAGAAAGAGAGAAAGAGAGGAAAGAGAAATGGGGAGAGGAAAGAGAAAAAGAGGAAAGAGGGAAAGAGGAAAGAGGGATAGAGAGAGAAAGAGAAGAGAGAGAAAGAAAGAGAAAGAGGAAAGAGAGAGGAAAAAGAGAGAGGAAAAAGAGAGAGGAAAGAGAAACAGGAAAAGAGGAAAGAAAGAAAAAGAGAGGAAAGAGAGAAATGGGGAGAGGAAAGAGAAAAAGGAAAGAGGGAAACAGAGGAAAGAGCGATAGAAAGAAGAGAGACAGGAAAGAGAAGAGAGGAAGGAGAAAGAGAGGAAAGAGAGAAACAGGAAAAGAGGAAAGCGAGAGGAAAGAGAAAGAGAGGAAAGAGAAAGAGAGGAAAGAGAGAAAGAGAGAGAGGAAAGAGAGAGAGAAAGAGGGAGAGAAATGGCACTTCTCCATCCAGGCTGGGCAGAGCCACCAGAGTGGCCTTCCTGCCCCCCCCTCCCCGGCCAGCTGGATGGGGGGGGTTGGGGGGTCACCACAACATGAGGAATTGTATTAAAGGGTCGCAGCATTAGGAAGGTTGAGAACCACTGATCTAAACAGTTCCTAAACTGATTGGTGACTGGGCTGCGGCATGGGGGTTGTTGGGGATCCGTTTAGGAGGAGCTAGCGGTTGGGCAGCTGGTTCATTTCCGTTCCACCTGGATGGTGGCTTACTGAGTAGGGTGAGCCAGGTGAGGGTGGGGCCGTCTAAGGGTGGGGCGTGCGTGCTGTATGTAAGGCACTGGGAGCAAGCCAGTGCTAACTTTACTTCCATTTAGCAATAAAGCTGTTGGTGGTCTAAGCGTTCCTGTTTTCTGGCTTGTCTTGGAAGCTCAAATAGGACATCTTGACACCACCTGTGTGGGTGAGGGACAAGTCTGGAGACTAAGCTCAACACAGGCAAACTCTATCCTACCATATTAGTTTCCTTATCGTTTTTGCTGACAAGTCCCCTCTACACAAAAAGCTTATTTGAAGGAATTGATTCTGCTTGCCTAAATTTTGAATTAAGAGCAATAGCACTTAGACTTATATATCATTTCACGATGCTTTACAGCCCTCTCTCTCTAAGCGGTTTACAGAGTCAGCCTATCGCCCCCAACAAACTGGGTCCTCATTTTACCGACCTCGGAAGGATGGAAGACTGAGTCAACTTTGAGCCGGTCAGGATCAAACTGCTGGCAGTGGGAATTCAGAGTTAGGCTGTAATACTGCTTTCTAATCACTGCACCACTACAGCTCTTAAATTCTGTGTTATGGTTCCGGCTAATGAAACACTTCAAAGAACTTCCAGGCATTGATTTTCCTAAAAGTATTTATTTGTGTTACAAAATGTCAGCATAGGCATAACGAAGGTATGCCAAGATCTAAATTCTCTTCCCCTGAGCAATTAAATTATCAGCATGTTCCCTCCCTAAATTAGCTGTCATATATCAAGTTATCCAATTAGTGTGAAGGTCAAAAGTTTCCTTCCTCTCTCTTTCCCAGGCTTTTCCCTCCACCCTCTTCTGCTCTGCATTAACTCTAAAAACACCAGACAGTTCTGCATATTGTCAAAGCAAGAATATACAGTATTTGCAGCGTTGACATTCTGCCAAGAAAAATGGTTGAACTCGTGGCCTAAGAGTGGATGGTCTCTTCAGCCTTGAAAGACGGCGTTTAAGGGGTGACTTGATCGAAGTGTATAAAATCATGCATGGGATAGAAAAGGTGGATAGAGAAAAATTCTTTTCTCTATCACACAATACCAGGACAAGGGGGCACTCCCTAAAGCTCATAGCTAAGAAAGTGAGGACAAATAAAGGGAAATATTTCTTCACCCAGAGGGTTGTTGATTTATGGAATTCACTTCCAGAAGGGGTCGTGACAGCTGTCAGCCTTGATAGCTTCAAGGCAGGGCTAGATAGATTCATGGATGCCAAGTGTATCGGTGGTTATTAAAACGGATGTCCATGTGCCGCCTCTATGTTGGTTGAGGCAGGCAGGATTCCCTTGAGTACCATTTGTTGGGGGTCAAGGGAAAGGGAGGGTTTTGCCTTCTCTTTCTGCTCAAGATCCCCATGTACAATTGGTGGGCCACTGTGTGACAGAATGCTGGACTCGATGGGCTTTGGCCTGATTCAGCATGGCTCTTCTTATGTTCTTATGTTCTTATGGTACATTGTAGCTTCTGGTTGTACCGCCTGAATTTGAAGAGGCAAGGCAGGCTTGATCTTCTGTAAGCAATACTAGAGAGCCATTAGCATCCTTGGATTCCAGCATAGGATGTGGTTCCTTGGGTAGGATAAGACTGCTTAAAATGCGCATGTTCTTTGGATATGGCAAAGCATCTGAGCGTCTATACTGCTTTGAGGAGTGAAGAAGATGGTAGCATATTCTCCAGGCAACAAAATGGAATGTTGTGGACTTCAGCTTGGCTGCACTGGATAAATCGATCTAATTTACAAAGAAGCCCCATAGAACTACAGTAAAAGAGACCAAGGAAAGTCATCGTCCAGCTCTTTGCAAACATGCTGCTGAAAGAGGTGGCTATCTAGCATTTCCTTGAAGGCATTCAGGGAGAGGGTGCACCCAATTTCTTACAGGTTAACGAAGTGTGAGCTAAACATCCAGAAAACAATGGATTCTTATTTACATTTCATCAAAATCTGCCTTTCTTCAACTTTGGGGTCCTTGGTGCTCTCTGAGCTTGGTTGTTTTCTTGCAGATGTTTCATTACCCAAACTAGGTAACATCATCAGTGGTAGAAGAGAGTGGGGTTTGCAGGGAGGAGGAGGAGGAGGACTGTGGGGTCCTTGGTGCTCTCTGAGCTTGGTTGTTTTCTTGCAGACGTTTCATTACATAACTAGATAACATCATCAGTGCTAGAAGGAAGGGTGTTTGTGAGGAGGAGGAGGAGGAGGAGGAGGACGACTGTGGGGTCCTTGGTGCTCTCTGAGCTTGGTGATTTTCTTGCAGACATTTCATTACCCAACTGGGTAACATCAACAGGGCTAGAAGGGAGTAGCATTTGTGGGGGGGAGGAGGAGGAGGAGGAAGAGGAGGAGGAGGAGGGGGAGGACTGTGGGGTCCTTGGTGCTCTCTGAGCTTGGTGATTTTCTTGCAGACATTTCATTACCCAAACTAGGTAACATCATCAGTGCTAGAAGGGAGTGGGATTTGCAGGGAGGAGGAGGAGGAGGAGGACGACGACAATGACAACTGTGGGGTCCTTGGTGCTCTCTGAGCTTGCTTGTTTTCTTGCAGATGTTTCATTACCTAACTAGGTAACAACACCAGTGGTAGAAGGGAGTGGGTTTTGCTCTCTGTTCATATTCAAATGGCTTGCCCTAATCAAGGAACAGCTGAGCACGGCAACCTGCAACTCTTCTTCATATGTTTTGATCGTCTTTTTTATGAATTCTTTTCAGATATTCAGACCTTGCTGTCCTATTGCACCCCCCACCCCTTCGTCTTCTCTTCCAGTGCTAAATATTTCCAATCTCTTCCACTCCTTGTGGCAGGGCTTGGTTTTTAGACTCTCGCCTCACAACCACGTGCAACGGACGGTGAGCCTGCAGAATGCAACAGTTCTTGATATTTCAAAGCCGTGGTCCCAAAAACCGAGATAAAACTCGGAACCCGGACGCAGAATATTGGAAGAAAAACTGTCAGAGACGGAAGATGACAGCAGCAGAAAGATGAGCTTCTGTCTCCCAGCTTTTCTTTCTTTCTTTCTTTTTCTTTTCTTTTTTTTTTAAGCTTCAGCCATCTCTCTGCTTTGGGGTTTTGGTCAAGCAGCAGCTAATGCAAGATGACAGGGCAGGTTCCCTTAGGGTCTAACATGAGCAATTTCAGCGCTGGCATTTCGATTTATCTTTAAGCAGCAGTTTTCAAAAGGGTACAGCTTAAAAAAGAAGTTGGCTTGGCTCTCTGGCTCTAACTCTTTTTTTTTTTTCCTTCTTTAGGCACAATGAGTGACACAAGATGCCTTAAAAAGGGATTAACTCCTTTGGAGTGAGCTTTGCAGAAAACAAACCATTGTTTCATCAAGGTCAAGTCTTTCTGGACTTCCCTTTTCTTGATGTTGCCTTCTTCCGAGCCAGAAACCAAAGACCGTTTTTACAGGCCAGAGTTGGAAGGGACCTTGGAGGTCTTCTAGTCCAACCCCCTGCTCAAGCAGCAGTCCCTGTGCCCTTCCAGACAAATGGTTGTCCAGTCTCTATTTAAAAACCTCCAGTGATAGACTGGCTACAATTTCTTTCTTTCTTTCTTTTTTTGTAAAAAATTCTTTTATTAAAACAATCAACATCAAACATAAGATCGTATTAAAAAGCAATCATCATATAACCTGCAATACAACACTAAGGATTAGTCTTTGTAAACGTCTGGTTTAGTAAACATTCCTCACTCCTCACGTCAAGCCTCAACTATATGCCTGATACATTTTATTTGATTGGTGTTTCTCTTACATATGTTCTATCTACTGTTTCTAGTCTATCACATATTGTTCATTCGAGCTTCAGAAGTAAATTCGTCTCAGTAGTAGTGCAATCTTTTATGATCCCTAGCAAAAGATCCTGAGGTAGAAATTCAATAACCTGAGGTAGAAATTCAGTATGCTTTTCCAATATTAAACCAATCAACATTAAACATAGGATCATATTAAGAAGCAATCCTCATAAAACATAAAAATACAGCATGAGGTATTAGTCTTTGTAAACGTCTGGTTTGGTAAACATTCTTCACTCCTCACGTCAAGCCTCAACTATACACCTGATACATTTTATTTGATTGGTGTTTCTCTTATATATGGTCTATCTACTGTTTCTAGTCTATCACATATTGTTCATTCGCGCTTCAGAATTAAATTACAATTTCTGTACAATTTCAGTACAATTTCTGAAGGCAAGCCATTCCACTGCTTAATTGTTAACAGGAAGTGTCTCCTTAGTGCGATACAAGTAGAGAAAACAGGTCACCGTATTTGCACAACACACACAGAGAGAGATAAAGAACTGGGATGTAAGTTTGTGGAACATGCTAACTTTATCAAAGGGGAAGACAGACAGACAGACAAAAGAAAAAAAGAAAGAAAGAAAGAAGAGAGAGAGAGAGAGAGAGAGAGAGAGAGAGAGAGAGAGAGAGAGAGAGAGAGAGAGAGAGAGAGAGAGAGAGAGAGAGAGAGAGAGAGAGAGAGAGAGAGAGAGCTTCAGAGCTAGGCCGTAGAGCTGCAGGAAAGAAGGGGGAGTCTGGGGGAGGGGTGAAAAAGAAAAAGAAAGGAGAGAGAGAGAGAGAGAGAGAGAGAGAGAGAGAGAGAGAGAGAGAGAGAGCTTCAGAGCTAGGCCGTAGAGCTGCAGGAAAGAAGGGGGAGTCTGGGGGAGGGGTGAAAAAGAAAAAGAAAGGAGAGAGAGAGAGAGAGAGAGAGAGAGAGAGAAGGAAGGAATGAAGGGAGAGAGAGAGAAAGAAAGAAAGAAGAAAAAGAAAGAGGAAGGAAGGAAGGAAGGAAGAAGATAGAAAGAAAGAGAGGGAGAGAGGGAGGGAGGGGAGGGGAAGGAAGGGAAGGGTCAGATTTGGTTAGAAGTTTGTGGATTAGCATTTCAGGTGTGACCCCAGCCAGGCCAACTTAATTCAGTGTATTGTAAAACATCCCAAAAACATCTCAGCAGAAAGCAACATCTGGACAACTCATATAAACAAAGGACCACAGAAAAAACACTGGTTATTCAATCTGTCTTCATTGTGGATGAAGATTCAAAAGAGAGAAGTGAGGGCATGGAAACAAACAAAAAAATACCCCAACAGTTAGGGAAAAATCAGGCGATGCTACAGATTTTTGTGATGTTCTGGACCCTTTCGATGAGGTGGTGTCACACCGACTTCACCCCTTACAGCCCCTGACGGAGTATAAAATCCATCTCTAAACTCAAAGAGGCCTGGAGGAACCTGAAGGACGTTGAAGAAGATTTGGGACTGCAGGAAGAGAGAGGAAGAGAGAGTTCTTTGCCTCTAATTCAAGGGCATCCGGGATGGGATGCTTGTTCTTGGCACGTAGGGGTTAAAACTGTGGTTTTCGTTCCGTCCCTTGAGTCCCCATCAAAGCATCCATGTGTGGTCCCCATGCTCCAGCTCACTGCTTTCTCCTCCTGCCATGGTCTCCAGAGATCCCGGCCATTTCAGGCTGGATTCTGGCAGATGGTTAGGGCCTTGTGGAGCTCTCGGGGGTCACTCACAGGAGTTGGTGAATCAGTTGAGTTGGAAAAGAACTGATGCACACACTTTCTTGCGCATAGTTGATAGCATCAATGCCGCCATGTTGTGTAAGCAGAAAAGAAAAACAGAGATTTTGCTCAACCTCATCTGTTCTTTTCCCTTTCTTCTATCTTTGATTTTCTCCTCCATCTCCCTCTCCCTCCTTCCCTCCTTCTCTCCTTCCTTCTCCTTCACCGCTTCCTTCCTCCCTCCCTCTCTCCCTTCCCTTCTCTTCCTGTTTCTTTCCTCTCTTCCCCTTCCTCTCTCCTTCTCTCCTTTTTTCTGTCTCCCTCTCTCCTTCCTCCCTCCCTCCCTCACCCCGGTCTGTCTGTCTGTCTGTCTGTCTGTCTGTCTGTCTCTCTCTCTCTCTCTCTTTCCTTTCTTTCTTTCTCTTTCTCTTTCTCTTTCTTTTTCTTCCCCTTGGATGAAATTTCTTTCTTTGGATATTATTTCTTTCTGGAAAATATGTAATAGTCCTTACAGCCAATCATTCTGGCCAATCAATACAAAAACTCATTGTCAAGCAAGGCAGTGTTTCCTATTTCAAAAAAAACCTAATTCATTTACTACACTCCCATGTCAATTGTCTCTACATACAGTTTATGCACTATACAGCACTGCTTGCTTCGCTGCTTATTTCGGCAGGCTATTGTATGCTCTGAAGAATCCATCCTGCACTTTTCACCTCTCCTGAAATATTCTATAATATCAAATTCTTTTCCCCCCCACCTTCAAATCATTGTCTTAAAGGGGGGGATATGTGTTTGCACCTTGCCGTGTTCCCTTTACCCTTCAAAGCAAATATTTCGTGACGTGCTGGATCTCGTTTGGCAAACGAAGCCTCCTCATTTACTGCTCACCAGTTAAATAGAAAGAGAAAGGGGGAAATTAACGCATAAGCTCATAGCAAATAACTACCGTACAAAGAGAAAATTAAAAGACCCAGCCTTTGGTCTCCATTGATCTAGCTTCTCTTTACCAATCCTGCAGAGTTCGAGATCATAACATGAATAAGAATAGAGCTGGACCTTGGAAGATCTTCTAGTCCATGACTCATAATCTATCTTCATGATAAGAAAATGATTTTCAGAAAGGATTTCTGGATTCAAACCATTTTCAGAAAGGATTTCTGGATTCAAACCATTTTCAGAAAGGATTTGGGGATTCAGACCGCTTTCAAAAAATATTTCTGAATTCAAACCATTTTCAAAAAGGATTTCTAGGTTCAAACCACATTCATAAAAGGTTTCTGGGTTCAAACCATTTTTAGAAAGGATATCTGGGTTCTGTTTTAAGTCCCCAATATTTGTACAAAACCCGTACAATCTTCATTCAGTTAAAGCCCGGTCTTTTATAATATACATGGTTCACTCACGGATGAAACAGTGCAAAGAACACAGAAAGGCCTCATGAATTAAAAATGACTGTAAGTTTGAAACTGCTTGGGTGCCCATTCTAGTGTGTATTGGCACCAGGGTGAAAAGGTTGTTTTCTGTTTAAAATGCAAAATCTAGAAATAGATTTTGACAATCTGCTGTCACTACCGACAATGGATCCCAATCAAAATGAAAGAACCACCAATAAGCGTGGAATAAAGTACAAATAGAACAAATACAGGCACTCATTTCCTGAACTGCAAACAGATTTGCAGGTTTAACATTTCCTCTGATCTGTGGGCAACATCGTGCCCAGTTTTAAGAAATTAAAATCAACGCGTTATTTTTCTGTCTTTAACAGAATTGAGACAGGTTATGAGTAATCCTGGACTTACAACCCCAATTGAGCCCAAGATTTCTGTTGCTAAGCGAGGCCTTGGTTAAGTGAGCTTTGTCCCATTTTACGACCTTTCTTGCTGCAGTTATTAAGTGAATCACTGCAGTTGTTAAGTTAGTCACAAGGTTATTAAGTGAATCCGGCTTTCCCATTGGCTTTGATGGTCAGAAGGTCACAAAATGTGATCACATGACCCCAGGACACTACATAAACTGCCATAAATACATTCCAGCTGCCGAGTTTTGATCATGAGGATGCTGCAATGGTCATAAGTTTGACAAAATGGTCATACATCACTTTTTCCAGGGCTGCTATCATTTTGAACGGTCACGAAACAAGTGGTTCTAAATTCCAGGACAGCTTGTAACTAATTTAACTTAACTTTAAGCTTAGATTAACTAATCATTAATCAATTGATGAGCATTATAATGATGATAGTAAGATGACAATCCCCCTTTTTCTACAATGCTTTATTCTTCTACAGTTAATGGACACCAATTTCATGAAGCTGTACTCTTCCTCTTAGGCAGGGGTCCCCAATCTGTGGACCACGGCCCGGTAGTGGGGCCACGGGATAGGCTGGCCAGTGTGCATGCATGTGTGCGCACCCCCCCTCACCTGCACCAGCGCCGTGGCCGTGGGGCACAAAAACAGGATGCTGTGCCACGAGGCACAAAAAGAAGGTGCCACCATACCGTGGGGTGCAAAAACGGCCGCCTCCATGCCGCAGGGCACAGAAAAAAGGCTCTGTGCCATACAAGAATGGGGCAGGGCTAGTGAGTATCACACAGGTGCTAGCCCCACCCCGTTTGCAGCACGCACATGCTCGCAGCCCCATGTGCACGCACACGCACGCTTATAAGATGCTTCCCCCTCCCTTTTCCTCCAGTCTGCCAAGCGACAAAGGTTGATGACCTCTGCTCTTAGGTAATAATAATAATAATAATAATAATAATAATAATAATAATAATAATAATAATAATAATAATAATAATAATAATAATAAAAGTTGGAAGGGACCTTGGAGGTCATCTAGTCCAACCCCCTGCTCAGGCAGAAAACCCTATACCATTTCAGACAAATGGCTGTCCAGTCTCTTCTTAAAAAACTTCCAGTGTTGGAGCATTCACTGCTTCTGGAGGCAGGTTGTTCCACTGGTTAATTGTTCTAACTGTCAGGAAGTTTCTCCTTAGTTCTAGGTTGCTTCTCTCCTTGGTTAGTTTTCATCCGTTGCTTCTTGTCCTGCCTTCAGGCGCTTTGGAGAATAGCTTGACTCCCTCTTCTTTGGGGCAGCCCCTGAGATATTGGAAGGCTGCTATCATGCCCCCCCTCGTCCTTCTCTTCATTAAACTAGACATACCCAATTCCAGCAACCGTTCCTTATATGTTTTAACCTCCTGTCCCCTAATCATCTTTGTTGCTCTTCTCTGTACTCTTTCTAGAGTCTCAACATCTTTTTTACTTTAATTAAACAAATTAGAGATCAAAGGTTAATGCATATTAAAAGATTGTATAACGCATTGATAGAAATTGATTCGGAAACTGAATTAGTTAAGGATTGTATGATAAAGTGGGGACAAAATTTTGGACAACCAATCATGATGGAAATTTGGGAGAGGATCTGGGTGAAAAATGTAAAATTTACACAAGCGCAACATTTAAGAGAAAATTTTTATAAAATGTTTTATAGATGGCATTTGGATCCGAAAAAATTATCATGTATGTACCCTAGTTTACAACCTAAGTGCTGGAGATGTGAATGTATGGATGCTACTTATTTTCATGTATGGTAATGTAAAAAAATTAAGGCTTTTTGGATAAAAATATGATGGGTACTACAAAATATTTTGAAAAAACGTATTGAATTTTCACCGCAGCTGTTTTTATTAGGTATTCATATGATCTTCCACCACTTACTTCTTGTCTTTTCCTCAGGGACTTTTGACAGACCCTCAGGTACTGGAAGATAGCTACCGTTTCCCCTCTAATTCTTCTCTTTGGCATACCTAGTTTATTGTATGGTCTAACCTCTAGACCCCTGATCATCTTTATGTACAACTCACTGGACTGTAAATCATCAACACAAGTTGGGTGAACCCAGCATGCTAAGCTGAAAATGGAAATTAGAATTAAAAACAGCCTGGTTAAACAAAAAAAATTGTCACATTAAAAATGAGGTATGTTTTCTTCTCTATGACTGTTAGAAAGATATTATTCCCCTAGACTGTTGCATAAAGGCGGTAAGTTTGTGTATATAGTTTTGGGTCAAAGGCTTAAAAGGAAATCAAATGGAGAAACTGAGTCTTGACAGAAGCGAAAGGAGAACGCCTTTTATGCGCTTCGACATTTGGATAAATTATTCCAAAGTCAGCATTTAGCCCCTTTTTTGTCTCTTTCTCTCTCTCTCTCTCCATAATCGCTATTAATGAGAACAAAATGGGAGATGTGAACAGAGGGAAGGCGTTTTGACAAGATAAATAGCATATGGGTGCTGTTGTCAGAGGCAGACATCTTGTTCGTATCACGGAATGGCGGGGGTGGGGGAGCTGAGTGGGACGTGAAGGGAGGAAGAAGCAATAAGAACATGTCCTCATTAAGGATTACCGGAAGGGAGGGAAGGAGATGAAACGTGAGCGTTGATCAGGGCCCTGGAGGCAGACGCGCTCGCTTTGGCATTTAATTAATTAATTAATTTCCCGCCTCTTATTATTTTTAGGAACAGCTCAAGGCAGCAAACACTATCTAATACTCCTTCTTTCTATTTTGACCACAGCAACAACAACAACTCTGTGAGGTGAATTGGGCCGAGAAAGAGGGCCTGGCCTGAAGTTACCCAGCTGGGTTTCATACCTAGGGTGGGACTAGAACTCTCCATCTCCTGGTGATTAGCCCAAGTTGGCTTTCATGCCATTCTTGTCAATGGATAGGCATTACACTGTTGTTGTGGGCTCCCAAGATATGCCTAAGACAGGGGTCTTCCAACTTGGCCACTTTAAGACTTGTGGAATTCAACCTCCAGAATTCCTCAGCTAGCCCTGGCTGGCTGAGGAATTCTGGGAGTTGGTCCACAAATCTTAAAGTGGCCCAGTTGGAAGACTCCTGGCCTAAGAGAAGAATAATTGAATGGCTTGATTTCAGCCTACAGAAAACTAAGATGAAGCTTGTTGGAAATCACCGACCCAGAAAAACTGGATCAGATTAGACAGAGAGAGGCTGACATCACTAAAGAAAAAAAATCAGAAGATCCTGGCTACCAGGAGCAAATGTTATTTTCACCACTGGGGGCATTGAGGATATGTGTCTGAAGCACTTCATGGATGCTGGGGCTATGGCAGTACGCCGAGTTCTGAAAAGAGACCTTAAACCAGGGGTCTTCAAACGTGGCCACTTTAAGACTTGTGGACTTCAACTCCCAGAATTCCCCAGCCAAGCACTTGGCAACTGACTCACATTTATGACGGTTGCAGTGTCCCGAGGTCACGTGATCCCCTCTTGAGACCTTCTGACAAGCAAAGTCAAGTGGGGAAGCCAGATTCACTTTACAACCATGTTACTAACTTAACAACTGCTAGTGATTCACTTAACAACTGTGGGAAGAAAAGTTGCAAAATGGGGCAAAACTCACTTAACAACTATCTTGCTTCACAATGAAAATTTTGAGCTCAGTTTTGGTTGTAAGTCGAGGACTACCTGTATTTACAGATAGTTCACAAGTTACAACTATTTGCTTAGTCATGGTGCAGAATTCAGCAGCCTGGTAGCTGGTGAACAGGACCCTCACAGATTCGTTTCAGCCAATTTACAAACCCTGCATGGGCTAAACATAGGTATCTAGTTGTAGATCTAAGTATACACGGGTAGTCCTCAACTTACAACTATTGAAAGAAAAATCTTCATCAGAGTCCAGTCCAAGCCGGGAGTAATCAAAATGGAGACTGCTTTAGAAAGAAGGCTGCAGTTTATTGAAGAGGAGAGCCAGACAGGATGGCCCTGGGGAAAATCAACCACATATAGCAGGGAGTAGTCGGCTTTTATACTTCCTTTTGGCTTTGTGTTTCGAATTCTTCCTGTTTGAGGTTTTGTATTTCCTGGGTCATGTACTTTGACTTCAGGCTGAGTGTGTCCTTTTGGCATTGGTGGGTTAATCCTATTATGTTTCCTTTGTTGAAGGAAAAATCTTCATCACAACCATTTATTTAATGATCAACTGAAGTTAAAATGGCGCTGAAAAAGCTGGCTTATGACCGTTTTTCACAGTTACAACTGTTGCAGCATCCCTGTGGTCACCTGATCAAAATTCAGATACTTGGTAACTGGCCTGTATTTATGACGGTCACAGTATCCCAGGGTCATCTGATCCCCTTTTGTCAACTAAAGTCAATGGGGAAGCTAGATTCACTTAATCTCTGTGTTCCTGACTTAACACCTGCAGTGGCCAGAAAGATTGTAAAATGGGGCAAAACTCACTTAACAACTGTCTTGCTTAGCAATTGTGGTTGTAAGTCGAGGTCTACCTGTATTTTTACTCACAAAAAACTACTCAGTGCCATGTATTTGCCCACAATTCAGGGGTACCTCCTCAACATCCTTCCTTAGGGACTTCTAATTTTTATCAGCATGGAATCCACAGCTAAATTTGGAACATCATTTTTCGGCTGTGGTGAGGAGGACATTTGCCCAGGTTCGCCTGGTGCACCAGCTGCGGCCCTATTTGGACCGCGAGTCTCTTCTCACAGTCGCTCATGCCCTTATCACCTCGAGGCTCGACTACTGCAATGCTCTCTACATGGGGCTACCTTTGAAAAACGTTCGGAGACTTCAGGTAATGCAGAATGCAGCCGCGCGAGCTGTATTGGGCTTACCCAGAAATGCCCATATTTCAACATCACTCCGCGAGCTGCATTGGCTGCCAATTGGTCTCCGAACGCAATTCAAAGTGTTGCTTATGACCTATAAAGCCCTACATGGCATCGGACCAGGTTACTTGCGGGACCGTCTGCTGCCGCATGAAACCCAGTGACCGGTTAGGGCCCACAGGGTCGGCCTTCTCCAGGTCCCGTCAGCCAGACAGTGTCGCCTGGCGGGGCCTAGGGGAAGAGCCTTCTCTGTTGCGGCCCCGGCCCTCTGGAATCAACTCCCCCCAGAGGTCCGTATCGCCCCCACCCTCTCCGCCTTTCGCAAACTGTTAAAGACACATCTTTGCCGGCAGGCCTGGGGCAGTTGACACCTTGCCCCAGCCAGTGTATGTTTGTTGTAAGTTTGTTTCGGATGACTGGTTTTAATTTAGGGGTTTTATAATGTATTTGATTTCTATATGCTACTGATTATGTTGTAAGCCACCCTGAGTTTTCGGAATAGGGCGGCATAGAAATCGAAACAAATAAATAAATAAATAAATATGGGGACAAGTTATATTTGTAGCAGAAAGAAAAAAACCCACCTAACATCACTTGTGCTTAGCTGAGGTAGATGTCATTTGAATTTTCTTTCTGATAATGTTTGAACTGACTTCCATTCATGATAATCTTCTCAAAGAGCCTGAAAATTAAGACATTCAAATGTAGGAGAAAGCAAATCAGATATATCCTAATTACTTTCCTGTGATCCAAAATAAACTGTACATTCTTCATCGACAGTAGCCCTTTTTCTGTTTCTCTCTTTTTCCATCAATATTTTATTTTAACTGCCTAGGAAGATTTCTTTCATGTGCTTACAGTTTAATCCACAGTATGGAAGAATCATCTATGATAGGATTTTTCTTCTTCTGCAGAGAAAAGTGAAGCTCAAGAACCATCCGTGGATCCAAGCCGCCCAAATCTTTTAGTGTCAACATGTCACAGTTTTATTTGATTAAGCGGTAGGAACAGAGGACATCAAACCATTCCTCTCTCTGCTCAGTAACCAGGCTTACTCTTTTGATCTCTGCAGAAGAAGATCGCCTTTGCCTTTGTCTAAAAGACAGGTTGAGACTCTAGAAAGAATACAAAAAAAAGCAACAAAGATGATTAGGGGACTGGAGGCTAAAACATTCAAAGAATGGTTTGGGCATGTTTAGTTTAATGAAGAGAAGGACGAGGGTTGACATGACAGCAGTGTTCCAATATTTCAGGAGTTGCCACAAAGAAGAGGGAGTCAATTTATTCTCCAAAACACCTGAAGGCAGGACAAGAAGCAATCGATGGAAACTAACCAAAGAGAGAAGCAACCTAGAACTAAGGAGAAATTTCCTGACAGTTAGAACAATTAACCAGTGGAACCACTTGCCTCCAGAAGCTGTGGGTGCTCCATCACTGGAAGTTTTTAAGAAGAGATTGGACAGCTATCT
Source organism: Bothrops alternatus (assembly GCA_034064705.1). Taxonomy (NCBI): domain Eukaryota; kingdom Metazoa; phylum Chordata; class Lepidosauria; order Squamata; family Viperidae; genus Bothrops; species Bothrops alternatus. The sequence continues at coordinate 886,710 of JARGCV010000266.1, read as the reverse complement.
GTCTGAAATGGTATAGGTCAGTGATGGTGAACCTTTTAGAGACCCAGTGCCCAAACTGCAACACAAAACCCACTTATTTATCACCGGGTGCTGGGTGGGCAGGGCCATGGTGGTCATGGCAGGCTGGGTGGGCGGGGCCAGTCCCTCGCCACCTCCGGGGCATGGCACGCGTGCCCACAGAGAGCACTCTGAGTGCCGCCTCTGGCATGAGTGCCATAGGTTCGCCACCACTGGTATAGGTTCTCCTACTTGAGCAGGGGGTTGGACTAGAAGACCTCCAAGCTCCCTTCCAACTCTGTCATTCTGTTATTCCGAAATACAATTCATACCATTTCAAAATGAATACAATCCATTTCTACAACTGAAACTCGGAGGGAGGTTTATCAATTGCTTCCACGCTTTGTAGCCGCTTCTCTAATTTTCTTCCAAGGTGATTCCCTCACGTGCAACGTTCCTTTTACCACATGGCTTTAGAACAGGCCATAGCTAGCCAAAAAGTCTTGGATGAAGGATAGACAAAGAATTGGGGGTCCTGTTTGTTGCAGCCAGATGGAGCCTCACCTTTTAACCAGATTAATGCTAATTATTCACTTCATATTTTTTTCCCTATACCAGGGGTAGGCAACCTTGCCTCTTTTATGACTCGTGGACTTCAACTCCCAGAATTCCTGAGCCAGCCATGCTGAGGGGAAAGGGAGAGGTTTCCAAGCTGAGCCATGCTGACTCAGGGATTCTGGGAGTTGAAGTCCACGAGTCATAAAAGAGGCAAGATTGCCTACCCCTGCCCTATAGGCTATGGACTTAGGTGCTTCTTTAATAATTGTTCTAAATAGACCACTATTTTTTTCCAGTTGACCCCAACATTTATTTTACTGTGGCATCATAGGAATCCCACAGATAGGCTAATTCCACAGCCTGATTGTCATGCAGACAATCCCCACATCGTCATGGGTGGAAATAAACTCTCTAGCTAATGCCAGCTCTGCTGTTTTTAGAACGTGCAGCTCCTTCTTCCTTTGGGGTATGATCAACTCCACCAAGGATAATTAATTTTTATACGGGGAAAAAAGAAAACACATAAAATGCCTTGAGAACCTGAAGAGGCGACCTGCAATTCAGCCATAAAGGAAGAACAGAGAAATAAGAGACCGTGCTGAAGGAGAGACAGCATTGGTGAGAATTCTTCCCAATGCACACAAAAATGGGAAAAACTGCTGACATTTAAAATTAGATCTGGCTGTGAAATGGCTAAGGATCTTGCCATCCTAAAGTTTCCCGGTGGTGCAGAACTCACGAGCGTTGTATGGATAAAAAGATGACCTGTGCACAATCAAAATGTCAGACAATCAACCGGATTGAAAACACACTGCTAAATTAAAGCATTAAAATGTAGTGGAGATTTCTGGCAACTTGGTTGTGTGTTATTTGTTAGACCAGGGTTTCTCAACCTTAGCAACTTGAAGATGCGTGGTCTTCAACTCCTAGACTTCCCCAGGCTGGAGAATTCTAGGAATTCAAATCCGCACATCTTCAAGCTGCTACCAAGTTATTATATTAATAAATGAGGAGTTATTAGGACATGAAACAGAATATATATGTGAAATAGAGTAACAATGTAATTTTTGGAATAATATGTCTACCTTAACTGTGATTTATTTATTTATTTATTTTATTTTATTAAATTTCTATACCGCCCCTCTCCCGAAGGACTCGGGGCGGTGTACAGCCTAAACTTTAAAAAACATATAAATATACAAAATAACTATTTTGTAATGGAATGAGAATAAGGAAATGGATTGTGACAATGGAAGATATGGTATCAGTAAATGAGGAGCTATCAGGACAAGAAATAGAATATACTTGGGAAAAGTAAGAATATAACTTTTGGAATAATATGTTTATGTTAATAATACAGGGCTTTTCAACCAGTGGTATGGGTACCACATGTGGTACATTAGCACCTGGCAGGTGGTACACAACCATCCTAGAAAAGTGGTAGCAGGGGAGGGGAATGAGCTGAACCGGTGGCAACACTGCACAAGCCTGAGCGAGAGATGGCTGGAGCTGCAGGGCTGTCAGGACTCAATGGAAGTATCAGGATCAGCGCCAGGCTCCAGCTGGAGCTTGGCGCTGATCCTGGCGCTTCTGCTAAGCCCAGAAGAAGCGCTGATCAGCTGGGATGTTGCAGCCTCTCCAGGGTCTTGTGATTTACATTCAGATGCTTGGCAACTGATTCATATTTATGACGGTCCCAGTGTCCCAGGGTCATGTGAAGTGACTCAAACCTGCTGCAACCACCCAACAGACAGGGGGAATAAAAACCAAAGACACCCCCACCCCACCCCAGCTGCCAATCCTCAACAGAAACACTCACAACTATGGAAACCTCGGACAGGAGGAAGAGTGCAGCCGAGTGGGCAGGCAGGTGTCTTGCTCGGCTGTGGCTTGGGGGGCACTTTTTTCAGTGCCATTGTAACTTCGAACATCACTAAGCGAACTGTTGTAAGTTGAGGACTACCTGTACTTTATCACTGTTTTCCTTTTGGGGGGGGTCATCAAGTTTTTGACACCTTGCTAGGCGACTGATGGTACTCGGATGTTGCCATATCCTAAAAGTGGTACAATGGGTGAAAAGGTTGAAAAGCCCTGCTCTAATACACTGTCATGGCTGACCCACTACACACCAAACCCTAGAAACAGGTAGGGGGAAGGGAAAGTTTTGGAAGACAAGGGAGGTTTGGGAGGGAATTGGGGAATGCAAGTGAGCCCATGTAGCACGGGAGAGTCCCAACACCCCAAGGTCAAACGATGGGAAAAATTTGAAGTGCTCAGATTGTTCCCAAAATAAAATGAATGCAATAGATTGGTGGGCAATGAACAGTCGGGAGGTCCAGGGGGAAAAGCAGATTTTACCTATGCTGGTTTTCACACAAAAACTTTAGAACGGGCTTTGCTACTTCTGTGCCTAGGTGGAATTATAAGTAAAGTTATATTGGTGAAATATTGTCCCAGGAGCATTACCCCTGAACTGTATCTGAAGAGGGATGAGAGGGAAGAAAGGAGAGGAGAGAGAAAAGAGTAAAGGAGGGGAGAAGGAAGTAGAAAGGTTGGAGGAGAAGAGGAGAAGTGGGGAGAAAGGGGAGGAGAGTGGTGAAGGAAAGGGAAGAGGAGAAGAGGGAAGTAGGGAAGAGAAGAAAGGGAGAAAGAAGGTAGAGAAGAAGGAGTGTGGATACGGTGAAAGGGGAAATGGGTGAGCAATACCAAAAGTCATGTGTATGTACTTACTTCATTTTACTAAAAGTATTTTATATATGAATGTGAAAAGAATGTATGGTAACATCTCATAAATATCATGGTATATTATTTAAAAAAAAAGAAAAAAGAAAAGAAAAGAAATTTAGGATAGGAACGGAATATATTAAATTTATTATGTTGTTTGAGGGAAATAGAGAGATGATAGTATATGTATTAAGTTTGAGCTGTTCATGTGTGTTTGTATTTTGGAATCTTTGTTCACCCAGCCACCACGGTGTGTCTCAAGTACTTTTTGTTAAAATTAAAAAACCAATAAAATATTTTGAAAAAAAAATATTGTCCCAGGAGTTTCTTTTACCAATGGGATGGTTGACACACACTTTCTGTAAACAAGACACAGTTAGCCTTGTATGGTCAGAGAAGGGTCATAATGTTTATAAAAGACAGCTGGATGCAGATGCATGATTAGGGTCATGCATTCTAGGCATCAGTATATCATATTGCCATCAACACTGAACAATATTATCATCTAGTACAGTGGTGGTGAACCTATGGCATGGGTGCCAGAGGCGGCACTCAGAGCCCTCTCTGTGGGTACGCGCACTGTTGCCCCAGTCCTAGGCCTTCAGCTGGGTTTTATAAAACTTTTTTTAGGCCTCCGCCGCTGTGTGCAAAAAAAAAAAAAGGTTCAGTCAATCAATTTCAACTTCTCACGGGAAAAAATGGTCTTGCAAAGTTGGAATTGATTGATTGAACTTTTTAGTCGCACCCAGTCTGCTGTTACCACCGTGGCCACGGCCACCCAATGGGCCACGGCCACCCAATGGGACATGCCCATCCAATGGACCACACCCACCTGGCACTCGACGATGCATAAGTGGGTTTTGGGTTGCACTTTGGGCACTCGGTCTCTAAAAGGTTCGCCATCACTGATCTAGTGGAATATTATTTTTGCTTTGGGGAGCTCCACTTCACTAAATAGACAAGGTTTTCCAGTTTCTGCAATTCTGTAATTAAGGCCAGAACTGGAAACAACGGTTGTTTGTTTCTAATTGCTCTGATAATCACATAGGACCTACATTCCTATGATAAATTTATTCTTTGCTAACTGGAAAAAAGAATCCTTTGGTGGTGGCACTTCCAAATGGTGATATTTTGAAAAACGGCACTCACCTATGCAACAAGTGCTACTATTTTAACTTAACAATTGTAGCAATTCACTTAACAACTGAGGGCAGAAAGATCGTAAAAAGGGAGCAAAACTCAATTAACACCTATCTCGCTTAGCAACAGAAATTTTGGGCTCAGCCTTCCATTCTATACTGCATCCCAAAATTGCCTTAAATTAAATTAAATTTCCTGAATTAAAATGCAGGAAGTGATTCACGCCTATCAATCTGCTGCAATCTGTAATTGCTAACTGGTTAATTGATTGATTGACAGGACTGGATTGACTGATGTTTATTTGGAAGGAGTCCAAGGTAGAATGCATAACAATACAAATGAAACAAAAATAATACATCTCTCAAATATCAACCAACCTGACAGACGATTGATAACATTTTGCCCTTGAGTCAACATTTATCTTACAAAAGTTCATGCAAATTTGACCTATGTCTAAAATAGATGAGGAGGGGGCAACTATTTTGCAAGAGGACCCATCATCTTCAATAACCAAGTGCTACAACTGACATGGAGAAAATCACCAGGTGTATTTATCTCATCCCCCTTGGTGGCATTTTTATGGCGTACAGGGAGTCCCAAATTTTTGGTGCTAAGCAAGGCAGTTGTTAAGTGAATTCTGCCTCATTTTATGACCTTTTTGCCACTGTTGTTAAGTGAATCACTGCAGCTGTTAAGGGAATCACGCAGTCGTTAAGCAAATCAGCATTCCCCTATTGACGTTGCTTGTCAGAAGCCATTGGGAAGGTCACAAATGGTGATCACATGACCCTGGGACTTTACAACCGTCATAACTATGAGTCAGTTGCCAACCATCTGGACTCTGATCATGTTATAAGTCCCTTTTTTCAGTGCTGCTGTAACTTTGAACGGTCACTGAACAAATGGTTGGAACCTAAAGACTACCAGTATGTCCTCATGATTTGGCTTCCACCTCATTGCCCTTCCAGCATCCTTTTTAATTGTTCTGGTAAGAATAGAATAGAATAGAATAGAATAGAATAGAATAGAATAGAATAGAATAGAATAGAATAGAATAGAATAGAATAGAATAGAATAGAATAGAATAGAATAGAATAGAATGGGATGGGATGGGATGGGATGGGATGGGATGGGATGGGATGGGATGGGATGGGATGGGATGGGATGGGATGGGATGGGATATAGAATAGAATAGAATAGAATAGAATAGAATAGAATAGAATAGAATAGAATAGAATAGAATGGAATGGAATGGAATGGAATGGAATGGGATGGAATGGGATGGAATGGAATGGGATGGGATGGGATGGGATGGGATGGGATGGGATATAGAATAGAATAGAATAGAATAGAATAGAATAGAATAGAATAGAATAGAATAGAATAGAATGGAATGGAATGGAATGGAATGGGATGGGATGGGATGGGATGGGATGGGATATAGAATAGAATAGAATAGAATAGAATAGAATAGAATAGAATAGAATAGAATAGAATAGAATAGAATAGAATGGAATGGAATGGAATGGAATGGAATGGAATGGGATGGGATGGGATGGGATGGGATATAGAATAGAATAGAATAGAATAGAATAGAATAGAATAGAATAGAATAGAATAGAATAGAATAGAATAGAATAGAATAGAATAGAATAGAATAGAATAGAATAGAATGGAATGGAATGGAATGGAATGGAATGGAATGGGATGGGATGGGATGGGATGGGATGGGATGGGATGGGATATAGAATAGAATAGAATAGAATAGAATAGAATAGAATAGAATAGAATAGAATAGAATAGAATAGAATGGAATGGGATGGGATGGGATGGGATGGGATGGGATGGGATGGGATGGGATGGGATGGGATATAGAATAGAATAGAATAGAATAGAAAAGAATAGAATAGAATAGAATAGAATAACAAGAATGGAACAAGAATGGAACAAGAATAGAATAGAATAGAATAGAATAGAATAGAATAGAATAGAATAGAATAGAATAGAATAGAATAGAATAGAATAGAATAACAATAATGGAACAATAATGGAACAAGAATAGAATAGAATAGAATAGAATAGAATAGAATAGAATAGAATAGAATAGAATAGAATAGAATAGAATAGAATAGAATAGAATAGAATAGAATAGAATAGGATGGGGGATGGGGGATGGGATATGGAATAGAATAGAATAGAATAGAATAGAATAGAATAGAATAGAATAGAATAGAATAGAATAGAATAGAATAGAATAGAATAGAATAGAATAGGATGGGGGATGGGGGATGGGGGATGGGGGATGGGGGATGGGGGATGGGATATGGAATAGAATAGAATAGAATAGAATAGAATAGAACACAACAGAGCAGAGCAGAACAGAACAGAACAGAACAGAACAGAACAGAATAGAATAGAATAGAATAGAATGGGGAATGGGGAATGGGATATGGAATAGAACAGAACAGAACAGAATAGAATAGAATAGAATAATGGGATGGATGGGATATGGAATGGAATGGAATGGAATGGAATAGAACAGAACAGAACAGAACAGAATAGAATAGAATAGGGGATGGGATATGGAATAGAACAGAACAGAACAGAACAGAACAGAACAGAACAGAACAGAACAGAACAGAACAGAACAGAACAGAATAGAATAGAATAGAATAGAATAGAATAACAGAGTTGGAAGGGAGCTTAGAGGTCTTCTAGTCCAACCTACTGCTTAGGCAGGAAGCCCTATACCATTTCAAACAAATGACTGTACAATCTCTTCTTAAAAGCTTCCAGCAGTGGAGCATTCACAACTTCTATACCAGTGATGGCGAACCTTTTAGAGACCGAGTGCCCTAACTGCAACCCAAAACCCACTTATGCATCGTCGGGTGCTGGGTGGGTGTGGCCCATTGGGTGAGTGTGGCTGCAGTGGTAACAGCAGACTGGGTGGGACTAAAAAGTTCAATCAATCAATTCCAACTTTGCAAGATTTTTTTTTCCCACGAGAAGTTGAAATTAACTGATTGATTGAACCCTTTTGTTTTTTTGTACACGGCAGTGGAGGCCTAAAGCGAAAAGGTTTTATAAAACCCAGCTGCAGGCCTAGGACTGGGGTGACGGAGCGCGTGCCCACAGAGAGGGCTCTGAGAGCCGCCTCTGGCACCCATGCCATAGGTTCGCCACCACTGGAATAAAATTTGGAAGGGACCTTGGTGGTCTTCTAGCTCAAGCTCCCTGCTCACCATCTCAGACAGGTGAATGTCTCGTCTCTTCTTAAAAATCTCCTTAATGTAACCTTTTCAACGACTTCCATTGTTTTGACGGTCTCCTGGCTTCTACGACGTTCAAATTGCTTTGACAGCAATGCATTAAAAATAAATACACAATAAAATAAGTGTCTTGAAGTTTGGTTACTGATGGTTTAATTGTCGTGTTTTGAATGTACTTTTATCTTGCTGTCAGCCACCTTGAAAATCCTTGTCAGGTGGGATATAAATCTAACAAAGAATCATAAAGGTGGCAGCTTATTTCCTTATTATTATTATTATTATTAATAATAATAATAATAATAATAATAATTTTCTCTCAAGAAGGTTTTAAATTAAGGAGAAAGAGGAAAAAGAGGATTAATTTTTGCTTGCAAATTTGCAGAGAGATTAGGATAAGGCCCAAAGCAAAAAAAAAAAAACCACAAAAGCCTTTTCCACTGAAAGCAGTCATAATCTTTTGATGTCTGAGCAATTTGACAATGTATTTATTTAACAGGCCTCACCATCATGATTCTAAAAGCATTTTTAAATGGAGGCACAAACAAAATGCATCTCTAGTCATACAACCAGCAAGCAGAGGACCCAACTGTGGGAAGTCAGCTCCCCCCCCCAGAGAAGGAAATATTGGAAGGGCAGAAAAATATATTTCCTCAAAGGATCTTAAAGAGGCAGAAAAGCTTGCCCAATTTTTCTTAATGGTCCCAAGTGTCTCTGGCGCAAGCAGAAACCAGCTCTATAGATATACGGATGTAAACCATCAGGAAGGTTGAAGCTAGAAGCTTAGGAAGACAAAGACACCTAAAATCTACATACCCCACTCAAAATCTAAGACAGACATAATAGGATTAACTCACAGATGCCAAAGGGACACAGGTCAAAATACATGATCCAGGAAATACAAAGCCTCAGAGCAGGAACAGGAAACAAGTCCAAATAAAAAGCTCCAGAGGGTATAAAACCCCACTCCCTACATGTGCTCATCCCTTTTTTCCTCTTTCCAGCCAGAGCCATCTTCTTGTCTGGCTCTCCTCTTCAATAAACTGCAACCTTCTTTCTAAAGCAGTCGCCATGTTGTTTATCCCCGGTTTGGACTGAACCATGACGAAGTCTTTTCCTTCAACACAACTAAATCAATCAAATTCAACCCATAATCGACAGTTTAGGATTGGGAATTACAGCAAAAATTAATATAGGTAGTCCTGGATTTACAACCATTCATTTAGTGACCATTCAAAGTCACAACGGCTCTTTAAAAAGTAACTTCTGACCCTTTTTCACACTTACAACCATTGCAGTATCCCTCGTGGTCATGTGATCAACATTCATATTTATGACCGTTGCCGTGTCCCAGTGTTATGTGATAATCTTCTACGGCAGTGGTTCTCAACCTTTTTCAGGTTGAGACCCCACTTGCGCCGCCCATGCGCAGCGTGACCCCGATCTGCGCATGCGTGGCGCGCACCCGACAAAAAAAAATGGCGGACCGCGACAGGCCGATTTGTGCATGTGCGGCGCGCGCGCGACGAAAAAAAACACAAAATGGCGGACCGCGACGGGCTGATCAGCGCATGCGCGGCGCGCGCACGACGACCTGAACTGCGCATGCGCGTGTGCGCGCGACAAAAAAAACAAAAACAAAATGGCGGACCGTGACGGGCCGATACATGCATGCGCGCCGCGCGCGCGCGGCGGCCCAAACCGCGCATGCGCGCACGCATGACAAAAAAACAAAAACAAAATGGCGGACCGTGGTGTCCGGCGACCCCCACGAAACGGTCGTTCGACCCCAAATGAGGTCGCGACCCATAGGTTGAGAACCGCTGTTCTACGGTCTTCTGACGAGCATGGGGAAGCTTGATTCACTTAACAGCCCTGTTACTAACTTAACAAATGCAGTATTCACATAACAACTGTGGCAAGAAAGGGCGTAAAATGGGGCAAAGCTCACTTAACAACTGTCTTGCTTAGTAATGGGCTCAACAGTGGTCATAAGTTGAGGACTGCCTATAAATAAAAACAGTTAAGATAAAGACTTCTTTTAAGTTAGGCAATATGAGCACGCTGCCTTGGTATCTTGCCCCAGCATAGAAGTAATTTGCTATAGTTTTTTTTATATTTTATTGATTTTCTAATTTTACATTTAAGTATTTAAAAAGCAACGTGGCAGCTGAGTTCATCGATAATTCAATGACATACAAGAATCTTTAGTACAAGTCTCAAACTACCACATTAAATATTTCCTCTCTTTTCCCCTTGGTGTTTACTGTCTCGTGTTTAAACTAATACAATTCTTATGATATCAATTAAATAAAAATAACATTCTTACACTTATCAATAATTTTTAGCTTATACATATCCTGGTTATTTTAACATTCAGTCTTTACAGGCAATCCATGTCCTAATTAGTTTTTCCCAGTTTTTAGTTTCCCATTAATGTTTAAATTTAACATTTAATATTTATCATTTCCAAGTTTTAAGTAACCAACGTTCCCTTTATCACAGCGGTTCTCAACCTGTGGGTAGTGACCCCATTTGGGGTTGAACGACCATTTCACGGGGGTTGCCAAGCAACGCAGTCCGCCATTTTTTCCCCCTTTTCCCCTCGGCTGGCGCAGGGGGCAGCACCGCACATGCGTGGGGTAGCATCGCGCATGCGCGATGTGGGCCGTTGCGCGCCGTGTATGTGCGATGCGGGCCATCGCGCCGTGCATGCATGATGCGGGCCGCCGCACATGCCACGCATGCGTGATGCGGGCCGCCACGCATGTGTGATACGGGCCGTCGCGCACCACCCATGCATGATGCGGGCCGCCACGCATGTGTGATGTGGGCCGCCGCGCGCCGTGGGCCGCCGCGCCGTGCATGCGCTGCGCACGTCGGGGTCACAGCCTGAAAAAGGTTGAGAACCGCTGCTTTATCACAATCCATCACAAAGTCTAATATTCAGGATACGTGCCTGGTCTATTTGAATATATTCTATTTCTCACCATCTTACATCGTCTAATTAATAATACTATCTTTGCTATGTTTTTGTGTCCTCAACTTATGACCACAATGGAGCCCCAGAATTTGTTGCTAAGTACCTTTGCCCCATTTACAGCCTTTTTGCCACAGTGGTTAAGTGACTCACTGCAGTTGTAAAGTGAACCATGCGGTCATTAAGAAAATTTGGCTTCCCCCTCTGACTTTGCTTGTCAGAAGCCAGCTGAGAAGATTATAAACGGTGATCGATCATGTGGCTCCGGGACAGTGCATAAGAGTCATAATTCTATCCCAATTGCCAATGCTCAAATTTTGATTACCTGACCCTAGGAATGTTGCAAAGATCATAAGTGTGAAAAATGATCATGTCACTTTTTTCCAGTGCCATTAGAACAGTCTCTAAACAAAAATCAAGGACTACATGTATAGCCTTAACATTTCCTGGTGGCCTCTTGTCCCTGTACGAAGTAGATCCGAGCTGGCGCAACCAAAGTTAGCCTGGTAGGGCCAACCAACTACTGAGAATGTCCATGTTGCATCCTAATTATTTCCAAGCTGGTGCACACAAGGTTCCAGCAGTTAACCAGGTTACTTACGGGACCGTCTGCTGCCCCATGAATCCCAGCGGCCGGTTAGGGCCCACGGAGTCGGCCTTCTCCAGGTCCCGTCAGCCAGATAGTGTCACCTGGCGGGGCCTAGGGGAAGAGCCTTCTCTGTTGCGGCCCCGGCCCTCTGGAACCAACTTCCCCCGGAGATCCGTGTTGCCCCCACCCTCTCCGCCTTTCGTAAACTGCTTAAAACACACCTCTGCTGGCAGGCCTGGGGCAGTTAACATCTTGCCCCTAGCCAGTGTATGTCTGTGTGTATGTTGAATGATTGGTTTTTCTTTTAAATTAGAGGTTTATATATATATATATATATATATATATATATATATATATATATATATATATATATATATATATATATATATATATATATATATATATATATATATATATATATATATATATATATATATATATATATATATATATATATATATATATATATATATATATATATATATATATATATATATATATATATATATATATATATATATATATATATATATATTTAACTGTTGATTTCTATTATGTTGTGAGCCGCCCTGAGTTCTCCGGAATAGGGCGGCATAGAAGTCAAATTAATTAAATAAAATTAAATTAAATTAACCACTAATAATATAAGTTATTTTCTATTATACAGAAGACCTACATAGCTCTACGTGCTGAGAGGGAGCACAAAAGAGTAAGTTGCAACATGTCACTAATATTGTGCAAAAGCCCCATGCACTTGCCATCTTTTATTTTTCATACTTTAGAACAGAGGTAGGCAACCTTGGCTCTTTTATGACTCGTGGACTTCAACTCCCAGAATTCCTGAGCCAGCCATGCTGAGGGAAAAGGGGGAGGTTTCCAAGCTGGCTCAGGAATTCTGGGAGTTGAAGTCCACAAGTCATAAAAGAGCCAAGGTTGCCTACTCCTGCTTTAGATCTTTTATTCCCGTTTCTTGATTTGACACTTGTGAGCCATCCAGTTATTTATGGGTCAGATTTAACTACTGTCTATCTCAGTCACAGAGTTACTCTGGATGGTGTACAACATATGCAGGCAGGCATGCATGTAAGTCTGACGTCCAAGTATATGCATTATTTCAGTTATTTTATCCTTCTGGAATACTTTCCATCTTTCTTGTTATATTCTCACTGAAAAAGAAAAGTTGTTATTCTTTCGAATGAATTGTTTCCAGAACATTATTTCGGGTGGGTAGTGAGTGACCTCCATACTGAAACCAATAGCAACCTTATAGTAAGAGCCCATAGTAACCCTCTATCGGACTGTATAGTAAGCTTCTCAGATGTTCTCTTGCTGCAAGGCTAATTCACAGAATACCTGTCTGGTGTGAAGAATCAAAACCACAGGTTATCTCTGGTTTATATGGTTGACTAAGAAGCTAGTCAACTTATGGTCAACACTAAATTGGTGTTAGATAAGAGTTAACAGAATTCATCAACCTATGGGCCACGGCCCACTATCAGGCTGTGGCATCTTGGCTGCCAGGCCACGTGAGTAGCTGGGCAGTGCACACGCATGTGCACATGCTAACCCCCCCTTGTGCCACCACTGTGGCGAGTGTTTTGCGGGTGGTGGCAGCACCGCTAATATCGCACGGGCGGTAGTGTTGTCACAAACCTTGTGCAGGCAGTGGCAGAGCCACAAGCAGCAGGTGAGCCACAGCATGATCCTCGTGCAGGGATAGCAGCACAAGCCTCACTGGGGCAGGATCACTGTGGGCTGCAGCATGATCCTTGCACAGGGGTGGTGGCACGAGCTTCGCGCCAGGACAGCATTGCTGCAGGCCACGGCGTGATCCTCCCACGGGGGCACGAGACTTGTGCCAGGATGGCATCATTGCAGGCCGTGGTGTGATCCTGTTTGTACGTGCACACAGATGTGTGGCCACATTCACGCTTGTGCATGCACATGTAAGGCACCTGCCCCTCCCTCTCCCACTGGGCCGCTGATCCAAAAAGGTTGGTGACCCCTGGCTTAGACCATTTGTGGGAACGTAACAACTCTAGGCTGATTCTGCTCTTGACTCCATCTCCAGACTCTGGCTGTCCTTCTACATTGGCACACTTTAACCTATCCTATTGGGCAGGATTTTATACGGTAGTATCAGTAACAAAAAAAACATGAAGCCATCATTCATACAATAGACCTGACTCTGCCCCTACTTGATTCTTCTCCTCTTCTCCCCTTTTCGTTACAGAAAGACATATAGCCAAAGTATATCTATTTTAAAAAAATTGTAACTTCCATTTTTCAAAATATGACTATTTAACAAAACCCACCACCAATGGAATTCTTTCAAAGATCGGTTCCCACCATTTGTGGGAACGTAAGGACTCCAGGCTGATTCCTCTTTTGACTCCACCCTCAAGCTCTGCCTGTCCTTTTACAATCCTCCACACCTTAAGGAAATGCCATCAAATCTCTTTAGGGGAATATATTGTTGATCCTTGAACCTGACAAAAGAATGTTAACAGTTGGAAATCCAGCTGTCAGTTATGCACCCCTGGGTGTATGGATTGTTGCAACTGAGAACCCCTTGAGGTCTTATGCTTAAGACGAGCTTATTGAATCAGATTCTCTTTTGTTCATTTAAATATTCTGCTCCATAGCCACTTTCCCAACGTTTCCATCCAGCTGGAGTTAATTTACAGCAGTGAATTTGATAATCTCAGGTGAGATCAGAGACTAGGTAAAGCAACATCTGTGGCCCTGCATTCCTGTTACCTCTTGCTAAGGTGCATCCAGCATTTTTTTATCTGGGAAGCACACTCTGCTTTTCTTAATTTTATTTTTACTTCTTTTTTTTCTCCCTCGATAAATAATGAGGTCTTCTTGTTGTTCGTTGCAAACTACAGTGGCTACAGTGGTTTTATTATTATTTTTCTTACTTCACTCTCATCAGATGCTCTGAATGTTTTTTGTAGAAACGAAACGTAGGCTGATAACAAACGGAAATAAATAAATAAATACAGGTAGGAATTCCAGCCAGACCTCGGAAGCTAGAATCTCACCCATCCGGATTTATTTTATTATTTCAAACATTCATATAGTAGCCCATCTTTCAACCAGCTCTGGACACTTCCCAGTTGAAACTTAAAAGAAAGATAAAATCGTTTTTAAAACTATAAATTTAAAATATTAAAACCAGCAAACAAAACAACAGGTAAACTTGGAAACTGTTTGGTTTTTTTTTTTTTTTTGCTCTTCGTTTTGCCCAGGCAAACAAATGAAGGACATAAGAAAATAAAAATCAAATGAAAACCAGGCTGGGCAAGGCATAATTGCTATGATTCTTGTAACTACAAGTAGTTCCCAACTTACAACCATTCATTTAGTGACCGTCCAAAGTTACAACGGCACTGAAAAAAGTGACTTATGACCGTTTTTTCACACTCACCACTATGGCAGCATCCCTGTGGTCATGTGATCAAAATTCAGACGCTTGGCAGCCGACTCGTATTTACGACGGCAGCAGTGTCCCGGGGTCATGTGATCACCTTTTGCATCCTTCTGACAATGGGGAAGCCGGATTCACTTAACAACCTCAAATAACTTAACAACTGCAGCAATTCACTTAACAACTGTGGCAAGAAAGGTCATAAAATGGGCAAAACTCACTTAACAACAGAAATTTTGGGCTCACCTGTGGTCATACGTCAAGGACTACCTGTACTGCTAATTGAATTTGTAATGGATGTGACTGGACCTCAAATTACTTTATGCAACCTTGTGCTAGCAGTTGAAATACAAAAAAACTATTTGTTGTTAGTTGTGAAGTCGTGTCCGACCCATCGCGACCCCGTGGACAATGTTCCTCCAGGCCTTCCTGTCCTCTACCATCTTCTGGAGTCCATTGAAGCTCACGCCTACTCCTTCAAAGACTCCATCCAGCCACCTCCTTCTCTGTTGTCCCCTTCTTCTATTGCCCTCCATCTTTCCCAGCATCAGGCTCTTCTCCAGTGAGTCCTTCCTTCTCGTTAGGTGGTCAAAGTATTTGAGTTTCAACTTCAGGATCTGACCTTCTAAAGAGCAGTCAGGGTTGATCTCCTCTAGGACTGACCGGTCTGATCGCCTTGCAGTCCAGGGGACTCGCAGGAGTCTTCTCCAGCAACTATAAAGGCACCTAACTGCAGATACTGTAATAACAATATTACCGACATGCTGCTTGTTATCATTATTAATAATAATGATAACAATAACAACTTCAGCAAAGCATCAACACAATGCAGCGGCTTGCTAGTTCGGTGGCGTATGTGTATATTTCCGGTACCTGTGTGTGTTTATGTATGTGTGGGTGCTACAAAATCCTCGTGAAAAAGCACAGGACATGATTTTTGAAGGCGGGAGTGATGTGGCTCTCTAGAGACATATTGATGTTCCCTACTTATGATTTCTCTATCAGTCAGTGCCCTGTAATGTTTGCGCAGATATGGTTTTGCTCCACTTCAAAACTGGGTGGGGGAGGAGGACCTTAACAGCAACTAGATGGCTGGCGGGAAGGAGATGATAAGATAGTCTGTCATATATTTACAGGAACATCTAACCCACTTACGCCTTCCCCCTGCTTCCCGTTTAACTCGTGGTAAAGCCAAAAAAAATGGAAAGGGTGTGTATTTTCTCATAGGGAAACCTCAAATGACGGGAAGCACCAATAATGGAAGGGATGTGAAATACAGTTGTTTCTTCTCCTTCTCCTTCTTCTTCTTCCTGAACCCTAATCTCTCTTCCACACGTGCAAATCCGCGCAGGCACCCTTGCGTCTTCCTCCCAGGTGACATTTCCCACGTGGCTGAGCACAAGATGCAATCGCGAGCCTAGTGAAGTTGCTTTCCGGCTGCCACGCCAGCAAAGCTGGACGAGCTTCAGACGACCGGGAAGACTCGGCTTTGCTTAAAAGGAACTTGCAAACGGGCGCAACGGCCCACTAGCCCGACCCAGGTCGCTTTCCGGCCAGGCCAACCTTCCCCACGTGCCATGATCGTCTTCGATGCGTCCTGAAACGAAAGGCCGGCAACCCACCTCCTCTCTCCCGCGTTTAGTCCCGTCCATCCTCGACGTTTCCAAGCAACTTTTCCGACATTGGAGGAGTTTTGATCCCTTCCCGCCGCAGCTCTGATGAAGTGCTGCCCCCTGCTGCCTTCCCCGGGAACTGCACGCCTGATCTTGGCAGAAGGGGGTTGGGACGAGGGAGAAGAAGGCTGGCAAGGGAAGGGAGGGAGGGGGGAGTTAAATTGGGACACTGTCAGCTCCAGTAAGCATCACCATCCCTGTTGCCATGGGAACAGGAGGGGGGTGGCTGCCACAGAGGCTTGTGGGAAGGGAAAGAACTGCAGAGGTGCAGCTGAATGCCTTCCTGCCTTGCAGGAAAAATGGGGAGGAGGGGGGCAGCAAGGAGTTCTTGCAGCAGCCTTCCAGATGCTGCCAAATATCTCCTAAAAATAATCCAAGGATTGTCAGCCTGGAAGATCATGATGACTGGTGCATTTTGTCCGGCCGGCTCAATGGGAGATTCAGCAAGGATCCCGGGGACTTTGGGACTGGCCTCCACGCCTCTCCCATGCCAGCCTGTAGGGCATACACTGGACTGGCGCAGGGCAAACCCGTGTCCCATTGCTATGACCTTGCCATGGCAGCAATCTTCATTTGCCAACCTATTGAATCCACTTTCGGTCAGCCTCTGCTTCCTTAGCTGGTTTCAGATTTGAGGAGTGCTTTCTGAGCTTGCAAATATAGAATAACGGAGCTTGTAATGTAAGGGACCCTGGAGGTCTTCTAGTCCAACCCGCTAGGCTTATTTCAGACAAGTGGCTGTCCAATCTCTTCTTGAAAGCCTCCAGTGATGGAGAACCCACAACTTCTGAAGTGCTGGTTAATTGTTCTCACTGTCAGGAAGTTTCTCCTTAGTTCTAGGTTGCTTCTCTCCCTGATTAGTTTCCATCCGTAGCTTCTTGTCCTGCCTTCTGGGGCTTTGGAGAATAGCTTGACTCCCTCTTCTTTGGGGCAGCCCCTGAGATATTCAAACACTGCTATCATGTCCCCCCTCGTCCTTCTCTTCATTAAACTAGACATACCCAATTCCAACAACCGTTCCTTATATGTTTTAGCCTCCAGTCCCCTGATCATCTCTGTTGCTCTTCTCTGTACTCTTTCTAGAGTCTCAACATCTTTTTTACATCGTGGCGACCAACACTGGATACAGCATTCCAAGTGTGGCCTTACCAAGGCCTTGTAAAGGTCTAAGAGAGATATTGGAAGACTGCTATCATGTCACCCCTGGTCCTTCTTTTCATTAGACTAGATAAACCCAATTCCTGCAACTGTTTTTCATATGTTTTAGCCTCCAGCTCCCTAATCATCTTCATTGCTCTTCTCTGCACTCTTTCCAGAATTGGTTTTGAGTTCCCCCCCCCCAAGCTTGGTTGTTTTCAGTGCTAGTCACAGATGATGTTACCTAGTTTGGATAATGAAATGTCTGCAAGAAAACCAGCGAACCCAGAGAGAGCACCAAGGACCACTCCTTTCAACCTTTATTGGTTTCAGATCTGTTGGTTTCAGATTTATTTCAAGGACTGTGTGGTTTGCAGTAAGCAGTGGGTTTGAAACATGCCCATTTGGAAGAGGACTGGGCCATGGTGTAGCTAGCAAAAGGATTACAGAAGAATAAGCATTTTGCTTGTAAGGATGGATTTGGTATGTCTTGGGATTTGTTCCCAAAAGAGAGGAGAAAAGGAAGCTGCCAGTGTAATGTCAAATCCTGAAAAATGTGTCCATGCATTAACAGGAGAAATAGAATAGAATAATAGAATGGAATGGAATGGAATATGGAACGGAATGTGGAACGGAATAGAATGGAGTGTAGAGTAGAGTAGAGTAGAGTAGAGTAGAGTAGAGTAGAGTAGAGTAGAGTAGAGTAGAGTAGAGTAGAGTAGAACAGAACAGAACAGAACAGAACAGAACAGAACAGAACAGAACAGAACAGAACAGAACAGAACAGAATAGAATAGAATAGAATAGAAGCTGGAAGGGACCTTGGAGGTCTTCTAGTTCAGCCCCCTGCTCAAGCAGGAGAACCTACACCATTTCAAGACAGGTGAATGTCTACTCGTTTTTTTAAAATCTCCAGTGATGGAGTGCCCGTGATTTCTGGAGGCAAGCTGTTCCACTGGTTGATTGTCCTCACTGTCAGGAAGTTTCTCCTTAGTTCCAGGTTGCTTCTCTCTTTGATCAGTTTCCAACCATTGTTTCCAGGGCTTTTTTTCTCATAGAACGCCCAGAACGGAGTTCCTGCACCTTTTTTGGATGGAACCTTGTAGGGTAGGCAAGGCGGCTTATATGATGTGTGTGAGTTCCAGCACCTTTTTTTTTTCTTCTTCTTCAAAAAAAAAGCACTGGTTGTTTCTCGTCTTTCCATCTGATGCTTTGGTGAACAACCTGACCCCCTCTGCCTTGTAGCAGCCCCTCCGATACTGGAACACTGCTATCATGTCTCCCCTATTTCTTCTTTTCTTTAGACTAGCCAAACCCAAGTCCCGCAGCCGTTCTTCGTATGTTTTAGCCTGCAGGCTTTGGATCATCTTAGTTGCTCTTCTCTGATTCTCTTCTGGATTTCATTACTCCAAATAACTGTGACAGCCACAAAAACACAAAATGGGATTTTGGGGGGGGGAGATGGGTGGTTAGGAAACATGGACTGTAAATGAAATAAATAAATAAAATCAGGACCCCCCCCTCTCCAATATCACAGCATCTCCTAGCCTTAATCATGCAGTGAGAAAGTAGTTAAGTATAGTTACTATGGCAACCATTCTTGCTTATCAGAAAATATTTGTTTCTATTTTAGGCCGTTCTGGGATAATTAGGACGGTTTGCAAACTAGTTCAAATGCAGAATGTGGGTTATAAAAGACAGCGCACAGAGCTTCTTTTAACTGAGCTAGAGACAAATACCAGGAACTAGGAGAAAACTTGAATATCATGTATATCAAAATGTGAATGGAGAGATTAAGCTAAGATTCTCCTTCTATGGTAGTCAAAGTTGGCGTCAACTGGGAAAAAAAACCCCAGTGGTCGATTTAGAACACATTATTCAAAAGCACCTAAATCCATAATCTATAGGGAAAAAAATATTAAGTGAATAATTAGCAGAAGAGGCCCGATGGTGCAGTGGTTAGAATGCAGTATTGCAGGCTAATTCTGCCCACAGTCTGGAGTTCGATCCTGGCTGGCTCAAGGTTGACTCAGCCTTCCGTCCTTCCGAGGTCGGTAAAATGAGGACCCCGATTGTTGGGGACAATATGCTGACTCTATAAACCGCTCAGAGAGGGCTGTAAAGCACTAGGGCAGGGGTTCTCAACCTTGGCAACTTTAAGACTTGTGGACTTCCAACTCCCAGAATTCCTCAGCCAGCAAAGCTGGCTGAGGAATTCTGGGAGTTGAAGTCCACAAGTCTTAAAGTTGCCAAGGTTGAGAACCCCTGCACTAGGGGGTGGTGTATAAATCTAAGTACTATTGCTATTGTTGGAAGACACTCAGCCCAATAGTGATGATTTAACAGGCAATGAGAAAAATGTATGGAATAGGTCACTGGTGGCTGCTAATGATGGAGCCCCCATGTTTAAGCTCAGTATATATGGATTACTCATTACTCAGGAGCAACGCTTGAGTATTATATCCTTGGTGTTATGGTTCCAATATATGAAACTTTTCAAAGAACTTCGAGGCATTGTTTACCTTAAAGAATCTTTATTTGAGTAGCAACACATCGGCGTGTACATAGTCCAAGCCAAAATCTGAATTCCCCTCCCCTGAGCACATAGTATCAAAGCACAATTCCCTCCTCTAATTAACAGTCATAAATCACATTCTCCAATTAGTTTGAAATGCTGGCTTTCCACCCAGTTCTTCATCCCGGCCATGTCTTATCATCCCTTATTACAAACAGCCTTGGGTTCTCACCATTATACAGTATTGTTATGTCTAACTAAACACCCATGCACATTCCTCCTCCTCCTACACCCCAGTATCATCTAATTCTAACTCAAACAATTGTTGTTCA
This sequence comes from Bothrops alternatus, assembly GCA_034064705.1. Classification (NCBI taxonomy): domain Eukaryota; kingdom Metazoa; phylum Chordata; class Lepidosauria; order Squamata; family Viperidae; genus Bothrops; species Bothrops alternatus. The sequence goes on along the minus strand of JARGCV010000266.1, from coordinate 866,363 downwards.
TCCATCGAATTCGATGAGGACCTTGACATCTTATGGGTTATGGGCCATCAACAATTTGTCCGTAGGTGGCTGATAAGACCGATGTTAGCACGGAATGTTCTGCCATTTACTGAACAAAGAAATGTAGACACTGTTACTTCGGCATTTACAGCTCTGGCTTTGCGGAGTGCACGCTTCTCTTGTGCCAAGATTGTCCTTCTATGTTCATATGTCTGGCAACCCTGGTACACCAGAGTACGCCATGTCGATCGATCATGTGCCAGAGGTTCCCAGGAGGTGATGTTAATATTCAGAGACTTGAGACAGGCTTTCAGCGTGTCTTTATATAGCTTCTTTTGTCCCCCGTGTGATCGTTTTCCTTGAGACAGTTCACCATAAAAGAGTTGTTTAGGGATGCGATGATTTGGCATCCTTACAACATGGTCTGCCCAGTGCATCTGGGCTTTCATCAACAGAGTGTAAACTGATGGTAGGCCTGTTCTGGAGAGGACATCAGTGTCTGGTATCTTATCTTGCCACCGGATCCTCAGGATTCTACGAAGACAAGTCATGTGGAAATAATTCAGTTGCTTCACATGCCTCTTGTACACTGTCCAGGTCTCACTAGCATACATCAGAGTAGTTAACGCTGCTGCCTTGTAAACTTTAAGCTTAGTAGCAAGGTTTATTCCATGGCAGTCCCACACTTTAGTCAAATGCAGAGCTTGCCTTAGCAATTCTACAGTTGACCTCGTTGTCAATTGTCACTGCACGGGAGAGGGTACTACCAAGATACGTAAATTGGTCCACTACTTGCAGCTTTTGTCCCTTTACTGTGATGATAGGCGCTTGATACTGAGCTTTTGGAACTAGCTGGTACATCACTTCGGTTTTCTTCAACTCAAACAATAAAACTTAAAGTAAAGGAAAATGGATGCATCTCCATACGTTGTCAAAGCAAGAACATCCAATGTTAGCAGCATTGACACTTGGTCTTCTCCAGCCTCAGGGAGTGGTTGGAGAAAACTGACACAGGGCAGGAACTAATTAAAGTAAAACTTTCTTGGTATCTACTATTGGTAGTCCTCAACTTACTACCACAACTGAGCTCAACATTTCAGTCATTAAGAGAGTTTTGCCCCATTTTACGTTCTTTCTTGCCACAGTTTTTTTTTTAAAAAGTAAAAAATAAGGAGAGGATGGATGTTATCATAGATGACAAAAGCAGTCAGTGACAAGAACTTTAAGAAGTAGTTAGGGACACACAATCCTGGGTGTGGAAGCTGGAAGCCACCGGATCATCAAAACATCCATAACGTTTGATTGCTGTTGAACACATGCTTTAAGTCAGGGCTTTTCAACCAGTGGTACAGGTACCACCTGTGGTACATTGGCACATGGCAGGTGGTACGCGACCATCCTAGAAAAGTAGCGAGGGAGGAGAATGAAGTAAACCAGTGGCAGCAACACACAAGCCTGAGTGAGAGATGGCTGGAGCTGCAGGGCTGTCAGGACTCAGTGGAAGTATCAGGATCAGCGCCAGGCTCCAGCTAGAGCTCGGTGCTGATCCTGGTGCTTCTGCAGAGCCCAGAAGAAGCGCCAATCAGCTGGAATGTTGCAGCATCTCCAGGGTCTTGTGATTTACATTCAGATGCTTGGCAACTGATTCATATTTATGACAGTCAAAGTGTCCCAAAGTCATGTGAAGTGACCAAAACCTGCTGCAACCACCCAGCAGACGGGAGGGAGAATAAAAGCCAAACCCCCACCCGACCCCGGCTGCCAATCCTCAACAGAAATGCTCACAACTATGGAAACCTCGGACAGGAGGAAGAGCGCCGCCGAGTGGGCAGGCAGGTGTCTTGCTCGGTTGTGGCTTGGGGGGCACTTTTTTCAGTGCCATTGTAACTTCGAACATCACTAAGCGAACTGTTATAAGTTGAGGACTACCTGTACTTTATCACTTTTTTCCTTTTGGGGGGGGTCATCAAGTTTTTGACACCTTGCTAGGCGACTGGTGGTACTCGGATGTTGCCACATCCTAAAAGTGGTACAATGGGTGAAAAGGTTGAAAAGCCCTGTTTTAGATTTCCAGAGGGCAAATTTTACTAAGCGCCGAGCAATCCTAAGATTCAACGGAGGCAGCTAGTGGAAAAACAAAATTAAAAAAGGTGGGAATTCTTAACAATAAAAATAAAGACTAATAATCCCCTATCTTCAGTCGTACTGTTAGTTCAGTGGCACACGCATTTAATTAACAATCATATGGGTGAACTGAAATAAAACATAATGACAAAAACCTGGTGTTAATTCGGCATCATGGATTACATGACTTGGGATGATTTTATTAATTACAACAGCACCTAGATACAGTTGAAAACCAGCATCTCATAGATGTGCAAGTATTATTCAGCCTGTGGAGATTATCAGCATTAGTTCCCTCCCAAGGGGAAGGAAGGAATCCTCTGATGGATTACAAAAATGGTCCAGAATGTAATAATAATAATAATAATAATAATAATAATAATAATAATAATAATAATAATAATAATATAATATAATATAATATAATATAATATAATATAATATAATATAATATAATATAATATAATATAATATAATATAATATAATATAATATAATATAATATAATATAATATAATATAATATAATATAATATAATATAATATAATATAATATAATATAATATAATATAATATAATATAATATAATATAATATAATATAATATAATATAATATAATAACAACAACAATAATATTAATAATAATAGGTAATAGTAATAATAATAACAACAACAACAATAATAATAATAATAGGTAATAGTAATAATAATAATAATAACAACAATAATAATAATAATAGGTAGTAGTAGTAGTAGTAATAATAATATAATATAATATAATATAATATAATATAATATAATATAATATAATATAATATAATATAATATAATATAATATAATATAATATAATATAATATAATATAATATAATATAATATAATATAATATAATATAATATAATATAATATAATATAATATAATATAATATAATATAATATAATATAATATAATATAATATAATATAATATAATATAATATAATATAATATAATATAATATAATATAATATAATATAATATAATATAATATAATATAATATAATATAATATAATATAATATAATATAATATAATATAATATAATATAATATAATAACAACAACAATAATAATAATAGGTAATAGTAATAATAATAATAATAACAACAACAACAATAATAATAATAATAGGTAATAGTAATAATAATAATAATAATAATAATAATAATAATAATAATAATAATAATAATAAAGTTGGAAGGGACCTTGGAGGTCATCTAGTCCAACCCCCTGCTCAGGCAGGAAACCCTATACCATTTCAGACAAATGGCTGTCCAGTCTCTTCTTAAAAGCTTCCAGTTTGAAAACTTTTCAGTTTCTATTCACCTGCTCTGCAGTACACACAGCCTTTCAAAAAACAGATAAACAGAAGTTGCTAAATCGAACCAAGTTTTCTGGTATCTTCCTCTGCCACACACTTAGAACACAGAATAACAGAATTGGAAGGGACCTTGGAGGTCTTCTAATCCAACCTACGACTCAAGCAGGAGACCCTATTCCGAGGGTCTTCAAACCTGGCCCTTTTATGACTTCAACTCCCGGAATTGAACTCAACTCCCAGAATTCAACTCCCAGAATTCCTCAGCCAGACACGCTGACTGAGGAATTCTCAGAGTTGAAGTCCACTCCTCTTAAAGTCTATATCAGGGTTCTTCAAACTTGGCCCTTTTATGACTTGTGGACTTCAACTCCCAGAATTCCTCAGCCAGGCACGCTGGCTGAGGAATTCTGGGAGTTGAAATCCGCAAGTCATAAAAGGGCCAAGTTTGAAGACCCCCTGCCCTAAGCCATTTCAAATAAAGGGCTTCCAATTTCTTCTTAAAAACCTCCAGTGATGAAGCACTGGAGCCACTGGTTAATTGTTCTCACTCTTAGGAAAGTTCTCCGTATTTCTAGCTTGCTTCTCACCTTGATTAGTTTCCATGCATTTTTATTTTATTTTATTGTTTTCTTGTCACTTATTTTGTTTCAGCTAGGAAGTTCTTGGCATGCTTAGAAAAGCAGCTACACCCTTTTTCTGCTGCTGCTGCTGCTGAGTAAGGACCAAAGATGGCTCCATGATGGTATTCAGATGTGCATCCAAAATATGCCTGTTCAGTCGTGCCAGCTACCAAAAAGATACAGGAGTTTTCAGTTGTGGGGATGTCACAGCTGTGGTCAAGGAAGAAACCGCCAATGGACCTTCCATCGCACAACTGCTGTTCCTTGGCCTTGCTAGTGAGGAAAGGGATAGAACAGTGTCAGGCATGAAAGACCAGATCCACACATGAATAACAGAACAACGCAGTTGGAAGGGACCTTGAAAGTCTTCTACTCCAACCCCATGCTCAAGTAGGAAATCCTATACCATTTCAGACAAAGGATTGTCTAGTCTCCTCTTAAAAACCTCCAGTGTTGGAGCACCCACAACTTCTGGAGACAAGTCGTTCCACAGATTGTTCTCTCACTGTCAGGAAATTTCGCCTTATAGGTTGACTCCCTTTTCTTTGTGGCAGCCCCTTAAACTGATTTATGCATAGGAATCTTCTCAACTAATGGTCAGCACTTGCTTGGCGTTAGAGAAGGGTCAGTGGAATTCAGGAGAGGTTGGGCTTACTTCATTTGTGACTACATAGGAATTCTAGGCTGATCCCTCTTTTAACTCTGCCTCTTGGATCTGCTAGTCCTTCTCCCTAGAGCAGTCGCCCAGTCCTAGGGGTGAAGGGGGTTATATTTAGGAATGAAAGTGTCCTTCCCCAAATCCTTAGCAATTTATTTATTTGCCCCTCCCCTCTCCCTGTCGTTTGGACAGGATGAAACAACCTAAAATCTCCAGGAAGCATGTCAGAAGAAGACCATATCCACAGCCAACCAGTTGGACTCAACTGCCTGAAACCCTTTCTCATCCTTACAAAGCAAACCTCTGCATCTTTACCCAAAAGCATTTGGATTCCTGGTCCCTGCTTCTGCCTTGCACCTACCTGTATTTAAGACTGCAGCTTGAACCTGTGGTTTGGGATAGCTGTGGTGCATCCACCATCCTGAGGTCCTGCCCAATTAATATGCATGCGGCATCCAGATGGAGGGGGACACACAAATCCCAGCATGCAACTGAATGGAGATTGCAGACTCTCTCGCTTGGTGCAGATGACCATCTGTTACATAAAGAGAGAGGGGGAGAGAGGGAGAGAGGGAGAGAGGGAGAGGGAGAGGGAGAGGGAGAGGGAGAGGGAGAGGGAGAGGGAGAGGGAGAGGGAGAGGGAGAGAGAGGGAGAGGGAGAGGGAGAGGGGAGGGAGAGGGAGGGAGGGAGAGAGAGGGAGAGAGAGGGAGAGGGAGGGAGAGAGAGAGAGAGGGGAGAGGGAGAGAGGGAGAGGAAGAGAGGGAGAGAGAGAGGGAGAGGGAGGGAGGGAGGGAGAGAGAGAGAGAGAGAGAGAGAGGGAGGGAGGGAGAGGAAGAGAGGGAGAGAGAGAGGGAGAGGGAGGGAGGGAGGGAGGGAGAGAGAGAGAGAGAGAGAGAGAGAGAGAGAGAGAGAGAGAGAGAGAGAGAGAGAGAGAGAGAGAGAGAACAGCCAAGCTGTTTAAAAGCAAAGATTCAGATGATGAACAATGAGAAAGTAGGAGGGGATTAAATAGTGCTCATAAAACGGAAAAGAAAAAAAATACAGGTAATGAAAAGAGGTATAGGATGGCTAGGGTTAATGCAGTATGGGATAGCTTGCAAAAAAAAAAGATTTCTCCATGGATTATGCTGAGGTTTATGGATATCTGACAGCCACAGATCCAGAAGGAAAAGCACGTGTAAAGTCAGCAGCTTTGCAAAGGTTTTCCCTCTGGATGTTTAATTTTGCTTGCCCCATCAGTGCACCCAGACACACAAATATGTACACACAGGCCCTCATCCTTCGCTTGTTGCTTTCTGTAAACAGGCGTGACGGATAAAATAATCCCAAATAAAGTTATTTGCCAGCATAAATTAATATATCACGCCGGCTGTTGAAATACCAAGAGTTATTTGTCTCTGGAGAAATCACACGAGAAAGACTTGACAACGTGGAATCTTTCCCCCCCCCCACACACACAGATCATTTGCATATGCAGATCAGCCTAATTATTCAGCTTGCAATTAAAAGCCTTGCGTGTCAGCAAATGAGCCTAATTAGATGCATTTATCTATGATAATCGGCTTTATTACCAACAAAATAGATTCCCCTTGACTTCACAAGCAAGAGGGTTGCTGGTGAACTGGCCAGGCTTGAGTTTGGGGGTGAGGGCGGGGGGGGGCGCTGCAAATTGGTGATTAAAGCTTCCAGCCTTGTTGAAAGAGCCGGAGATGAAAAGGGAACAGGCGACTTCTTTGTAAGCTGGATTCATGGGCAAGGCAGAGCCGGTCTCCCTTTTGTTTCAGAGTGACCACCAGGCCCCTCAAGTTAATTTGATACTAAAAATCTTTCTCTTGATATTAAAAGGAGAGCCCGCCCCACTTTCCTGCCATCTTCGGTGAGACGAGGGTCTATCTGGACAGGACAGATCTTCCTCTGTGGTTTACACACAGCTGGTCTTTGACTTGCAACAGTGTCATTTAGAGACGGTTTTGAAGTTAGCACGGCCTTGAAAAAAGTGACCGTTTTTCATACCTTGGTAAGGCCACACTTGGAATACTTGCATCCAGTTTTGGTCACCACAATGTAAAAAAAAGGTTGAGACTCTAGAAAGAGTACAGAGAAGAGCAACAAAGATGATCAGGGGACTGGAGGCTAAAACATATAAGGAACGGTTGCTGGAATTGGGCATGTCTAGTTTAATGAAGAGAAACCCAGTATCTCAGGGGTTGCCACAAAGAAGAGGGAGTCAAGCTATTCTCCAAAGCGCCTGAAGGCAGGACAAGAAACAACGGATGGAAACTAATCAAGGAGAGAAGCAACCTAGAACTAAGGAGAAACTTCCTGACAGTTAGAACAATTAACCAGTGGAACAACCTGCCTCCAGAAGCGGTGAATGCTCCAACACTGAAAGTTTTTAAGAAGAGACTGGACAGCCATTTGGCCAAAATGGTATAGGGTTTCCTGCCTGAACAGGGGGTTGGACTAGATGACCTCCAAGGTCCCTTCCAACATGATGATGATGATGATCATCATCATCATCGCAGAGTCAGCCAGATGTTCAGACTGGATTTGGCATTTTGTCTACCTATCCTTACCCAGGACCTGGGATAGGCAGACGTGGATGTTTGATGGTATTACAGATATTGTCACAGGATGGAAGCCTTTTGCAATTGACTAATGGTGAATTTGTCAATGCCAATGGTGTTCAAGTGGTGCTCCAGTTGTTTTGGGATTGCACCCAAGGCGCCTATTAGTATTGGTACTACCCTTGCTTGCTTTTGCCACAGTCTTTCTATTTCTATTTGTAGGTCTTTGTATTTTGTTATCTTCTCCAGTTCTTTCTCATCTATTCTGCTGTCTCCAGGCACTGCCACGTCCACTATCCAGACTTTTTTGCCTTTCTTATCGGCAATTGTTAAGTCCGCAGTGTTATGTTGCAATTATTATTATTGTTATTGTTATTATTATTATTATTATTATTATTATTATTATTATTATTATTATTATTATTATTATTACTATTACTATTATACTACTTACGACCACTGCAGCATCCCCATGGGCGTGGGATTAAAACTCAGATTCTTGGCAATTGACTTGTGACGGTTGCGGTATCCCGGGGTGTGTGTGTGTGTCACGTGCTCCCCTTTGGCGATCTTCTGACAAGCAGAGTCAACGGGGAAAGCCAGATCCACTTAACAACCGTGTTCCTAACTTAACAACTGCAGTGATTCCCTTAGCAACTGTGGCAAGAAAGGTTGTAAAATGGGGCAAAATTCACTTAACATCTGTCTCGCTTAGCAACAGAAGTGCCAGGCTCAATTTTGGTCGTATGTCAACTACCTGTACTAGGGGTGGTGGGACTCTCAGGCATTTGGGGGGGGGGGGTGAGTGGTTTTTGAAGAAGGGCCAGCAATGCATACTTTACCTTGCGATGTGCTTGCTTTTGACACTTATCACGGGGACTTTGATGCATCCCTCCAAGCATCTGATCATCTTACAAAAGCTATATAAATAATACCACTGACAAATAATGAATAATTAACATCCATACCAATATTTTTCAACCTTGGCCTAAGGCGGAACTAAATCTCACAATCTCCTGGTAATTGGTCCAAAGTCATTGAGATGGCTTTCATGCCTAAGGCGGGTCCAGAACTCACAATCTCCTTGTGATTGGTCCAAAGTCATCAAGTTGGCTTTCATGCCTAAGGCGGGTCTAGAACTCACAGTCTCCTTGTGATTAGTCCAAAGTCATTGAGATAGCTTTTATGCCTAAGGCGGGTCTAGAACTCACAGTCTCCTTGTGATTAGTCCAAAGTCACTGAGATAGCTTTTATGCCTAAGGAGGGTCTGGAGCCACAGTCTCCTTGTGATTAGTCCAAAGTCATTGAGATAGCCTTTATGCCTAAGGCGGGTCTAGAACTCACAGTCTCCTTGTGATTAGTCCAAAGTCATTGAGATGGCTTTTATGCCTAAGGCAGGTCTAGAACTCACAATCTCCTTGTGATTAGTCCAAAGTCATTGAGATGGCTTTTATGCCTAAGGAGGGTCTAGAACTCACAGTCTCCTTGTGATTAGTCCAAAGTCACTGAGATGGCTTTTATGCCTAAGGTGGGTCTAGAACTCACAGTCTCCTTGTGATTGGTCCAAAGTCACTGAGATGGCTTTTATGCCTAAGGAGGGTCTGGAACTCACAGTCTCCTTGTGATTAGTCCAAAGTCATTGAGATGGCTTTCATGCCTAAGGCGGGTCCAGAACTCATAGTCTCCTTGTGATTGGTCCAAAGTCATTGAGATAGCTTTTATGCCTAAGGAGGATCTGGAACTCACAGTCTCCTTGTGATTGGTCCAAAGTCATCCAGTTGGCTTTTATGTAAAGTATGCATTGTTGGCCCTTCTTCAAAAACCATTCACCCCCCACACACAAACACAAAATTCTAGAACTAGAATTCACCATTTCGTGGTTTCTAGCCTGATGCCTGAACTGCTAAACCAAACTGACTACTCCAATGTCTGCAGAAGACAGAGAAATCTTACCACCATTTCTGAAGGGGAGGACAGTAGTCTATGGGGACAGTAGCATCAGAGCAGGCTGAACCCCTCTTTTTGACAACTCTTTAGAATGAGAATGAGCTCATGGCAACTTGGCCCGCACCACAGAAAGAGTCACAAGGCTAAGGAAAATGCTAGCTCATGTCTACGTATCATCCATAACCCAGAGCAACCTTCCTTGCTGGAAGGGACAACTCTGTAGCCCAGGGGAGGCTCCCACACACATAAGGATGGCCATCCTCCTGAAGGAATGACATCATGAGCAATTGCCGACTGGAAAGAAATAGATCTTGCTTTGAGGTTCCTGAATAGAAATGGCTCATTCTACTAAAACAGACTTTGCCGCAATGCGGACAGGCAGCAGTGAACAGTACCCTGCTCAAAAATTTGCACAAGGAAATCTATTTGTGTGGGTATACATTTAACTGAAGGTCTCACCTTTCAGCAAAGGGGGCCACGGTGGCTCAGCAGTTAAGACACTGGGTTTGTTGGCTGGAAAGCCGGCCACCCAGGTTCGAGACCCAAGCATCACGCAACGGGGTAAGCTCCCGTCCTTGTCTCAGTGCCTGCATTTTCTGCGTCGCATGAGAAAAGCACATCTTCCTTCCCCTGTCCTGACCATTTTCTACAGGGGGATGATCGAGAGCCTCCTGTCATTCAGCATCACAGTCTGGTTTGGAAGCATCCCTGCTTCAGACAGGAAGGCAGTGCAGAGAGTGGTGAGGACGGCAGAAAAGATCATTGGCAGCTCCCTCCCTCCCATCCAGGACATAGCACAGAGGCGTTGCTTGAGCAGGGTCCGTAAGATTATCTGGGACACTACACATTCTCTTCACGACCTGTTTTTCTTGTTCCCTTCTGGGAGGAGGGGGCTTCGTGGTATCCGTAGCAGAACATCCAGATTCAGCCAGAGTTTCGCTCCATACAGCATTAACCTTGTGAACTCTCAAGCCTCCTCCTTCCGTTATATATTCAAGTTGGACAGTATTTAATATTTAGTTGTTACGTACGGTATATGTAGGGGTGTGGGTTTATACATATGTTGTATATAGTATGTTTTAGGTGTGTGTCATGTGTATGTTTCACTTTGAGACCGGGCAACTAAATTTCATTTTTGATGTGTGCCGTTGTGCCCACAGTAAAAAAAAATGACAATAAAGGTTATCTTATCTTTCCTGCCAACCTAGCAGTTTGAAAGCATGCAAATACAAGTAGATAAATAGGTACCACTTTGGTGGGGAGGTAACAGCGCTCTGTGACATCATCCTGGCCACAAGACTGCAAAAATGCTTTTGGACAGCACTGACTCAATGGTCTTGAAATGGAGATGAGCAGCACCCTAGTTGGTGATGACGAGCAGAGTAAAATCCGTAGGCGCTCCGTTTCAGAAAAAAGTCTCAAGGTGGTTTACATTCCAGCTCACGCCATTCATGCAGTGGTTGGAAATTTCCTCCAGTAAAACCCAGATAACTCTTGAACCAATCCAGCCTATATGACACCCAGATCAACAGAGTTTTTAACACCTTCCTGAAGGTTGAGGAGTTGGAGAGTTAAGAACAGAACAGAACAGAACAGAATAGAATAAGAATAGGCAGATTGTAGAATAGAATAGAATAGAATAGAATAGAATAGAATAGAATAGAATAGAATAGAATAGAATAGGAATAGGAATAGGAATAGGAATAGGAATAGAATAGAATAGAATAGAATAGAATAGAATAGAATAGAATAGAATAGAATAGAATAGAATAGAATAGAATAGAATAGAATAGAATAGAATAGAATAGAATAGAACATATGAGGATGGTGATGAGAATAGAATAGAATAGAATAGAATAGAATAGAATAGAATAGAATAGAATAGAATAGAATAGAATAGAATAGAATAGAATAGAACATATGAGGATGGTGATGAGAATAGAATAGAATAGAATAGAATAGAATAGAATAGAATAGAATAGAATAGAATAGAATAGAATAGAATAGACAGATTGTAGAATAGAATAGAATAGAACGGAACGGAACGGAACGGAACAGAACAGAACAGAACAGAACAGAACAGAACAGAACAGAACAGAACAGAACAGAACAGAATAGAATAGAATAGAAGCTGGAAGGGACCTTGGAGATCTTCTAATCCAGCCCCCTGCTCAAGCAGGAGAACCTATACCGTCACAGACAGGTCAATGTTTCTTATTTGGAATTCATGATGTTCCAATGGGTGGGGGTTTGCTCCTCAGAATGTTTGTCCCCATAGCCCATATAATCATAGAATTGGAAGGACATTGGAGATCTTCTAGTCCAACCCCTTGTTCAAGCAGGAGACCCTATACCATTCTGGACAAATAGCTGTCCAGTCTCTTCCTGAAAACCTCCAGAGATGAAAAACTCACAACTTCTGGAGGTAAGCCATTCCACTGATTGTTCTCATTGTCAGGACATTTCTCCTTGGTTCAAGATTGCATCCCTCTTTAATGATCTTCCATCTGTTACTTCTTGTACTGCCATCAAGTACTTTGGAGAATAGGTTAACCCCCTCTTCTTTGTGACAGCGCCTCGGGTCCTGGAAGATTGCTAGCATATCACCCCTATTCTATAAAAAATGTTGAGACTCTACAAAGAGTACAGAGAAGAGCGACAAAGATGATCAGGGGACTGAAGGCTAAAACATATGGAGAACGGTTGCAGGAATTGGGTATGTCTAGTTTAATGAAAAGAAGGTCTAGGCCTAAGGGTGACATGATAGCAGGGTTCCAATATCTAAGAGGCTGCCACAAAGAAGAGGGAGTCAACCTATTCCCCAAAGCACCTGAAAGCAGGACAAGAAGTAACTAACTAACTAACCAAGGAGAGAACCAACCTAGAAATAAGGAGAAATTTCCTGACAGTGAGAACAATTAATCAGTGGCAGTTATAGCACACTGCTGGCTCATACTTAAGTTAGTGTGATTATTTACTGAAGGGCAACAGAAGAATGGGACGACGGAGAATGAGGTGGCTGGATGGAGTCACTGAAGCAGGAGGCATGAGCTTAAATGGACTCCAGAAGATGGTGGAAGACAGGAAGGCCTGGAGGAACCTTGTCCATGGGGTCGCAATGGGTCAGACACGACTTCGCAACTAACACATGATTGAACAACAGGAATCTGTTATACCTTGCATGTACTCTCTTACACAGGGACACCTAATCACTTTTGTGATTGATCCAAAGTCATTGAGATAGCTTTTATGCCTAAGGAGGATCTGGAACTCACAGTCTCCTTGTGATTGGTCCAAAGTCATCCAGTTGGCTTTTATGTAAAGTATGCATTGTTGGCCCTTCTTCAAAAACCATTAACCCCCCCCCACACACACACACACACACAAAATTCTAGAACTAGAATTCACCATTTCCTGGTTTCTAGCCTGATGCCTGAACTGCTAAACCAAACTGACTACTCCAATGTCTGCAGAAGACAGAGAAATCTTACCACCATTTCTGAAGGGGAGGACAGTAGTCTATGGGGACAGTAGCATCAGAGCAGGCTGAACCCCTCTTTTTGACAACTCTTTAGAATGAGAATGAGCTCATGGCAACTTGGTCCGCACCACAGAAAGAGTCACAAGGCTAAGGAAAATGCTAGCTCATGTCTACGTATCATCCATAACCCAGAGCAACCTTCCTTGCTGGAAGGGACAACTCTGTAGCCCAGGGGAGGCTCCCACACACATAAGGATGGCCATCTTCCTGAAGGAATGACATCATGAGCAATTGCCGACTGGAAAGAAATAGATCTTGCTTTGAGGTTCCTGAATAGAAATGGCTCATTCTACTAAAACAGACTTTGCCGCAATGCAGACAGGCAGCAGTGAACAGTACCCTGCTCAAAAATTTGCACAAGGAAATCTATTTGTGTGGGTATACATTTAACTGAAGGTCTCACCTTTCAGCAAAGGGGGCCACGGTGGCTCAGCAGTTAAGACACTGGGTTTGTTGGCTGGAAAGCCGGCCCCCCAGGTTCGAGACCCAAGCATCACGCAACGGGGTAAGCTCCCGTCCTTGTCTCAGTGCCTGCATTTTCCGCGTCGCATGAGAAAAGCACATCTTCCTTCCCCTGTCCTGACCATTTTCTACAGGGGGATGATCGAGAGCCTCCTGTCATTCAGCATCACAGTCTGGTTTGGAAGCATCCCTGCTTCAGACAGGAAGGTAGTGCAGAGAGTGGTGAGGACGGCAGAAAAGATCATTGGCAGCTCCCTCCCTCCCATCCAGGACATAGCACAGAGGCGTTGCTTGAGCAGGGTCCGTAAGATTATCTGGGACACTACACATCCTCTTCACGACCTGTTTTTCTTGTTCCCTTCTGGGAGGAGGGGGCTTCGTGGTATCCGTAGCAGAACATCCAGATTCAGCCAGAGTTTCACTTCATACAGCATTAACCTTGTGAACTCTCAAGCCTCCTCCTTCCGTTATATATTCAAGATGGACAGTATTTAATATTTACTTGTTACGTATATGTAGGGGTGTGGGTTTATACATATGTTGTATATAGTATGTTTTAGGTGTGTGTCATGTGTATGTTTCACTTTGAGACCGGGCAACTAAATTTCATTTTTGATGTGTGCCGTTGTGCCCACAGTAAAAAAAATGACAATAAAGGTTATCTTATCTTTCCTGCCAACCTAGCAGTTTGAAAGCATGCAAATACAAGTAGATAAATAGGTACCACTTTGGTGGGGAGGTAACAGCGCTCTGTGACATCATCCTGGCCACAAGACTGCAAAAATGCTTTTGGACAGCACTGACTCAATGGTCTTGAAATGGAGATGAGCAGCACCCCCTCTAGTTGGTGATGACGAGCAGAGTAAAATCCGTAGGCGCTCCGTTTCAGAAAAAAGTCTCAAGGTGGTTTACATTCAAGCTCACGCCATTCATGCAGTGGTTGGAAATTTCCTCCAGTAAAACCCAGATAACTCTTGAACCAATCCAGCCTATATGACACCCAGATCAACAGAGTTTTTAACACCTTCCTGAAGGTTGAGGAGTTGGAGAGTTAAGTACAGAACAGAACAGAACAGAATAGAATAGGAATAGGCAGATTGTAGAATAGAATAGAATAGAATAGAATAGAATAGAATAGAATAGAATAGAATAGAATAGAATAGAATAGAATAGAATAGAATAGAATAGAATAGAACAGAACAGAACAGAACAGAACAGAACAGAATAGAATAGAATAGAATAGAACATATGAGGATGGTGATGAGAATAGAATAGAATAGAATAGAATAGAATAGAATAGAATAGAATAGAATAGAATAGAATAGAATAGAATAGAATAGAATAGAATAGAATAGAATAGAATAGAATAGAATAGAATAGAACATATGAGGATGGTAATGAGAATAGACTAGACTAGACTAGACTAGACTAGACTAGACTAGACTAGACTAGACTAGAATAGAATAGAATAGAATAGAATAGAATAGAATAGAATAGAATAGAATAGAATAGAATAGACAGATTGTAGAATAGACTAGACTAGACTAGACTAGACTAGACTAGAATAGAATAGAATAGAATAGAATAGAATAGAATAGAATAGAATAGAATAGAATAGAATAGAATAGAATAGAATAGAATAGAATGGAATGGAATGGAATGGAATGGAATGGAACGGAACGGAACGGAACGGAACGGAACGGAACAGAACAGAACAGAACAGAATAGAATAGAAGCTGGAAGGGACCTTGGAGATCTTCTAATCCAGCCCCCTGCTCAAGCAGGAGAACCTATACCGTCACAGACAGGTCAATGTTTCTTATTTGGAATTCATGATGTTCCAATGGGTGGGGGTTTGCTCCTCAGAATGTTTGTCCCCATAGCCCATATAATCATAGAATTGGAAGGACATTGGAGATCTTCTAGTCCAACCCCTTGTTCAAGCAGGAGACCCTATACCATTCTGGACAAATAGCTGTCCAGTCTCTTCCTGAAAACCTCCAGAGATGAAAAACTCACAACTTCTGGAGGTAAGCCATTCCACTGATTGTTCTCATTGTCAGGACATTTCTCCTTGGTTCAAGATTGCATCCCTCTTTAATGATCTTCCATCTGTTACTTCTTGTACTGCCATCAAGTACTTTGGAGAATAGGTTAACCCCCTCTTCTTTGTGACAGCGCCTCGGGTCCTGGAAGATTGCTAGCATATCACCCCTATTCTATAAAAAATGTTGAGACTCTACAAAGAGTACAGAGAAGAGCGACAAAGATGATCAGGGGACTGAAGGCTAAAACATATGGAGAACGGTTGCAGGAATTGGGTATGTCTAGTTTAATGAAAAGAAGGTCTAGGCCTAAGGGTGACATGATAGCAGGGTTCCAATATCTAAGAGGCTGCCACAAAGAAGAGGGAGTCAACCTATTCCCCAAAGCACCTGAAAGCAGGACAAGAAGTAACTAACTAACTAACCAAGGAGAGAACCAACCTAGAAATAAGGAGAAATTTCCTGACAGTGAGAACAATTAATCAGTGGCAGTTATAGCACACTGCTGGCTCATACTTAAGTTAGTGTGATTATTTACTGAAATGAGTTAACTATTTAACTTTTAAAGTTTTATTTAATAAGTTAGCTTTATGAAATTTGTTTGTCACCGTCTCATCACAAAAAGTTAACGTAAACATACCTTTGTGGTGATTTTCAGTTTTTCACAATTGAATTAGGAAATCTATGATTGAACACGCCATGGTTTTCCCAGTTGCAATGTATGGCTGTGAAAGTTGGACTATAAGAAAAGCTGAGCGCCAAAGAATTGAGGCCTTTGAACTATGGTGCTGGAGAAGACTCCTGCGAGTCCCCTGGACTGCAAGCTGATCAAACAGGTCAGTCCTAGAGGAGATCAACCCCAACTGCTCTTTAGAAGGCCAGATCCTGAAGTTGAAACTCAAGGACTTTGGCCACCTAATGAGAAGGAAGGACTCACTGGAGAAGAGCCTGATGCTGGGAAAGATGGAGGGCAACAGAAGAATGGGACGACAGAGAATGAGGTGGCTGGATGGAGTCATTGAAGCAGGAGGCGTGAGCTTAAATGGACTCCAGAAGATGGTGGAAGACAGGAAGGCCTGGAGGAACATTGTCCATGGGGTCGCAATGGGTCAGACACGACTTCGCAACTAACACATGATTGAACAACAGGAATCTGTTATACCTTGCATGTACTCTCTTACACAGGGACACCTAATCACTTTTTTTTTTACACCAAGAAGCTGACAGAATGAGGTGGAGAGGGTTGTTGGTGGGCCCCTACACAAATTGGGGAAATGGCAGAGTGAACACTTTTTTCCAGTGGGCTGTAGGTGTGAACCTTCATCGCTGCAGCTATTCATATGGGTAGAGACCGACTCTACGAATTTCTCTAGGCAAAATGTACATTCTGCATCTGATGGGGGCGTATTCCCAATCTTGAGTTAGATCTCCTAACTTCCACTTTCCGAAATGTTCTGCAATCTAACTTTGCTCTTTGCATTGTTTCCGAGAAAATAATCTCTAACGCGGAGACAAATAGAATCTGACTCTGGGCGCCCTCCGTGTCGAGTTGCATAAACTAACAGTCATAGCATTGTGATTTTTCATTAAATAAAGCATGGGAGATTTTCCAGTCTCCTGCTGCCTCGTGAGAAACGGCTCGCAAAACCCCACTCGCTCTGTTTCAATGACACTAATTTCGAAGCAATTAGCATTAAACTGTGGTGTCTGCTAACGAGGGACGTGACAGTTCCCTAATTCAGAATAGATCTACATAGAGAGCTGCACTAATTTTGAATATCTGCAGCCTCTGATTTCACTCGCGCTAAGCCAAGCTACACACGCAATCAGGCTTACGTACACAAAGATAAACGCAGCAGGGGGGGGCAGGAGACCGCTAGCTAACAAATGGCATCGCCAAACCACTTCCACACACATCTTACAGGCATCCAACTTTATTATTATTATTATTATTGGTATTGGTATTGTTGTTATTATTTAGTGACTGTTCAAAGTTACAATGGCACTGAAAAAAGACAGTCATGTGATCAAAATTCGGAGACTTGGCAACTGGCATGTACTTATGACAGTGTCAGTGTCCCAGGGTCACGTGATCCCCTTTTGCGACCTTCTGACAAGCAAAGTCAGAATGGGGAAGCCAGGTTCACTTAACAATCTGGTTACTAACTTATCAACTGCAGTGATTCACTTAACAACGGTGGCAAGAAAGGTCATAAAATGGGACAAAGCTCCACTTAAACAACTGTCTCGCTAAGCAACAGAAATTTGGGGCTCGACTGTGGTCGTAAGTCGAGGACTACCTGCACTCAACTGCACAAAATGTTCTGATTTTTCACAGTGATGGGGGTCATTTGCAACGTGTGTGTTGAGTGTAGTTGTGCTACGAGGAAGGGATAAATATCCCTTTTCATTCAGAAAGCTTTCTTGTCATTTCTGGGCAAATGCATTTGAAACTAGGAAAGAAACAATTCAGTGGTGGAATTCTGGGCCAATTGCAGTCCTCCATAGTGGCAATTGTTGGCTTGTTTGTTTGCTTAAAAAGGGAGGGAGGAGGAGGAAGAGAATTTGAGCTATGTGTGGGTGTAGCTGGGTGTCTTTTATTTTGATATTGTAAAGCAGGGGTCTTCAAACTCTGCCCTTTTATGACTCATGGACTTCAACTCCCAGAATTCCTCAGCCAGGCAGGCTGGCTGAGGAATTCTGGGAGTTGAAGTCCATGAATTATAAAAGGGCAGAGTTTGAAGACTCCTGTTGTAAGGGATGGCATTACATTAAGAGTTTAACTGCAGATTCCTATGATGCTGTGAGAATATAGAAAGAGTATAAAAATAATAGCCAATAAATAAAAAGGGCTCAGTTTGGTGCGGTGGTTAAGGTGCTGGCCTAGAAACCAGATGACTGTAAGTTCTAGTCCCATCTTAGACACGAAAGACACCTGGGCGACTTTGCACCAATCACCAGAAGACTGAGAGTTCTATTCCTGCCTTAGACATGAAATCCAGCTGGGTGACTTTGGGTCAATCACCAGGAGACTGAGAGTTCTAATCCCCCCTTAGACATGAAAACCAGCGGGGTGACTTTGGGCCAATCACTCTCTCTCAGCCCAGCTCACCTAACCGGGTTCTTGTTGTGAGGAAAATAGAAGGAGGAAAAAGCATTACACATGTTTGCTGTCTTGTGTTATTTATTAATAAAGGTGAGATAAGAATCTAATAAAAAAAATAAGTAAATTCATCCTGGAGAAAATCTATCTATGGGGTGAAGAGCTGACCTTGACTTGATGGCACATGATCAACCAACCATTCAATCAAATGAATTAAATAGATGACGAAGATGATGGTGAACATGATAAATGTTTCATATGGAGCCTTTGTTTTGTTCTGCCAATGCTTGGAACAGCTGATTAAGTAATTTTTTAAAAAAATCAGGACCATGGACAGCTCTCTACGAGGTCAATTACAATTACAGCTCTCCCAGAGCAGAGAATAGTGGTCAGTTGTCCAAGATTGGAAACATTAGACAAATTGCCAGTTGGGATTGCCCCTTTTCTGTGGAGGAACTGACTGATTGGTTAGCAATATCCAATCCTGCAAATGTTGGCTTTAATATTGAAGAGGGGACAAAGATATTCCTGGGAACGCATGCCCTGAGACCTCAACCCAAGTTGTGATCTCATCAAGAAACCAGTGGTGGGATTCAAATAGGTGAACAACCAGTTCTCTGTGTGGATGCCACTTCCAGAAGTCCATTCTGGATCTGGGCAACAAAAAAATTAGCTACCGGTTCTGCCGAACTGGTGCGAACTGGCTGAATCACCACTGCAAGAAACCATTAGAAGTCATAAATCCAGTAGGCATAACTATCCCCTATGCTGCTCATCCTGATAATAAGTTTTCTCTGGTTGTCACAGAAAATAGCACTTAATATTAATGCAGCTGCGCGAGCGGTTGTGGGCCTGCCCCGTCGTGCCCACATTTCGTCAACTCTCTGCATGCTGCATTGGCTGCCTATTGGTCTCCAAGCGCAATTCAAAGTGTTGGTTATTACCTATAAAGCCCTTCATGGCATGGGACCAGGATACTTACAGGACCGTCTTCTGCCACATACTTTCCTACGACCGGTGAGAGCACACAGGGTCGGCCTCCTCCGAGTCCCATCAGCGAAACAATGTCGGCTGGCGGGCCCTAGGGGGAGGGCTTTCTCTGTTGTGGCGCCCGCCCTCTGGAACCAACTACCTCCTGAAGTCCGCATTTCTCCCACGCTCCTGGCCTTCCGTAAAAACCTTAAAACTTACCTCTGCCGGCAGGCCTGGGGATGATTGTGGACTGAATGGTGAACATGAGTGGGTGTTAGTTTGTTTTTAGAGATGTTTGTTTGGACTTGTATTGAGATTTGATGTTTTATATACATGTTGTTAGCCGCTTCGAGTCTCCGGAGAGGAGCGGCATACAAGCCCGAATAAAATAAATAAATAAATAAATAGATTTCAGTCAAGCAATGGAAATATGCGTACTATATAATTCAGGGGTCCCCAACCCCTGGTCCACGGCCCTACTGTTGGGCCATGAGCTGCATGGAACTGGGTCATGGAAGTGGTGGGTGAGCGTGCACATGCATGCATGTATCCATCCCTACTTGTGCGAGCAGTGGGCGCGCGCCCCTGCTGCTTGCGGAAATAAAGCTGCATGAGCAAGCTTGCCAGCTGCCTACGCAGAACCATCCCCTCTCCTCCCCCTTTGAGTCTGCAAAGCCAGAAAGGTTGAGTAACTCTGATATAATTAAAGGTAAAAAAAATCCCTGTGTCCAGTTGTGTCTGACTCTAGGGAGCAGTTCCCATCTCCATTTCTTAGCCGAAGGAGCCAGCATTTATCTGAAGACATTTCGATGGTCATGTGGCCAGCGTGACTATAAAGGCGCATGGAATGCTGTTACCTGCCCATCAAAGTGGTACCTATTTATCTACTTGCATTTGCATGCTTTCAAACTGCTAGGTGGGCAGGAACTGAGGCAAGACCAGGAGCTCACTTATCAATCCTTTTTTTTAAAAATTGGACCACCCTCAATGAATAACAGGGACAATATAGATCTATGAAGCCATTATTATTATTAGGGTTGGTTGCACAGTCAGCCAGATGTTTAGACTGGATTTGGCATTTTTATCGACCTATCCAGTCCTTCCCAAGGACCAGGGATAGGCAGATGTGGATGTTTGGTGGTATTACAGATATCGTCGCAGGATGGAAGCTGCTCCTAGCAAGGCCACCTTTTGCAATTGACTAATGGCAAATTTGTCAATGCCGATGGTGTTCAAGTGGTGCTCCAGTTGTTTTGGGATTGCACCCAAGGTGCTTATTATTATTCATCCTACCCTTGCTTGCCTTTGCCATGCCACAGTCATTCTATTTCTATTTGTAGGTCTTTGTATTTTCTTATCTTCTCCATTTTTTTTCTCTTTTGTTTTGCTGTCTGCAGGTACTATCCAGACTTTTGTGTCTTTCTTATCATCATCAGTGCTAGTTTGATAATGAAACATCTGCAAGGAAACTACCAAGTTCACAGAGCACAAGGGACCCCACAGTTTAAACTTGCGCTCCAAATATTCTCTTCTATCAATGAACTATATGTTGAAAAGTAGAAGGAAGCATCAAATAAGGAACTAGAAAGGCTGGTCCGTGAATTTCCACAAAGGACCATCTGGTTTGTCCCATCCTTATAAGTTTAAAACTATCATCGCTTCAACAAAAATGTACTATTTCAAAACGACTAGGGCCTTTTGCATTTTTTTTCCCCCAAAAGAAATTGGTGGCTTCAATAAATTGTTAGCAATCTGCTGTGGCTTTTTTTTCCCCACGTTATTACATTTATTAATTCTGTTTTGGAAAACTCATTGGCTTCTGTAGAGTCTTCCATTCCATACTAAAAGATTAGAGCTAACAGGAGGAACTGGATATTGCATTCTTTTATGATTGCAAAATAATATACGACAAAGCTGTATGGATAAGCGTTCTTTGTCAGCGCAGCAATTCATCTCCCTTTCTGCTTTCCAACAAGCATTTTATTGCTTGAAGTTCCATATGGAGAACCATTTAGGAACTTGAACAGCATATACTAGCTTATGTACTTAATTCCTTGTTATTTTTTTTTACTATGGCTAAGCATTCATTATTTCATGATATAATATGACAAGTGTCTGCGCTGATCTGTGTTTGTGGCACTTGTTTTTTGGTTGGGAAAAAAGAAATGTAGATAATCCTCAAACTTACCACCATTCATTTAGTGACCGTTTCAAGTTAGAAGGGCACTGTAAAAATTGACTTATGATTGCTTTGCACAGTCGAGATCGTTGCAGCATCCCCATAGTTATGTGATCAGAATTTGGAGACTTGGCAAACTGGCATGTATTTATGATGGTTGCAGCGTCCCGAGATCATGTGATCACCTTTTCTGACCTTCTGACAAGCAAAGTCAATGGGGGAGCTGCATTCACAAGGTCACATTCTGTTAAAAAAGAGGCATTTTTTTTAGAGTCAAACTATGTTTCCAATCCCTGTAGTTCTTCTCAAAAAGAAAATAAGCTTTAGAAATATGTTGACATGAAGAAACAGTTACAGTACAATTTTTTATGAAACAACAAGAGGCTAAAGAGAGAGAGAGAGAGAGAGAGAGAGAGAGAGAGAGAGAGAGAGAGAGAGAGAGAGAGAGAGAGAGAGAGAGAGAGAGAGAGAGAGAGAGAGAGAGAGAGAGATCTGTGTCTTTAAATTAAAACATCATCTCAGACAATCCTTTTGGGACTGATGTAAATCTAATTATTCAGGCAAATCTGGCATCAGATTTTCTCACTTCCTAAATCTATCCAGAAATAAAAATTGTGTTCACTCTTGTGGCAACCTTCTCTCTGTTGTTGTTAGTTTTTGCAAACCAGAGACCAGAGGGGAAATACTGATTCTTATTTAAACACAAACCTTGTTGATTTATTTTAGTTTATTAATTAATTTGTATCCTGAAGCCACAAAAATAGGTTCTCAGATTTTCACATTCGTTGATAAAAATGCAATGAAAGATGATGGGGTCCTTGGTGCTTGGTTGTTTTCTTCCAGATGTTTCATTACCCAACTAGGTAACATTATTAGTACTAGAAGGGAATGGGACTGGCAGAGAGGAGGAGGAGGAGGAGGAGGAGGAGGAGGACGACGACGACGACAACGACTGTGGGGTCCTTGGTGCTCTCTAAGCTTGGTTGTTTTCTTCCAGATGTTTCATTACCCAACTAGGTAACATTATTAGTACTAGAAGGGAGTGGGACTTGCAGAGAGGAGGAGGAGGAGGAGGAGGAGGAGGAGGAGGAGGACGACAACGACGACGACGACGACTGTGGGGTCCTTGGTGCTCTCTAAGCTTGGTTGTTTTCTTCCAGATGTTTCATTACCCAACTAGGTAACATTATTAGTACTAGAAGGGAGTGGGACTTGCAGGGAGGAGGAGGAGGAGGAGGAGGAGGAGGAGGACGACGACGACGACGACGACGATGACGACGACTGTGGGGTCCTTGGTGCTCTCTGAGCTTGGTTGTTTTCTTCCAGATGTTTCATTACCCAACTAGGTAACATTATTAGTACTAGAAGGGAATGGGACTGGCAGAGAGGAGGAGGAGGAGGAGGAGGAGGACGACGACGACGACGACGACAACGACTGTGGGGTCCTTGGTGCTCTCTAAGCTTGGTTGTTTTCTTCCAGATGTTTCATTACCCAACTAGGTAACATTATTAGTACTAGAAGGGAGTGGGACTTGCAGAGAGGAGGAGGAGGAGGAGGAGGAGGAGGAGGAGGACAACGACGACGACGACGACTGTGGGGTCCTTGGTGCTCTCTAAGCTTGGTTGTTTTCTTCCAGATGTTTCATTACCCAACTAGGTAACATTATTAGTACTAGAAGGGAGTGGGACTTGCAGGGAGGAGGAGGAGGAGGAGGAGGAGGACGACGACGACGACGACGACGACGATGACGACGACTGTGGGGTCCTTGGTGCTCTCTGAGCTTGGTTGTTTTCTTCCAGATGTTTCATTACCCAACTAGGTAACATTATTAGTACTAGAAGGGAGTGGGACTTGCAGGGAGGAGGAGGAGGAGGAGGACGACGACGACGACAACGACGACGACTGTGGGGTCCTTGGTGCTCTCTAAGCTTGGTTGTTTTCTTCCAGATGTTTCATTACCCAACTAGGTAAAATTATTAGTACTAGAAGGGAGTGGGACTTGCAGGGAGGAGGAGGAGGAGGAGGAGGAGGACAACAACGACGACGACTGTGGGGTCCTTGGTGCTCTCTAAGCTTGGTTGTTTTCTTCCAGATGTTTCATTACCCAACTAGGTAACATTATTAGTACTAGAAGGGAGTGGGACTTGCAGAGAGGAGGAGGAGGAGGACTGTGGGGTCCTTGGTGCTCTCTAAGCTTGGTTGTTTTCTTCCAGATGTTTCATTACCCAACTAGGTAACATTATTAGTACTAGAAGGGAGTGGGACTTGCAGGGAGGAGGAGGACGACGACGACAACGACGACGACTGTGGGGTCCTTGGTGCTCTCTAAGCTTGGTTGTTTTCTTCCAGATGTTTCATTACCCAACTAGGTAACATTATTAGTACTAGAAGGGAGTGGGACTTGCAGAGAGGAGGAGGAGGAGGACTGTGGGGTCCTTGGTGCTCTCTGAGCTTGGTTGTTGGTTGTTTTCTTCCAGATGTTTCATTACCCAACTAGGCAGAGAGGAGGAGGAGGAGGAGGAGGAGGAGGTGGTGATGGTTCTTCATATGTTTTAGCCTAACATCCCCTAATCATCTTTGTTGCTTTTCTCTGCACTCTTTCTACAGTCTCAAGCCACAGTTTTCATGATGCTGTCATAGGAGGCTGGAGGCTAAAACGTATGCAGGAATGGGGTGTCTAGTCTAGTGAAAAGAAGGACTAGGGGTGGCATGACAGTAATGTTCCAATATCTAAGGGGCTGCTACAAAGAAGAGAGGGTCACCTGAAGGCAGGACAAGAAGCAACGGATGGAAACTAATCAAAGAGAGAAGCAACCTAGAACTAAGAAGGAATTTCCTGACAGTAAGAATAATCAATCAGTGGAACAACCTGCCTCCAGAAGCCGTGAATGCTACATCACTGGAGGTTTTGAAGAAGAGACTGGACAGCCATTAGTCTCAAATGGGTCTCCTGCTTGAGCAAGGGGGTTGACTAGAAGACCTTCCAACTCTGTTATTCTGTTCTGTTTAACTGGGTCAAGCTCAACATTTAATTAGTAAGCCTCAAAAACTGAGAAGAAAATTCCAGGAATTGGCAAAGAAGATCCGGTTATAATGCTAATAAATAAAATGGTGGGCCATAAATTGTTTTGGCATGGGAAGCTGAGTGTCGCATAAAGTTCTCAGAGAGGAAATAGGCCCTGTTCATGAATAATTGGAATCTGCACAGACCTAGTAAAAATGATGGTTTGTGATTTATTAAGTATTCATTAGATTGCTTTCTATGCACGCGTAAAAATGAATGTGGATGGAAAATTATGGAAACATGAATTGCTAAAGAAGCACTTGAAAGTTAAAAGAGAAAAACACTAAATCATTTCTTACCTAAGGATTTTGCAGTCCAGAAGACCTCCAATTTCATTTAATGGTATGTTTTTAGGGACAGCGTTCCCACTTGGCAAATATTTCTTTCGGAATTTCATTAAAAAATAAATCACCCAATCGGATTCAGGATGGCAAGTGAAAATTGCTGAGACTTCCTGAATTTTACAAGATGAGGAACATATCTCTTCAATTCCCCCCCCCATCTTTCAAACTTCTCATTGTTCGTACGACAGAATTGGGAAATATGAAAAGAAGGTATTTTTCTTCCAGTGTTCCGTGGAATCGCGGCTGTCACTGCAGAGCTTTTTTTTGCAGAAGCTTTTTTGCAGCCAGTTCAGGAATGGGACACGACCCCCGATTCACCACAGCCAACTTGCTGTGAGACGACTCCCTGCAAGAACAATTCAACAATTCCATTTAATTATTTAAAATAATTAAAGATTATTTTAATTTTTTGTCACTTACATTTCATTTTGTCCCCTCCTTTGGCATCATTTCTTTATTGATTCTATGCCGCTATTTCTTCGATATGAGTGCAACTCTTGTCTTGCAGCAAGCTGGACACAGCACGTTGGCCGTGGCGAATTGGGGTGGTGAGTTGTAGATCCACTGGTTCAGGTTCCTGCTCTGAGTTTTTGATTCAGTAATACAGTCTTTTCAGTCCAAAAAAAGCATGGTATTTGACAAGATTCTTTCAACAATGAAAGATTATGCGACCAACCAAACATTTTGTAAGACATTTTTGCTTAAGTAATGGTCTGTCCATGGATAGACCACTGAACATCTTTACTGAAGTAATAATAATAATAATTAATGATGATAATGATAATGATGATGTTGGAAGGGACCTTGGAGGTCATCTAGTCCAACCCCCTGCTCAGGCAGGAAACCCTATACCATTTCAGACAAATGGCTGTCCAGTCTCTTCTTAAAAACTTCCAGTGTTGGAGCATTCACCGCTTCTGGAGGCAGGTTGTTCCACTGGTTAATTGTTCTGTCAGGAAATTTCTCCTTAGTTCCAAGTTGCTTCTTTCTTTGATTAATTTTCATCCCTCTTCTTTGTGGCAACCCCTGAGATACTGGAACACTGCTATCATGTCCCCCCTCGTCCTTCTCTTCATTAGACTAGACATACCCAATTCCAGCAACCATTCCTTATATGCTTTAGCCTCCAGTCCCCTAATCATCTTTGTTGCTCTTCTCTGTACTCTTTCTAGAGTCTCAACATCTTTTTTA
The DNA here is from genome assembly GCA_034064705.1 of Bothrops alternatus. Taxonomy (NCBI): domain Eukaryota; kingdom Metazoa; phylum Chordata; class Lepidosauria; order Squamata; family Viperidae; genus Bothrops; species Bothrops alternatus. The sequence goes on along the minus strand of JARGCV010000266.1, from coordinate 840,190 downwards.
CATCGTGGTGACCAAAACTGGATGTAACATTCCAAGTGTGGCCTTACCAAGGAATTGAAAAGTGGAATAAAGTCCACGAGTCAAAAAAGAGCCAAGGTTGCCTGCCCCTGGCTTGGACTGACCGTTAAGAAAACATCTTACCTGGACTTGACTGGTTACACGGGGTGGGCGATGAAATACAGCTAAGGGAGGGAAAAGATGAACTTAAGAGTTTCTGGTGTGAGATTCTCAGTTCTGGATTTGCATTATTGCAATACTTATTTATTTATTTATTTATTTTATTTGGGTTTGTATGCCGCTCCTCTCCGAGGGACTCAGAGCGGCTAACAACATATATATATAACAGTGAAGTACCATAAAAATCCCAAACAAATATATCTAAAAAAAAATCAATAAAAAAAACACACACACACATTCAATTCAACAATCAACCACAGTCATCCCCAGGCCTGCCGGCAAAGATGAGTTTTTAGATTTTTCCGGAAGGCCGGGAGAGTCGGAGAAACGCGGACTTCAGGAGGCAGTACGCTTCTTATAACACTATAACTTTCTCAACCGATGGAGCCAAGGATTGTTTCTATTTAGAGGTTTAAGTTGTGACAGTCCCACTCCCTTACTAGCACTTTTGATGTTATCTAGTTGGGTAATGAAACATTTTCAAGAAAACAACCAAGCTCAGAGAGCTACAAGGACCTCACAGTTCAAACACCTGAGCTACAAAAAATTTAAAAAGGATCATGGCTATGATGGTTTATCCTGGGATTTTGAAACTTGGTTCCTCTGACTCCTCTAGTGCAGCGGTGTCAAACTGGCGACCTCTGGGCCAGATGTGTCATGTGCAGGCCACGCCCACCCTGGCTCTTCAAAGGCAAAAAACATCGTGATACGTCACGAGACATCACGAGACGCAATTGAGTTTGACACCCGTGCTCTAGTGAATGCCTCTTAAAAATAAGCATAATTCTAAAAAAAAAACACCCCAAAGCCACACATATCTTTCAAACAATCCTTTTGTTACTACTTTCATACTTCTTAAACAATGACCATAAACACACCCTGATTTGCAGAATAACTACTCAGAAAGGTTATTTTTCCTTCTTCTGAAAAGCCCGTTCCCCCCCACCAAAAGAAAGAACCTTAATTTCTGGTTTTTTTTCCAGAGGTTGAAAACTTGCATAAGTCTAGTTTCAGAAAAGGTTTGGTAGTTTAAAAAAAAAAAAAACGGGAGAAGTGAAGAGAAACCTGTGTCACATTTGTGCACCGAGTGATCCTCTGAGAATTGCTAATGCAAGTAACATGTTAACAAGGAATTTCAGTTAACTAAGTATGGATCACAGCAATTGCTCTGGATGGTGAAAATGTCATTTCCAGCATGGCTGAGTAATGTTAAAGGTGCCACGAAAAGGATTTTGTCTGGTCAAGGTCACTCAACACATTAAACCAAGTTAAACTAAATTAAACTACGCCTTAATAGAAGTTGGCTTTTTATTTGTGTATCTAAGACCATCGTTTTATTGCCTAACAAGAGGCATCTCCCCTTCTACCAGTTCCCTTCCTAACTTTTTAAACGGGATTTTGGTGGCCATTTATCCTTGTTGGTGGAAGACAGACCTACGGGTGAAGGACCAGCCCATGTTTAGCTCTATATTTGAAGGTACGTTGATACTCAACTGCTTTTAAACTCATTGAATTTGGTACTCAATGCATTTTGATGTGAACATCTTGTCCCGATGCTCATCATTTGTTTGGTATTCAATGCACAAGATAGAACCTGTCGATGTCGGCTGCCTTGTGAATCACTACATTATTCCTTATGGGAAAAATTTGTTTGGTACTCATCATTTTTGGTAGTTATTATGCCTCCCAATTAATGATGAGTATCAAGGTAAAACTGTACAGGTAGTCCTCGACAAAATAATAATAATAATAATAATAATAATAATAATAATAATAATAATAATAATAATAATAATAATAATAATAATAATAATAATAATAATGGAAGGGACCTTGGAGGTCATCTAGTCCAACCCCCTGCTCAGGCAGGAAACCTTATATCATTTCAGACAAATGGCTGTCCAGTCTCTTCTTAAAAACTTCCAGTGTGGGAGCATTCACAACTTCTGGAGGCAGGTTGTTCCACTGGTTCATTGTTCTAACTGTCAGGAAGTTTCTCCTTAGCTCTGGGTTGGTTTTCTCCTTGATTAGTTTCCACCCGTTGCTTCTTGTCCTGCCTTCAGGTGCTTTGGAGAATAGCTTGACTCCCTCTTCTCTGTGGCAGCTCCTGAGATATTGGAAGACTGCTATCACGTCACCCCTCATCCTTCTCTTCATTAGACCAGAGTTTCCTTAAAGGACATATTTATTTGGCTACACAGTATCGGCATGATCAAAAGAGAACTCAAGACTGAAACCCCCTCCCAGAGGTTACAACGTTGCAAAGTTGAACTTCCCACCCCAGTAAAGTGTCATGAATCACATTCCCCTATCAACTACTTGTGCCAGCTTTCTAAAAGAAGCTTCAGCCCACCAAAATGCAATCAGCAATGACCTTGGTTCCCACGGAACAATTTATTGTTTTGACTAAGCTAAAAAAAAACACTCATTCCCCCCTCCCAATTCTGTGGCAACCAAAAACAAAGGGAAAACGGCTTCAGCAAATTCGTTTGTGGAGTTGACAAGAAATGCCCCGGTAAACCCCCTGGAATATTGCAACGAGTTGCAGACCCTTCCCAATCCTGGGAGGAGATTGCCATGGACTTTGTCATGGAACTACCAGAAAGTAGAGGAAATACGGTAATATGGACTGTGATTGACCTTTTTTCAAAGCAAGTGCATTTCATAGCCTGCTCTGATCTCCCTTCTGCCCAGGGGAGCAGGCCAGCTTCCTTGATGACCCCCACCTGCCATGACCACCCGGAGCCCCCTCTTTTATCTCCCATCCACTGGGCAGGCCAGCTCCATCATGATAAAAATGCTCTGTGATCTGGAGAAATAATTGCAGCCCTTAAATCTCTCTTTGCAACTGAAAATGAAACCAGCTGGTTTGCTGCAAAGATGGAGAATGAAAAAGAGAGAGAGAAAGAGAACTAGCTTGGTTTAGTGCTGGGTTTCTCAACCTTGCCCACTTTAAGATGTGAGTACTTCAGCTCCCAGAATTCCTCACTCTGCATTGGTGGTTGGGGAATTATGGGAGTTGAAGTACACACATCTTACCACGGCCAATGCTGAGAAACACTGGTCTAGTGTTAAGGCACCAGATTACACACCTGGAGGCTGTGAGTTCTACTCATGCCCAAGACACGAAAGTTGTGTGTGGACTTGGGCCAATCGCCAGAAGACTAGTCCCATCTTAGCCATGAAAACTGGCTAGGGGTAAGCAACCTTGGCTCTTTTTATGACTGGTGGACTTCAACTCCCAGAATTCCCGAGCCAGCCACACTGAGGGGAAAGGGAGAGGTTTCCAAGCTGAGCCATGCTGGCTCAGGAATTCTGGGAGTTGAAGTCCACGAGTCATGAGGGGGCCATAGTTCCCCCATGCTGGCTCAGGAATTCTGGGAGCTGAAGTCCACGAGTCATAAAAAGAGCCAAGGTTGCCTACCCCTGGGCTAGGGAATGTTGAGCCAATCACCAGGAGACAGTGAGTTCTAGTCCTGTCTTAGCCATGAAAGCTGGCTGGGTGATTTTGAGCCAGAAAAACAACGTGCTTACTTTTTCCTTTCCACAATTGTGTCAACAACTTGGGTAAAATAAGGCTTGATGAGAATCCGGAGCCATTATTATTGTTATTATTGTTTTAAAGAGGGCAAATTTTATTAGAAGGCTAGCGTCTCTCTTAAAGAGCTCTCCTGCCATCTCCATTACATTTTCCCCTCCCTGCCTCTTTGCCTTTAAAGGTGCCCCCCCCGTTGCAGTAATTTTCCACATTCGCTTGCCAAAACACAGGAGTAACTAATTTTAGTCTTATTCCTTTTTTGCTTACGCTTGACTGAATCTTTATACTTTGATCTTAGCCGCAGGGGTCCATCGGTTTCCTTTCTTCATTAGCTTCTCACTTTTCTAATACCCAACAACTGACACGGTATGTTCCTTCACAGCATTACACAAGTTTATCTCTGGATGGAGTCACTGAAGCAGGAGGCATGAGCTTCAATGGACTCCAGAAGATGGTAGAGGACAGGAAGGCCTGGAGGAACGTTGTCCATGGGGTCACGATGGGTTGGACATGACTTCGCAACTAACCAACAACAATGAATTGTCTTGCCTTTGTTCTTAAGGCAGCGGTTCTCAACCTGTGGGTCGTGACCCCATTTGGGGTCGAACGACCATTTCACGGGGGTTGCCAAGCATCGCAGCCCGCCATTTATTTTTTTTTTGGTCGGCCATTTTTTTGGGGGGGTTGGCCATTTTTCCCTATCGCGATGTGGCCCGTTGCGCCGCGCATGCGCGATGCGCCCCGTCGTGCCGCACATGCGCAGTGCGGGCCCGCCATTTTTTTTTGGGTCGGCCATTTTTTTGGGTCGGCCATTTTTTTTCCCTATCGCGATGCGGACCGTCGCGCCCCGCATGCGCGATGCGCCCATCGCACCCCGCATGTACGATGCGCCCGTCGTGCCCCGCATGCGTGATGCGCCGCGCCGCGCATGCGCGATGCGGGCCGGGGTCGAGCCCCGGAAAAGGTTGAGAACTGCTGTCTTAAGGGAATCACTGCAGTTGATAATTTAGTAACCTGCTTGTTAAGTGAACCTGGCTTCCCCAGGTTCTGACTTTGCTTGTCAGAAGGGAGCAAAAGGGGGTCACATGAGCTTGGGACACAGCAACGATCATAAATATGAACCAATTGCCAAGAAGAGGAAGAATAGCTATTCTCCAAAGCACCCGAAGGCAGAACAAGAAGCAACGGATGGAAACTAACCAAAGAGAGAAGCAACCTAGAACTGAGGAGAAACTTCTTGACAGTGAGAACAATTAACCAGTGGAACAACCTGCCTCCAGAAGCTTTGAATGCTCCAACACTGGAAGTCTTTAAGAAGAGACTGGACAACCATTTGTCTGAAATGGTATATAGGGTTTCCTGTTTGAACAGGGGGTTTTACTAGATGACCTCCAAGGCACCTTCCGTCTCTATTATTATATTATTATTGTTGTTGTTGTTGTTGTTGCTATCTGAATTTTGTTCACATGATCATGGGGATGCTGCAAGGTCATAAGTGTGAAAAACAATCATGTCCCCTTTTTCAGGGCAGTTGTAACTTTGAACGGACACTAAATGAACTACTGTAAGTTGAGGACTACCTGTATAGGTAGTGGTGGGGTTCAAATATGTGAACAACCGGTTCTCTGTGTGGATGCCACTTCCGGAAGTCCATTCTGGGTCTAGGCAATAAAAAAAATTAGCTACCAGTTCTGCCAAAGTGGTGCGAACTGGCTGAATCCCACCACTGTGTGTAGGGTACATTAGACAGTGGCATCCAAAGGTGTAATCAGCAATAGCAATAGGACTTAGACTTATAAAGCCCCCATGCCAAGTGTATCGGTGGTTATTAAAACGGATGTCCATGTGCCGCCTCTATGTTGGTTGAGGCAGGCAGGATTCCCTTGAGTACCAAGTACCATTTCCCTTGAGGGAAAGGGAGGGTTTTGCCTTCTCTTTCTGCTCAAGATCCCCATGTACAATTGGTGGGCCATTGTGTGACACAGAATGCTGGACTCGATGGGCTTTGGCCTGATTCAGCAGGGCTCTTCTTATGTTCTTATGTTCATTGTGCTTTACAGCAGGGGTCCCAACCCCTGGGCCATGGCCTATTCGGAAACAGTAAGGTGACCAACTTTTTTACAATGAAAAGGAGGACACAAATAAATTGAAGAAAAAAAAATATTGTAAATAAAAGAAACATTTTATTCATTGCAACAATAATACAGACAACTTGCATGTGCAAAGTTTGCCAGCCGGGTGTTTTGGGGCACTCAGCAGCAATTTCTATTGGCTTTCGAAAGCCAATAGTGGAAGTAGCACAGCTCATGCAAAAGTTGGAAAAAAAACCATCAAAAAATGGTGCTTGAAAGCCATTCTGAGCATTCAATGAGAAAAAAAGAGCCCTGCAGATTAGTCTTCAAATATCGAAAAGGAGGACATGTAGGAGGACACTTTTTGAGGGAGGACAGAACTTACAAAAGGAGGACTGTCCTCCCTAAAGGAAGACGGTTGGTCACCTTAGACCAGGCCACACAAGTGGAGCCTGGTGATGGGCATGTACATGTGCAGCTCCACTTGCGCATGTTGTGGCCCGGTTCCCTTCTCCCTCCTCTACCCAGTTGGGCCGCCAAGCCACAAAGGTTGGAGAGACCATTGCTTTAAGCCAGCGGTTCTCAACATGTGGGTCGCGACCCCATTTGGGGTCGAACGACCGTTTCGCAGGGGTCGCCGGACACTGCAGTCCACCATTTTTTCCCCCAGTTTGGCCCGTCGCGACGTGCATGCGCGGTTCGGCCCGTCACGCCGCGCATGTGTGGTTCTAGCCATTGTGCGCGCGCCACGCATGCGCGGTTTGGCCCGTCGCGCCACGCATGTGCAGTTCGGGCCGTCGTGTGCGCGCTGCGCATGCGCGTTTCGGGCTGTCGCGCTGCGCATGCGCGTTTCGGGCCGTCGCGCCACGCCGCGCATGCGCGGTTCGGGTCATCGCACGTGCGCCACACATGCGCGGTTCGGGCCGTCACGTGCGTGCCGCGCGTGCACGGTTCGGGCCGCCGCGTGCGCCGCGCATGCACGGTTCGGCCCGTCGCACCGCGCGCGCGTGGCGCGGGTCGGGGTCGCGCCGCGCATGGGTGGCGCAGGTGGGGTCTCAGCCTGAAACAGGTTGAGAACCGCTGCTTTAAGCCTTTTTCAAGCAGTTTACAGAGCATATTGTCTCCAACAATCTTGGTAAAAGTTTGGTAGACCTGAACAGTAGAGCTTGAAAGCATGAAGGAAAGATGTGATGCATTTTCAGCAAATATGATGCTAATCACTCTAAATTATTAAATGCCTTTGGAAATAATCCAGGTACGTTTTGCCTACCTTTTGTTTTTTCATCTCGCTTTTTCTTTTAAGAAACCTTAGGGTGATAAACATTTCCAAATGAAAAAAACCTTCAGGTGACCCACAGCACTATCGTAGCTAGGTTATTGTTCTTTTTTTTTTTAAAGAAAAAAAGAGAAAAACTGTAAACTTCAATCGAATTAGCCTGGGTCTGAACTAGACAAGAGATTGCAGAACTGCAATCTTTCCTCATGTGATTGAATAACAATTTCCGACAGCCCTCATTCACCAGCCAGTGAAGAGGAATTAATTTTATTTGACTCGTTTAAAATATTTACAGCCCATCCATTCTCTGGAAAATCTTGTAAAATATACAAGAAGGAGTCTCGGGGATGTCAAAATAAGCTGAAAGGTAGAATACAAAATCCATTCTCTCCTAATGAAGTAATGGGATGCCACTTAATTGTGTGTGTGTGTGTTTGTTTGTGTGCGTGCGGGCATTTTTGAGACAGAGAGAGAGAAAATCTTGCTTTACATCACAATCTAAATAAAGTCCTGAGAAGTCATCCTCAGAAAAGAAAAATCTATAAAATAAAGAAGAATTTTTCAGTTTGGGATTATTGTTTTCGGTATGCCGTGGCATGGAAGAGAACGAGAAAAAAATAAAGATGGTGGATGTGTTCACGTGATTTGAAGGCCCATCTTTTTTACATTGCAGTGACACCCGTTAAAAGGGGGCATTAAGGATTTTCACCACATTGAGTGACTGATAAAGTAATACAGGTGGGATAACAATCAACCAAATAAATAAGTGAAGACTAGAAGTCAGAGTTTCCCAGTTTTTAGCCTGGCACATAAACACAACGCCAAACGGGCTCGTGGCTTGATAAGTTTTACTATTATACCATCCACTTGTAAGTCACATTATTGTCCTCTGCCTTGTTCTTCCTTGAGTTAGGGGCTGGCTGGCTGTGGCCACATGTGCCAAGAAGACAGAGCCAGCTATCTCTGAAGGCATGTTTCTTTTTTCTTTTTTATAAAACATTTTTTATTAATAGATATATATTTGTACATGCAAACCAGGAAGAAATTCAAGTTAACTGCTATTCAACTTAGTACAATCAATTTAAATTTGTAAACATTCTTCACTCCGTATATCAAGATTTAACTATAAGCCAGATACATTTTCTTTGATTGGTGTTTCTCTTGTATGTAGTCTATCCAATGTTTCCAGTCCAACATATATTTTTCATTTGACCGATCCTTCAAATATGCCGATATTTTAGCCCTTTCTGCCAAATTTATTACTTTCAAAGTCCATTCTTCTATAGGTGGTATTTCTGGCTTCTTCCAGTATTGTCCCACCAACAGTCTCGCTGCTGTGATCAAGTTCAGAATTAAGTTCGTCTCTGTGGTGGTACAGTCTTTTATGATCCCTAACAAAAACAACTGACGTAGAAATTCAATACGCTTTTTCAAAATGGTTTGGAGTGTCCACCATATTTTTCTCCAGAAGGCTTTAATTTTTCTACATGTCCACCATACATGAAAATATGTAGCCTCCATACTATCACATCTCCAACATTTAGGTTGGATGTCTGGGTAGATATATGATAATTTTTTTGGATCTAGATGCCACCTATAAAACATTTTATAAAAGTTCTCTCTTAAATGTTGTGCTTGCGTAAATTTTACATTTCTTACCCAAATTCTCTCCCGCGTTTCCATCGTGATAGGTTGCCCAAAATTTTGCTCCCACTTTACCATACAATCCTTGACTAGTACAGTTTCAGAGTCAATTTCTCATCTTTTTTTTTAACACAATGGTTAACCATTGTGGCCAGGGAAAGTCTGTTGTGAAACCTTTCACTCCAGATTGAAGCTGCAATATTTTAGAAAAAAGCTGGGTCACATGTTTCTTAATGTGATGTAAACCAGGAAGAGCTATTTTACATCTGAAAAACACGGTGCTCTCTCCGGCTGTGGGAAACGCGGCCATCAGAACAGAGATGATCCTAAACAGCATAATCTAACTTATCTCCTGACACAGCTGTCTCCTCAAATTGCAAGCCATTAAGTCTGTTTTGGAACATTTCTGGAAAGAAATGTACTGTTTCTGTCAGATGTCTCTATTAATATGAACTTTGGGAAGCGGCGTGGGGATAGGGAACATTTCAGCTGACAGGGCTTACATAAGGATTTGTAAAAGAATTGGAAGCAGGAGAAGGGCAAGGGAGCCAAAACTGGAAAAACATACAGGCTATAAATAATTGGGAATTAATATTAGATTTACATCCCATTTTTATTTTGGCATACCCATTTCACAGACAACAACACGGTTCTGAAGTGGGCTGGGCTGAGAGAGAGAGAGACTAGCTAGCCCAAAGTTACCCAGCCTGCTTTTATGACTAAGGCAGGACTAGAATTCACCATCTCCTGGTGATTGGCCCCAGGTCATCCAGCCGGCTTTCATGCCAAAGGCGGGACTAGAACTCACCGTTTCCTGGCAATTTGCCCAAAGCCACCCAGTTAGCTTTAACGCTTAAGGCAGGCCGAGAACTCACATACATACTTATATATATATCTCCTCAAAATAAGATAGAAATCAAGAAAAAAATTCCAAGCTTGCATGTTGCAAATTAAGAGTTGAAGGAGCAGAACCATTAAACCTTGAGCAAGAATGTTATGTATGTATGTGTGTGTGTGCATGTATGTATGTATGTATGTATGTATGTATGTATGTATGTATTCTTGCTCAAGGCTTAATGGTTCTTCTGCTCCTTCAACTCCTACCAGTAGTTCGCAACATGCAAGCTTGGAATTTTTTCTTTACCTCCATCTTATTTTGAGTAAATTAATTTCAGGGATTCGGAATGATGATACAGGAATAAATTGTGTTCTTGATGAAAAAATATTAGACCAGTTATGGTTCGTTGCAGTCAGCCAGATGTTCAGACTGGATTTGACATTTTTATCCACTTATTGAATCCTTCCCGAGGACCTGGGATAGGCAGATGTTGTTAATAGACCAATAATAATACACTAGTTTGGTCTGGTGCTTAAGGCACCAGGCTAGAAACTGGGAGACAGTGAGTTCTAGTCCCACCTGAGACATGGAAACTGCTTGGCTGACTTTGGCCACTCCTCAGGAAACAGTGAGTTCTAGTCCAGCCTGAGGCAGGAAAGCTTTCTAGATGACTTTGGGCCCATCACCAGGCGACGGTGAGTTCTAGTATTACCTGAGGCATGAAAGCTGCCTGGGTAACTTTGGGCCAATCACCAGGAGATGGTGAGTTCTAGTCCCACATTAGGCATTTAAGCCTGCTGGATGATTTTGGGCATTCACCAGGAGACGGTGAGTTCTAGTCCCACCTTCAGCATGAAAGCCAGTTGGGTGACCGTGGACCAGTACACCCCTCTCTCTCTCAGCAAAACCCACCTCACAGGCTGGTTGTTGTGAGGAAAATAAGAGGAAGAAAGAGTATTAGGTATGTTCACCACCTTAAAAATAATAAAGGCAAGACAAAATTAATTAAATAAAAAAACGTTAAAAAGAATTCTTGCCCCCAAAATTAACCTTTTGAAAAAGCGGTCTCCAAACTTGCTGTGGACTGGCGGGGGGGGGGGAGAGGGGATGATCCCGGCTGAGCGGTGGGCAAGTCTGCATGTACACAGTTCCATTTGTGCAACCGGCAGGTACATGCGCCCGCCGCTAGCACAAATGGAGCATGGGCTCGCGCCTCGCTGCGGGCAAAAGTGGAGCTGCGTGCATGCGCACACTTGCCTGCCACTTCCACGGCCCAGTGTATTGAGATGTGCAAATGATTATACCACAAACTCCTTGGTAGAATTTAGGACATAAAGCAAGAATGTGGCCTATGGATGAATGTAGATTTGTGATGGATTCTTCTACTCCAGTGATGGCAAACCTTTTAGAGACTGAGTGCCCCAAAACTGGCCCCGCCCCTGCTCCACCCCCTGCCCTGCCCCCACCCCGCCTGCCCACAGGGCCACTCACCATCTCCAGGGCCCGCCACAGATCACCCAGGCAGCCCAGCAGCGCCATGGTGGCCACACCCTCTGCCCAGGTCCTACAGCATCAACTGTGCAGGATGGGGCGTGAGGGCAGAGTCTTGTCTATGCTGCCTGGCTGCCATGTCCTTGGCTGCACTGCTCCGTGTGAGCCACACCTGGGGATGACTCTTCTCCAGGGGGCTGCTGGTGAGGAGGGGGTCGCAGGGGGAGGCAAGGCTGGGGCAACGGCACGTGTGTCCACAGAGAGGGCTCCAAGTGCCACCTCTGGCACCCGTGCCATAGGTTCGCCACCACTGTTCTACTCTTTTGTCAATGCTTTGACTGTATTACGGTGTCCTTTCCACCACCTAAAGCCAAAATCTCATTTGTGCATCTCTGTGATACGGCACAACGCTCAGTGCCTAACGCTTGCTTTCCAAAACCGGGTCGCATATACCAGAAGCTGCCACCGTGGTTTATATTCATTTCCCCAGGAAGCGCTGAATAGCTTGTAAATGGCAAGGGTAAATTAATAGCACAAAATTGCCATGTTTTTTGTTGTTTTTGTTTTAATGCAATTCAGAATCACCAGAACCACTTTAAGAGATGGTGAGGTGGATCTGCTCCATGTTAGACCGCTAAGGGAAGCTAAGGCGCCGGCCTCTCAAATAGTAATAATGAAGAGTGCTTGGAGCTAGCTGTGTGTGTGTGTGTGTGTGTGTGTGTGTGTGTGTGTGTGTGTGCGTGCGCGCGTACGCTTTTTTTTTTTTTAAAGCATTTATAGAACTCTTGTTGCTAAGGGGGGACTTTTACCTCTCTCTTGGAAAGCTGTCATTTCTCTAAGTGGAAAAGAAAATGCATTTTCCCCGTCCACTGGTGTAAACCCGTAATTGCCTACTGTTCTCACTGCAAAGTCATAATCGGGAGTTGCAACAAAGAGTAGAAACACACATCGGAATTGCAAGAGGAGCTAGCGAGAGCGTTGGGCTCCAGGGAAGGATGGAAAAGGAAAGAAAAGGAAAAGGGAAAAGTGATTGCCAACTTGGCTTCTAAAGCCCATTTCGGAAAATGCTACCACTGGAACAGCCATTGTCAAATCAGTCTCAATTTGGAAGGTGGTGCCATGACTTACACTCACACACACCCAACCCCAACCCCCTGCCCAATCTTACACAGCTAGGAGCCTGTGGGGAGCTGCGAAGCTATGGAAGGCAGAAGCGGTCCTGTCTGCAGGGAGCCGCTCCAGTTTCGGATTTCCTCGCCTCTCTTCGAGAGGCGACAGGCATGAAGAGCAGCAGTAATTGAATAATGCTCCGTGCACGGTGGTGTTAACAGCAATATTGCAAGTAATGCTGTTAATATAACAATGCAGGAAGGAGCGCCGCATTTTCAGGAATGCAAATGGAGGGAATGTGAAGTGTGAAGGGCCCTTGGTTTTAGAGCCCCTGAATTCTCGTGGCTTTTCTGCTCACCCATCAAGACACACTCCGTCTGTCTGTCTGTCTGTCTGTCTGTCTGTCTGTCTGTCTGTCTATATATCTATCTATCTATATATATATATCTCGTCAAACTAGTATCAGTCACCTATCTATCATCTATCTGTCATCTATCATCTATCTACTATCAATCATCCATCTATATCATCTGTCTATCTAAGTATCAATCATCTATCTATCTATCTATCTATCTATCTATCTATCTATCTATCTATCTATCTATCTATCATCTCTACCTGTCATCTGTCTAGTATCAACCTTCTATTATTTATCAATCATCTGTCATCTATCATCTATCTACTATCAGTCCTCTATCTATATCTATCATCTCATCTGTCTAATATCCGTCTGTCCATCCATCCATCCATCATCATGTACTATCTGCCTGTCTGTCTGTCTGTCTTTCTATCTATTTATCTACTCTCTATGCTATTGCAGTGGTACCTTGGTACTCATTGTTAATTGGTTCTGGGAGGCATGATGAGTATGAAAAACAATAAGTACCAAACAAGTTTTTCCCATAAGGAATAATGTAGTGAGTCACAAGGCAACTGACGACGACAAGTTCTAGTTTGCGCATTATGTACCAAGCAAACAATGAGTTTGTTTGCATCAAAATGCATTGAGTACCAAATCTGATGAGTTTCAAAGCAGCTGGATACCAAGGTACCACTGTAATTAAATTTATATGGCTACCCAACTCACACAGATGACTCCAGTCAGTTTACAATATTAAAAATCCACAACATAAAAACTCGTAAGTCCAACCCCCCCCCCGTGAATACCCCACGGCAGTAGCAACACAATAAAATCAGCCACTTGACTGGCTCCATCTCCATTTGGGGGTCCCAGACACACTTAAAAAAACCCACATCTTCAGGGCCTTTCAGAAAAGCAACAAGGTGGGGGCCAAACATACCTCAGGGGGAATGATGTTCCATAGAGAATACCCTTTTTCATGGTCCCATCCAATCTACATCCCTAATCAATGGGGCCTGTAGATGCCCTACCTCCCCACTCAGGTGGACTTGGTGGATGTAATAAGGGAGAGGCAGTCCTTCAAATAGCCTGGTCCCAAGCCATATAAGGCTTTAAAGATGATAACCAGCACCCTGAATTGGTCTGGTTTGAATAGAAGCTGGAGTTTGATCAGCATTAAGGATTTATCATTAAAGACATTGACCCATGGATGTTGAAGCTGTGGCTGTCCAGATGCTGAATTATAGCATCCACAACCTTTCATTGGCTGTGCGGATTGGCAGTCAACAATATCTCCCTTAAATCTGCACCATCACTTATATTTCCAATTGTCTTCATCTTCTGATGACTAGCATGGTTCCCTAGCTTCACAACCCACTTCCAACATTTCTAGAATCTGGATTTTGTCAGTTATCCTCCATCTCCAAGTGATGAGTGCTGAAATTAGCACATAGCTCCTTCCCTCTGGATGTAATTCTTATTTCTTTTCTTTTTTTTTTTCTATTCAGAGAGCATTGATTTAGAAGAACTTTTGGAACTACTCATGAATTTTCATTCCATACCTACACTGGCCTTCAGAAATCAACCATGAGTCAAATGAGTCAACGCCTTCTTTTAGTCCGTGCCATTTGAGAATTTTCTTACTTCTTTTCTACCTTTCAAATTTAATCATGCATTACTCATCCATGCTGTTATTTAAAGCTGAAAGGCATAAGAATGTGGTCAGAAAACTTTGAGCAGTGAAATGTTCACAATCCTAATAAAACATTTTGGACTATGCCTAAGTAGCTGTATTCAAGTAACAGGGATAAAGGATGGTGCATTGTGTTGGACAGTAAAAGATTCTTAGCTACACCAAAATGGCACTTTTCATCCCAGCTTTCTGTGTAATCTGGAGGAAGTGAGTGGGAAGGAGGGAGGGAGGGAGGGAGGGAGGAAGGAAGGAAGGAAGGAAGGAAGGAAGGAAGGAAGGAAAGCAGACAGCAACAGACAACAAAGAATCTAAAGAAGCAGTCAAGCTGCTGCAAGAAGATTGCCCAGACTGACTACAAACAACGACATGGCAAAGTTGCAACAATGGTATATTGGAAGATCTGCAAGAAATACCATTTGCCTACCAGCAAGAACTGGTGGGACTACAAAATAGACATACTTATAGAAAACAAAGAAGCCAACGGGCTCTGGGATGTTAGAATTCAAACAGACAAGCCTCTGCCACATAACTTAACAATTGTCAATAAGAAAGACAAAAATGTCTGGATAGTGGGCATGGCAGTGCCTGGAGACAGCAGAATAGAAGAGAAAGAAGTGGAGAAAATGGCAGTATAGAAAGACCTGTAAACGGAAATAGAACTGTGGCAAAAGCAAGCAAAAGTAATACAAATAGTAATAAGCACCTTGAGTGCAATCCCAAAACATCTGAAGCACCACTTGACCACCCTCAGCATTGACAAAATCACCATCAGTCAATTGCAAAAGGCAGCTTGACTTGGAACAGCTGACATCCTGCAAGGACACCCTTAACACCATCTGCCTATCTGCCTATTGGGAAGGACTCAAGAAGAGGATAAAAAAATCCTAGTAATGCAATTTCGATTGGATGTAGACTACCACTAATGCGTAACATTTGGACCATAAGAAAGGCTGAGCGCCAAAGAATTGGGGCCTTTGAACTATGGTGCTGGAGAAGACTCCTGCGATTCCCCTGGACTGCAAGGCAATCAAACCGGTCAGTCCTAGAGGAGATCAACCCTGACTGCTCTTTAGAAGGCCAGATCCTGAAGTTGAAACTCAAGGACTTTGGCCACCTAATGAGAAGGAAGGACTTGCTGGAGAAGAGCCTGATGCTGGGAAAGATTGAGGGCAATAGAAGAAGGGGACGACAGAGAATGAGGTGGCTGGATGGAGTCACTGAAGCAGTAGGTGTGAGCTTAAATGGACTCCAGAAGATGGTAGAGGACAGGAAGGTCTGGAGGAAGGTTGTCCATGGGGTTGGTGGACAGCTCGATGAAGATGTCAACCCAATGGGCAGCAGCAGTAAAAAAAAAAAAAAGCAAATTCCATGCTTGGCATGATTAGGAAGGGAATCGAAAATAAGTCAGCAAGTGTTGTATTGCCTCTGTACAAATCGATGGTGAGACCACACTTGGAGTACTGTGTACAGTTCTGGTCACCGCACCTCAAGAAGGATATAATGGAAGTGGAAAAGGTGCAAAAAAGGGCAACAAGAATGATCAAGGAAATGGAGCGCCTCCCTTATGAAACCAGATTGCAACGCCTTGGTCTCTTCAGCCTTGAAAGACGGCGTTTAAGGGGTGACTTGATCGAAGTGTATAAAATCATGCATGGGATAGAAAAGGTGGATAGAGAAAAATTCTTTTCTCTATCATACAATACCAGGACAAGGGGGCACTCCCTAAAGCTTGTAGGTAAGAAAGTGAGGACAAATAAAGGGAAATATTTCTTCACCCAGAGGGTCGTTGGTTTATGGAATTCACTTCCAGAAGGGGTCGTGACAGCTGTCAGCCTTGATAGCTTCAAGGCAGGGTTAGACAGATTCATGGATGCCAAGTGTATCGGTGGTTATTAAAACGGATGTCCATGTGCCGCCTCTATGTTGGTTGATGTCCATGTGCCGCCTCTATGTTGGTTCGAATCCCGGAAGGGTGAGTTCTGACTGAAGAGAGTTAAGAAACTCGAAATAGCTATATCAGAAATCCCTTATTTCTTTGTCAACAATTTTAAACAACATATATATATTTGTGCTTGCAGGATGGCTCTGGGTTGAGCTGAAACAAGCAAAAGGAAAGAATGATTCCTTCCTCCCATATTTGGGTTTACAGGGTGCAATCTAAAAAATAAACACTTGACATATATATATATATATATATATATATATATATATATATATATATATATATATATATATATATATATATATATATATATATATATATATATATATATATATATATATATATATATATATATATATATATATATATATATATATATATATATATATATATATATATATATAATATATATATATATATATATATATATATATATATATATATATATATATATATATATATATATATATATATATATTCTTTTATTAAAACAATCAACATTGAACATAAAAACATATTATGCAGCAATCAACATGGCACCTGATATACAATGCTAAGTATTAGTCTTTGAAAATGTCTGATTTAGTAAGCCTTTTTCCACTCCTCGCGTCTAGCCTCAACTATACTCCTGTTACACTTTGTTTGATTGGTGTTTCTCTTATCTGGTTCAGTATTAATGAGATCAACATTAAACATAAGATCCTATTGCTAAGCAATCATCCTAGAACATAGCATACAACATTAGGTATTAATCTTTGTAAACATCTGTTTTAGTAAACGTTCTTCCCTCCTCCCTTCCCTCTTCAAGTATACTCCAAATACATTTTGTTTGATTGGTGTTTCTCTTATATATGGTCTATCTACTGTATCTAGTCTATCGCCTATTGTTCGTTTACGCTTCTGAATTGACTTCCTCCCATTACTAGTGCAATCTTTTATAGTCCCTAACCAGAGATCCTGAGGTAAAAGTTTCATATCCTGAGGTAGAGATTCAGTCCGCTTTAACAATATTAAAGCAAACAACATTAGTCATAAGGTTATGTTAAGAGGCATTAGTTATAGAACATATACATTCAACATTGGGTGTTAGTTTTTGTAAACATTTGATTTGTTAACCCTTCTTCCCTCCTCCCATCGAGCCTCAGCTAAATGCCAACTGCATTCTGTTTGATTGGTGTCTCTCTTGGATATAGTCTATCCACTGTTTCCAGTCCGTCAAAAATTGTTCATTGGAGCGATTTTTCAAGTATGCTGATATTTTCGCCATTTCCGCCAAATTTGTTACTTTCACAGTCCATTCTTCAATAGGCGGTGTTTCCGGATTCTTCCAGTATTGTCCCACCAACAATCTTGCTGCCGTAATTAAGTTCAAAAATAAATTTGTCTCTGAGGTAGTGAAATCCTTTGTGATCCCTAACAGAAAAGCCTGAGGTAGAAATTCTATACGCTTTTTGAAAATGGTTTGGAGTGTCCACCATATCTTCCTCCAGAAGGCTTTGATTTTTCTGCATGTCCACCATATGTGAAAGTAAGTAGCCTCCCCATCCCCGCACCTCCAGCATTTGGGCTGGGAGTCCGGGTAGATGAGTGATATTTTTTCGGGTCTAGGTGCCATCTATAGAACATCTTGTAGAAGTTTTCCCTTAAGTGTTGTGATTTCGTGAATTCTACATTCCTCACCCAGATTTTCTCCCACGTGTCCATGGTGATAGGGTGTCCGAAGTCTTGTGCCCACTTTATCTTACAGTTCTTGACTAGCTCAGTTTCAAAGTCCATTTCTATCAGAATGCTGTACACTCGTTTGATGTGCCTGATCCCCTGTTCTCTAATCTGTTTAATTAGATTCTCGTCGGTCTGGGAGAAGCCCTTCTTCTTATCTTTACGCCACCTTGATTGCAGTTGTATGTATGATAGCCAGGTACCTCCTATTCCTTTGTTTGCTAGCGTTGCTTGGGGTAGCAAGAGGAACCTATTTTCTTCTCCCAATACAAGTTCACTGTAGGGCACCACTTCTTGCCCTTGGGATGTGTTCATATCCCCTGTTGCGTATCCGGGAATCGTCCAGATGGGAATCTTGTCGTGTAGGAGGTGCTTATATTTCTTCCAGACCCATAACAATGGGATTCGTAGTGGGTTCTCCTTGAAGTTGCTGTCTGCCTTTTTGTCGTATACTAAGTATGCGTGCCAGCCGAATAGTAGACCCTGCCCCTCAACGTTCAGAATTCTATCATTTGTCATGTTGATCCAGTCACTCACCGCCACCAACGTTGCTGCATAGTAGTATAGCTTTAGATTAGGCATTTTGAGTCCCCCTCTCTCCCTTGCGTCTTGGATGATTTTTAGTTTCACCCTCAGTCTCCTGCCGTCCCAAATAAATCTGTTGATGCCCTTCTGCCAGTTGTCTAAGTCCGCATCCTTCTTGAGTATGGGTAGCACTTGACAGAGAAATAAAAGTCTGGGTAAGACGTTCATCTTTACTGCCGCTATCCTGCCCAGCAGGGACAGATGTAGTGATTTCCACCTTTCCAGGTCTGTTTGTATCTTATTCCACAGGACCTCGTAGTTATTCTTGTATAATTTCGCATTTGTTGATTCTATCTCCACTCCTAAGTATTTGACTTTCTTGACTATTTCACAACCCGTTATTCTTTCCAGGTTCCGTTTTGCTTTGTTGTCTAGGTTTTTGACTAGCACCTTTGTTTTTGATATATTTACTTTGAAGCCTGACAGCCTACCATAGTCTTCCATTATCTCCATCAGTTTCCTTGCTGACTGTGCCGGTTGCGACATTGTCACCAACAGGTCATCCGCAAAGGCACATAGTTTGTAGTCTTGCTGTTTAATCTGTATGCCCTGTACGTCCTCTGCCGCTCTTATCCTGTTCAGTAAAATTTCCAGTGTTAGGACAAATAGCAGGGGCGACAGCGGGCACCCCTGTCTCGTGCCTCTCTCTATGTTGAATGGGTCTGTTAGGTCTCCGTTCACAATGATCTGGCCTGTTTGTTTCTGGTAAATTGCCCTTATGGAGTTGAGAAACTGTGCTCCCATTTTCATCTTCTGGATCAGGTTCGTCAGGAATGGCCAATTCAGTCTGTCGAAGGCTTTTTCTGCGTCCACAAACACAAGGGTGGCTGGTACCTGTTTGTGCCTGTCCAAGTACTCTATTATGTTCAACAGCTGTCTCACATTGGTTTTCATCTGGCATCCTTGTATAAATCCCCTTTGGTCCGGGTGTATTGTTTTTCGTAGTACAGTCATTAGTCTATCGGCCAGAATTTTAGTGAATATTTTGTAGTCCGTGTTAAGTAGTGAGATGGGTCTGTAGTTTGCGGGTTGTGTAGTATCTTTCCCCTCCTTGGGGATTAATGAGATATAGGCTGTTTTCCAGGATGGTGGAACTTGGCCTCCTTCTTGTATATTGACAAATAGCTGTCTAAGGGGCTCTAACATCTCTTCCTGGAGACACTTACAATAAGTCGCTGTTATCCCATCCGTCCCTGGCGATTTTCCTGGTTTCAGCTGTTTGATCGCTGAGTGTATTTCCTCCTTTGTGATTGCAGCATTCAGGGCCTCTCTCTGTGTATCAGTGATTGCCTGTATCTTTTCGTTTTGTAGAAAAGTTTCTGTCTCTTTGTCCTGTGTCTTCTCCTCGGCGTATAGCTTCGAGTAGAATTCTGTGAAGGCTTTCTTGATGGTTACTTGTCGAAATTCCTCCTTGCCTTTATATTCTATCTTTTCAATTATGCGGGATTTCTGTTTCTTTCTTAGGATGTAGGCCAGCCATCGACCCGGTTTGTTGGCCTTGCAGAATGTCTTGTGTTTTGCATATTGTATGTTCCTCGCAACTTGGTCTGCCATCAACATGTCAAACTGCTTTCTTAAGATCTTAATTCCTTCTTTGGTGATTTTGTCTTCTGGTCTTTTTATTAGTAGCCTCTCTTTCTTGCTTATCTCCTCTTCTAGCTCTTTTCTTTTTCGTTCTTGTTGGCGACGGTGCCTTTTATTCATGTCCATAAGAATCCCCCGCATGTACACCTTGCTAGCATCCCAGATCATTTCTATCGGTGTTTCGTTGTTCATATTTATGCTGAAGAATTCCTTCATGGCATTTTTGCATTCCGCCACCTTTTCTCCATGTCTAAACAGGTTTTCATTAATTCTCCAGGATCTCTTCTGTCTCACGCCGTGTCTTAGTTCCATCTTCACCGGATTATGATCTGTTAGCACTTTGGGCAGGATTTTCACCGCGTTTAGACAAACTAACAGGTCGCTTGATGTTAATATAAAGTCAATTCTGGAGAATGACTGATGTCTGTCGGAGAAAAAGGTGAATTCTTGCTCTTTGCCGTGCCGTTCCCTCCAGACGTCTGTCAGTACAAGGTCTTCCTTCATGTCGAAGAAAGATTTAGGCAACTTGGAGTGCTTCTGTGGGTTAGGTTTTGTTTTCTTCTTGTCTAGGGCAATCTCTATGACCCCGTTCCAATCTCCCAGAGTAATACATGACTTGTAGTTGAGTTGTGTTAACTTCTTGTGTATCTTTTTGTAGAATTTTCCTTGTTGTTGATTTGGTGCATATATGCCCATCACTAGAATTTTCTTGTCATCCTGTGTCACTTCGATTGCTAGGTATCTACCCTGGGAGTCTGATTCTATTAGCTTGGCTATTACATGTTTCTTCACGTATATAACAATCCCGTTCTTCTTTTGTGGCGCCGCTGCGACAAAATGTGTACCTAGTCTGTTGTTGATTAAGTATTTCTGGTCCACTGCTCTGATGTGTGTTTCTTGTAGGCAAATTATGTCGTTTCTTCCTTGAAGCAGATAATGAAATATCTTTCTCCTTTTCTGTGGGGAATTTAGTCCGTTAACGTTCCATGTCAAGTATTTAGTTGTCATTGTCGGTTTCAGGATACTCTTCCGAGACCGCTTCTGTTCTATCTCTTGTGTTCTTCTTTGGTCTCGTTCCCATGGTATCCAAGTTGGTGCTCACGTTGCTTAGAGGGATCATATCGTGTTGTTCCGTGCGTTTGGCGGTGGATCTTGTTATCCTGCCCTCTGCAGTCTGTCCTGTTCCCTTGTTGTTGTTGCTTCCTGTTCTCTGTGTCGTCGTGTCTCGAGTTGGTCCTTCCCTTTCTCTTGCTCCTGCATCGGTCTGTCGTTCTGGTGGCCCTCCTGCGTCTTCTCTCGTGGTGTATTGAAGTCCATCCGACGTCAGTTCCTTTTCAAGGAATTCTCTGGCTTTTTGGACCGAGTCCAGGCAGTGTCTTTTATTTTTATAGAAAAGTGTCATCCCCATAGGGGCTTCCCATCTGTATCGCAGAGCGCGTGATCTCAGTTCATCGACCAGGAACTTGTATTCCTTCCTGTCTTGCAGCATCGTCTGGGGGATCTCTTTCAGTACTTTCACTTCTTGCCCCTCTATGTATAAACTCTTGTTGTACGATGTGACTGAGATGAGGTTCCGGAATCCCTGCGTCGCGAAGTGGATGACCACGTCCCTTGGTTGGCGCCTGTTTGTTGTCGTCCGTGTGCCCACTCTGTAGATTCTGTTGAATTGCCATGCAATGTCTGAGATTGGCTTTCCCAGAAATGTTGCCAGGGCCTCTATGAAGGTTCTGAGCAGGCTCCCTTGGGACTCGTTTGATGTCTCTTTCAAACCTCTAAACCTGATTGCGGATGCCAGTTGCCAGTACTGTATCATGGAGGATTGGTCTTGGGCCACTCCTTTCATCTCTGCTATCTCTGCTATCTGTCCCTCTACTTGATTCTCCACTTTTTCCATCCGCTTGTCTACCTTCTCTCTGATCTCCTGGAAGTTTTTCTCCATTTCCTCCTCTATTTCTTTGTAGTGTGCTTGTATCGCCTCTTTCATTTGTTCCAGGTCTGTGGCCATCGCCTTGCGTTGCTCCTCCCATTTTCTCTCTAGCTTTTTACCTTGTTCTTTCAGCATTTGTTTTAAATCGTTGTATCTTTTCTCCGTCTTTTGTTCTGCCTCTACACACCTCCTCTCCATCTTTGCGTCCATTTCCACCAACTTTTTGTCCATTCCATCCATCCTTTCAACCAGCATTTCTATTACCTCTTGTAATTTTTGTAACATGTGTGTTGTTGAGCTGGCCTGTGGGGGTGGATGGGTCTGGGGGCCTGTATTTGGATGGGAGGGTGTGGGGGCGGGTAAAGTAAGTCCTGATGGTTTGGTACGCTGAGCTGGGGAGGATACAACTCCCTTCGTTTGTGTCAGTGTGGTCTGTTTGGAGGCCATCTTGAGCTTGTCTTCCTGTTGTTCTGGCACTGTTTTGGTTTCTAGCTTGGACCAGGTTAGGCACTAGACTGTGATCTGGTGCTGGTCCAGTAGTCTGACCTTTCAGTGGGAGGGGAGGCTTCAGGGTTCAGGCAATGCAGGTCTAGGGGCCTGTAGGCAGGAAGGTCTGTCCGTGTTCAGGGAGTCTATTCAGTGCCTCTGCTTGTCTGGGATTCCAGGCCCCTTCTGCCTTCCCTCCACAGCAGCCCAGGATGCCTTTTTGTCTTCCTCCTATGCCCACCTTTCTCCCTGGTGGGTTCTGCTCTCTTCAGTATCCCTGGGGCTCCCGTTCTGGGGGGTCTGGGGCACAGCTTGTGTGGTATTTCTCCCCGTCCCCCTGCAACCCAGGGAACCCTTTTCTTGTGTCCTCTCCCGCCGCCTGCTTTCTTGCCTCTTCCCTCTTAGCTCTTTTCTCCTCCCCTCTATTGTTCTGGCTTGCCTGATTCCAGCTCCGTTGGCTGCGTCTGTCCCTATCCGCCGCTTCAGGCCGCTCCTCTGTCCTCTTGGCTGCTCCACCCTCTTCGGCTCTTCTGGGGGCTCTGTCTGGTTTGGGAGGCCCCCCCAGTTGCCCTCGCCTCTCTTACCGATGTTCTTATGTTCTTATGTTGCGATGGGTCGGACATGACTTCGCAACTAACAACAACAATGTGTAAAATTAATCCACAATACGGGTAGTCCTCAACTTACAACTATTCGTTTAGTGGCCATTCAAAGTTACAATAGCACTGAAGCAAGTGACTTGTGGCCATTTTTCACACTTATAACCATTGCAGAATCCCAACGGTCGAGGGATCAAATTTCAGGGGCTTGGCAACTGACTCATATTTATGACAACTGCCGTGTCCCAGGGATCATGTGATCACCTTTTGCAACTTTCTGACAAGCAAAGTCAACGGGGAAGCCAGATTCACTAACTTAACAACTGCAGCGATTCATTTAACAATGGCGGCAAGAAAGGTCTTAAAATGGGGCAAAACTCACTTAATGACTGTCTCGCTTAACAACACCAATTTTTGGCGCGGCGGTGTTCATACGTTGAGAGCTGCCTGCAAAAGCAAATTGTTATTCCTGAGCGATCGTGCAAATCACTTCTGCTTTTTTTTTTTTTTTAAGGAAGAG
Source organism: Bothrops alternatus (assembly GCA_034064705.1). NCBI lineage: Eukaryota > Metazoa > Chordata > Lepidosauria > Squamata > Viperidae > Bothrops > Bothrops alternatus. The sequence goes on along the minus strand of JARGCV010000266.1, from coordinate 816,628 downwards.
CAATGGTGCTTTCAGGGAGGATCAACGCTATAAGGAGCGTGTGAATTTGGGCAAGGTTTTATGCAAAGATCATAGCTCCCACCTCGCTCTCCATAAGCCATCAATAAGCCACATCAGACCTTCGTAATGACGGTGTTTAATTAAACAACAGAGGCAAACCCCATGCATTAATAATGAGGCACAACACATCAACGCGCAGGACTAAATACGCTTTTCAATGAATAATGAAGTGCGGTGGCATTAGCGAGAAAATGAAATTTTACAAACAACTTAATAAAATCCCCTTTTTATTTGCTGAAGTTTTAAGCATCTGGGGAAGGAAAGAATGGCGAGGGGGATTTTTTTTTCCCCAGAAAGGGAGGTTAGCAGCATCCCTAGTGCTGATAAGTAGTGAAGTCCTTTATTCAGATATTAGGGCAGGGGTCTCCAACTCTGGTGACTTTAAGACTTGTGGACTTCAGCTCCCAGAATTCCCCAGCCAGCATTCTGGGAATTGAATTCCACAGGTCTTAAAAGCTCCCAGGGTTGGACACCCCTGCCCTAATATCTTAAAGTTGCCAAATCCTTGACTTACAAGCACAACTGAGTCCAAAGGTACTGTTGCTAAGCAAGACAGTTATTGCCCCATTGTACGACCTTTCTCACCGTAGTTGTTAAGTGAATCACTGCCCTTAATAATAATAGTAATAATAATAGTAATAGTAATAAAGTTGGAAGGTGCCTTGGAGGTCATCTAGTCCAACCCCCTGCTCAGGCAGGAAACCCTATACCATTTCGGACAAATTGCTGTCCAGTCTCTTCTTAAAAACTTCCAGTGTTGGAGCACCCACAGCTTCTGGAGGCAGGTTGTTCCACTGGTTAATTGCTCTAACTGTCAGGAAGTTTCTCCTTAGTTCTAGGTTGCTTCTCTGCAGATGGCTGCAGTGTCCTGTGAACACCATTAATAACCTTCCCAGCCAGGTTTCCAACAGACAAAGTTAATGGAGGAAGCCAGATTCACTTAATGATTGTATGGTTCACTTAACAAATGATAAAGTTGGAAGGGACCTTGGAGGTCATCTAGTCCAATCCCTTGCTCAGGCAGGGAACCCTATACCATTTCGGACAAATGGCTGTCCAGTCTCTTCTTAAAAACCTCCAGTGTTGGAACATTCACCACTTCTGGAGGCAGGTTGTTCCACTGGTTAATTGTTCTAACTGTCAGGAAGTTTCTCCTTAGTTCTAGGTTGCTTCTCTCCTTGATTAGTTTCCATCCGTTGCTTCTTGTCCTGCCTTCAGGCGCTTTGGAGAATAGCTTGACTCCCTCTTCTTTGGGGCAGCCCCTGAGATATTGGAAGGCTGCTATCATGTCAATTGCTAGTCCTTCTCTTCATTAAACCAGACATACCCAATTCCAGCCACCGCTCCTCATATGTTTTAGCCTCCAGTCCCCTAATCGTCATTGTTGCTCTTCTCTGCACTCTTTCTATTAATGATCCTTCCTTGTTAAGTTAGTAACACAGTTGTTATGGGGATCTTGCTTTCCCCACTGACTTTGCTTGTCAGAAGGGAGTCACATGACCTCGAGACACTGCAACCGTCATAAATGTGAGTCAGTTTTGCTAAACATTAGAATTTGATGATCACCTGATCATCCGTGGGGATGCTGCGACAGTTGTAAGTGGGGAAAACAGTCATAAGTCACTTTTTTCAGTGCCGTTGTAATTTCAAATGGTCGCTAAAAGAACGGTTGTACGTCGAGGACTACCTGGACAAAAGAAACGTAACTGCATTTATCGGTAGTGCCTTCTGTAAATCCTTTGTATAATCTCTGGGGTAGAAAGAGATGAATCTATTTACTTCCATTTTCCCCACAGCTCAGATGGGTTGCAATCATGCATGGGATAGAAAAGGTGGATAGAGAAAAATTCTTTTCTCTATCACACAATACCAGGACAAGGGGGCACTCCCTAAAGCTCGTAGGTAAGAAAGTGAGGACAAATAAAGGGAAATATTTCTTCACCCAGAGGATCGTTGGTTTATGGAATTCACTTCCAGAAGAGGTCGTGACAGCTGTCAGCCTTGATAGCCTCAAGGCAGGGTCAGACAGATTCATGGATGCCAAGTGTATCGGTGGTTATTAAAACGGATGTCCATGTGCCGCCTCTATGTTGGTTGAGGCAGGCAGGATTCCCTTGAGTACCATTTGTTGGGGGTCAAGGGAAAGGGAGGGTTTTGCCTTCTCTTTCTGCTCAAGATCCCCATGTACAATTGGTGGGCCACTGTGTGACACAGAATGCTGGACTCGATGGGCTTTGGCCTGATTCAGCATGGCTCTTCTTATGTTCTTATGTTCTTATGTAATCGTATTTCAAGATGCCCCCAAAGATCTATCACCACAGGCTTAAATTCCACACCAGCCTTGACTGAGAAAGTAAAGCAGAGCTGAAAATGGATAATAACGAAATGGCGAGTTACCAGGATTGCAGGGTGACCTGGGAAGAAAAATTAAGAATTTGACAAGCAAAGTCAACGGGGAAAGCCAGATTCACTTAACAACCGTGTTACTAGCTTAACAACTGCAGTGATTCACTTAACAACTGTGGCAAGAAAGGTGGTAAAATGGGGCAAAACTAACAAATGTCTCATAGAGCAACATTAATTGGGGGCACAGTTGTGATTGTATTCTAAGTTGAGGACTACCTGTATGAACAGGTGGACAACTCTGCTTGATCAGTATGAAGAATGGCTGCAGGACTTGGGTTTGGCTAGTCTATAGAGCAGCGGTTCTCAACCTGTGGGTCGTGACCCCATTTGGGGTCGAACGACCATTTCACGGGGGTCGCCAAACAATGCAGTCCGCCATTTTTTCCCCTTTTCCCCTCGGCCGGCGCAGGAGGTAGCACCATGCATGCGCGATGCGTGCCGTCACGCCGCGCATGTGCGATGTGGGCCATCGCGCGCACCGTGCATGCACGGTTCAGGTCGGGGTCGCGGCCTGAAAAAAGTTGAGAACCACTGCTATAGAGAGAGAAAAAGAAACAGGGATGACATGATAGCAGTGTTCCAGTATCTGAGGGGCTACCACAAAGACAAGGGGGTCAGGTTGTTCACCAGAGCACCAGAGGGCAGGACGAGAAACAATGGTTGGAAACTGATCAAAGAGAGAAGCAACCTGGAATTAAGGAGAAACTTCCTGACAGTGAGGACAATCAACCAGTGGAAGAGCTTTGCCTTCAGAAATTGTGGGTGCTCCATCGCTGGACGTTATTAAAAAGAGCCTGCACAACCACTTGTCTGAGATGGTAGAGGTCCTCCTGCTTGAGCAGGGGGCTGGACTAGAAGACCTCCAAGGTACCCTCCAGCTCTATTCTATTATTATAGCCATTGAGTGACCTGGAATTTACCTAGTTCCCTTCAGAAGCCATCCATATTCCACATTCATAGATTAACCCCACATGAAGAAATAATTCCTCCTCCTCCTCCTGTCAACTTTAATTTTGTTTGATGTAAATCCCACGGAATTAGTCCCATTGACTGGCAGGTGTAATTGCCAATCAATGCAGATAACACTGATGCTATAAACAAAAAGGACGGCTAAAAACCTGCTGGATAACAACTTCAATCTGCTTCAGGCCTGGACACAACAATGGTCCTCTATTGCTCCTCCAGAGGGTCACAACATTCCCTGCTTTACAGCTGAACCAAAAGGATTCAATCTACCCCATAAGACCTAGTCAATCCTCAATAGGATTAATACTCAACACTGCAAGTGCGCTAAGGGAGTGAAGCTAATGCAGTCCTGGGTTGTATAAACAGAGGCATAGAATCAAGATCACACGATGTATTAGTATCGCTTAACAAAGCCCTAGGTCAGAAGACCACACCTGGAATACTGCAGCCAATTTTGGTCATCATATCACAAAAAAGATGTTGAGAATTTAGAAAAAATTCAGAGAAGAAGAACTAAGATGATCAAAGGCCTGGAAACTAAAACATATAAAGAACAGCTGCAGGACTTGGGTTTGGCCAGTCTAAAGAAAAGAAGAAATAGGGGAGACAGTGTTTGAGCATCTGAGGGGCTGACACAAGGCAGAGGTGGCCACCAAAGCATCAGATGGAAAGACGAGAAACAATGGTTGGAAACTGATCAAAGAGAGAAGCAACCTGGAATTAAGGAGAAACTTCCTGACACTGAGTACCATCAACCAATAGAACAGCTTTGCCTCCAGAAATCGTGGGTGCTCCATCACTGGAGATTTTTAACAAGAGGCTAGACAATCACTTGTCTGTGACGGTATAGGTTCTCCTGCTTGAGCAGGGGGCTGGGCTAGAAGACCTCCAAGGTCCCTTTCTATTCTATTCTATTCTATTCTATTCTATTCTATTCTATTCTATTCTATTCTATTCTATTCTATTCTATTCTATTCTATATCCTATTGCATCCCATCCCATCCCACCATTATTCTATTCTATTCTATTCCATTCCATTCCATTCCATTCCATTCCATTCCATTCCATTCTATATCCTATTGCATCCCATCCCATCCCACCATTATTCTATTCTATTCTATTCTATTCTATTCTATTCTATTCTATTCTATTCTATTCTATTCTATTCTATTCTATTCCATTCCATTCCATTCCATATATTCTATTCTATTCTATTCTATTCTATTCTATTCTATTCTATTCTATTCTATTCTATTCTATTCTATTCTATTCTATTCTATTCTATTCTATTCTATTCTATTCTATTCCATTCCATTCCATTCCATTCTATATCCTATTGCATCCCATCCCATCCCACCATTATTCTATTCTATTCTATTCTATTCTATTCTATTCTATTCTATTCTATTCTATTCTATTCTATTCTATTCTATTCTATTCCATTCCATTCCATTCCATTCCATTCCATTCCATTCCATTCCATTCCATATATTCTATTCTGTTTGTTCTGTTCTGTTCTGTTCTATTCCTATTACATTCCAGTACATCAGTGTGGAAAGCTCTCCTCTTCAGAATGGTAGTTGTGATGCCCCAAAGCAGACAGTGCAACGTATTGTGTAAAAATAACCTCTAAGCACATATCAGGGAAACCCCAGAGAGATTCTATATGCAACTCCATCATGCATTCACTATATAAGTAGTCCTCAACTTACAATGTTTCTTTTAGTGACCATTTGAAGTTACAGCGACGCTGAAAAATCAACCTATAACCATTTATCACACTTACAACCATTGCAGCATCCCCACAGTCACGTGATCACAATTCAGACACTTGGCAACTCTCTCATATTTATGACGGTTGCAGTGTCCTGGGGTCATGGGATCCCCTTTGGCGACCTTCTGACAAGCAACGTCAATGGGGAAGCCAGCTTCGCTTAATGACCGTGTTACTAACTTAATAACCGCAGGGATTCAGTGAACTGGGGCAAGGAAGGTCGTAAAATAGCAAATGTATCCCTTAGCATCAGAAATGTTGGGCTCAACTGTGGTCATAAGTCGAGAGCTGCTGGTATAATTAGGCTACCTTTGAATTTGTAAATAAATAGTTTCACCCCTTTGCTCATTGAGAATGTCATTGTGATGTGCTTCTTAACGTTTGCTGTACGCTAAATAAATAAATGGGGGTTTGGCCCAGCCGTTTCACTCTTTCTGGCGCTACGAGTACTAGCCCTCTGCTCTTCCCCAGTAGCATATTGGACACCTTCCGACTTGGGGGGCTCATCTTCCAGCGTCATTATCATTTTGCCTTTTGGTACTGTCCATGGGGTTTTCATGGCAAAGATACTCGAGTGGGCTGCCATTTCCTTCTCCAGTGGATCACATTTTGTCAGAACTCTCTGCTATGACCTGTCCGTCTTGGGTGGAGAAGAGTCCTGCAGGTCTCCTGGACTGCAAGGCGCTCAAACCGGTCAGTCCTAGAGGAGATCAACCCTGACTGCTCTTTAGAAGGCCAGATCCTGAAGTGGAAACTCAAGTACTTTGGCCACCTAAGGAGAAGGAAGGACTCACTGGAGAAGGGCCTAATGCTGGGAAAGACGGAGGGCAAGAGAAGAAGAAGGGGACGACAGAGAATGAGGTGGCTGGATGGAGTCACTGAAGCAGGAGGCGTGAGCTTCAATGGACTCCAGAAGATGGTAGAGGACAGGAAGGCCTGGAGGAACGTGGTCCATGGGGTCGCGATGGGTCGGACACGACTTCGCAACTAACAACAATGACTTTTCTTGCCTCTGTTCTTAAGGAAATCACTGCAGTTGATAATTTAATAACTTCGTTTGTTAAATAAATCTGGCTTCCCCAGGTTCTGGGGAATAAATAAATAAATAAATAAATAAATAAATAAATAAATAAATAAATAAATAAATAAATAGGCCCAATTAACTCACAACGATTTCTGAATAATTGAAGGGTCTCCCACCACTGAAGGTGTCTCTCTCTTGCTCACACCAGCTGAAGCGCGACGCTTCAACAAACCAGGAGGCAGTTTTCTCTCTGAAGGCCAAAATCTCTTTCCTGGTTTGGTTTCAGGCCTGCCCTCCGATGCATTAATTAATTCATCACCGCAAAGCAATCTCCTAAATTACTCCAGCGGCATTTATTAAGGACCAAGATGACTTTGCATTTTCCTCCTGCAGGTTACAAGAACAACAAGCCTTCCCAAGGCTTCCTTATGCAACGGAATATAGAAGAGTGAAATATATAGAGTAGGAATAGAGTAAAGTAGAATAGAATTAGAGTAGAATAGAACAAAATAGAGAGTGGAATAGAAACAGAATAGAATATAGAATAGAGTAGAATATATGAGTAAAAAAAGACAGAACAGAACAATTGATTAAAGGTTTTGGCTTTAAAAAAAAAAAAAGGAAAAACCCAAAAGGGATTTTCTAAGTGGGCAAAATGTTGGGTCTCGACTTTCCTTCCTTCTTCCATAGATGTCGCAAGGCTGCCATCTCGTGGGTTGATCCGGATGGCCGAGAACAGAAAAAAAGAAGGACGTTTGTTCTCATATTACAATTGTCATAGCTCAGCTGGTGGAAAGGAGTCTTCTTTTTTCTTTTTTTACAATACACGAGACAAGTATTATGAAAAGAAGGAACTTATGACCTATAAAGCCCTATATGGCAATGGGCCAGGATACTTGCGGGACCGTCTTCTGCCCCATGAATCCCAGCGACCGGTTAGGGCACATAGGGTTGGCCTCCTACGGGTCCCGTCTGTTAGACAGTGCCGTCTGGCGGGGCCTAGGGCAAGGGCCTTCTCTGTTGCTGCCCCAGCCCTCTGGAACCAACTTCCCTTCGAGGTTCGTACTGCTCCCTCCCTCCTAGCTTTCCGTAAACTTTTAAAAACACATCTTTGCAGACAGGTTTGGGGCGTGTGAGCTGTGCTCTGCCCCTGGGCCTCTGATTGGATTGTATGTTGTATGAGTGGTTATATAGTTTTTTTTATATACTGTATATTTGTATTTTAATTAATTTATATTATATTTGTACTTGTATTTTGCTGTAAGCCGCCCTGAGTCTGGGGAGAAGGGCGGCATATAAGTCAAATAAATAACAAATAAATAAATAAATAAATAACTAGGGCCGACGGGATAGCAGTGTTCCAATATTTGAAGGGCTGCCCCAAAGAGGAGGGAGTCAAGCTATTCTCCAAAGCACCTGAAGGCAAGGTAAGAAGCAACGGATGGGAACTAATGAAGGAGAGAAGCAACCTGGAATTAAGGAGAAACTTCCTGATAGCTACAACAATTAGTCAGTGGAACAACCTGTCTCCAGAAGCTGTGAATGCTCCAGCACTGGAGGGTTTTAAGAAGAGACTGGACAACCATTTGTCTGAAATGGTATAGGGCAGTGGTGGTGAACCTATGTCATGTGTGCCAGAGGCGGCACTCAGAGCCCTCTCTGTGGGCATGCCTGCCATCCCCCCAGCCCTGCCTACACCTGTGCCCCCCACCCTCACCAGTAGCCCCCTGGAGGAGAGTCGCCCCTGGGCACAGTCCACACGGGGCAGCGCATCTATGGACATGGCAGCCGAGCAGCAGGGACAAGACTCCGTCCTTGCTCCCCGTCGCATGCAGATGATGTGGGGCATAAGCGGAGGGCGTGGCCGCCATGGCATTGCGCTTTTTTTTTTTTAAGCATTTATAGAACTCTTGTTGCTAAGGGGGGACTTTTAGCTCTCTCTTGGAAAGCTGTCATTTCTCTAAGTGGAAAAGAAAATGCATTTTCCCCGTCCACTGGTGTAAACCCGTAATTGCCTACTGTTCTCACTGCAAAGTCATAATGGGGAGTTGCAACAAAGAGTAGAAACACACATCAGAATTGCATTGGAGGTTTATCTTTCAACAGTTCCAAGAAGACTCCACACCCATTGGCACTACTCAGGTGACCCTGACAACAAGGATAAACTTCCAGATGGCCTCAACGACTGTCAGAGAAGGGGAGGTCAATCTATTCTCCAAAGCAGGGGTAGTCAACCTTGGCTCTTTTATGACTCGTGGACTTCAACTCCCAGAATCCTGCTCCAAAGCATCCAAGACAGGAAAACAAGTGTATCAAAGAGACATCCAACCTAGAATTAAGGAGGAATTTCTTCGTGACAGGGAGAACAATTAATCAATGGAATGGCTGACCTCCAGAGATTGTGGGTGCTCCATCACTGGAGGTTTTCAAGATGAGATTGGACATTTGTTAAGTGAATTTTGCTCCGTTTTACAACCTTTCTTTTACGTGTCAATCTTTTTTATTATTTTTTTTTCATCAACATATGTTAATTTTTCCAATCCACAAGTTGTCTGGAGTTGCTAAGCTAATACATGTTCAATTCCTAACCCTTCATTCTTTTCTCTAACCAAGAATAAAATAAATTCCAAATTTGATAGTAGTCTGTATCTTCTTTGTCTTTCAACCTCATAGTTAGTCTGTCCATCTCTGCACATTTCAATATTTTCCTTTGATGGCAATCCTTCATTCTTCCAGTATTGTGCAAAAATTATTCTCGCTGCTGTGGTGATGTGTAAAATTAAATATAATTTCTGCTTATTAATCTTTTCAGACATAATGCCTAGTAAAAAAAGTTCAGGTTTAAAATCCACTTGTTTGCCCAATATTTTTTCTAACCACATATGTATGTTTTTCCAATAGGCCTTGAGGTTTTACAACCTTTCTTGCTGTTACATGAATCACTGCAATTGATAAGTTAGTAACCCAGTCGGAAAAGGGGATCACATAATCTTGGGACACAGAAACGGTCATAAATATGAACCAGTTGATCACGTGACCATGGGGATGCTGCAAAGGTCATAACTGTGAAAAAACAGTCATAGGTCATATTTTTAAGTGCCATTGTAACTTTGAATGGACACTAAATGAACTGTTGTAAGTCGAGGACTACCTGTACTTATTTCTAGCTAGGCTGTTTGCACACAGGTAGTCCTTGACGTAAGACCACAGGTGAGCCCAAAATTTCTGTAGATAAGCAAGAAAGTTTTCAAGTGAGTTTTACCCCATTATACGACAGTTGTTAAGCAAACCACTGCAGTTGTCATGGTTCCAACAGATGAAACTCTTCAAAGAACTTCGAGGCATTGTTTACCTTAAAGAATCTTTATTTTGAGTAGCATAATATTGGCACTGCATAATCGAAGCTAAAAACTGAATTCCCCTCCCCTGAGTACATAGTATCAAAACACAATTCCCTTCTCCAGTTAACAGTCATAAATCACATTCCCTAATTAGTTTGAAACACGGGCTTCCCCTGCAGCTCTCTAGCCCGCCAATTCTTTATCATCTCTTATTTCAGTAACCTTGGTCCTCACACTAGGTTCAATATTATTATGTCTAGCTAGACTTTCATGCACATTCCCCACCTCCCCAGCATCATCTAACTCTAAAAGCAAAAGGAAGAAAATGGCTACATCTCCATCTGCTGTCAATGCAAAAACATCCGATGTTAGCAGCGATGACATCAGTTGTTAGCTAGTAACACGGCTGTTAGGGTGAATCTGGCTTACTGACTTTGCTTGTTAGAAGACGGCAAAAGGTGATTGCATGACCCCAGGAGGACACTGCAACAGTCATAAGTACATGCCAGCTGCCAAGCCTCTGAATTTTGATCATGTGACCACGGGGATGATGCAATGGTTGTAAGTATGAAAAACAGTCATAAGTTACTTTTTTCCGTGCTGTTGTAACTTTGAAGGTCACTAAACGAATGAAGGCAGGGCTAGTTGAATCAAAAGTTGGAATTAAGATTGCCAGGAGAAATATCAACAACCTAAGATATGCAGATGATACCACTCTAATGGCAGAAAGTGAAGAGAAACTAAAGAGCCTCTTGATGTGGGTGAAGAAGGAGACTGCAGAAGTTGGCTTGAAACTCAATATTAAGAAAACCAAGATCATGGCAGCCGACCCTCTCAATTCCTGGCAAATAGATGGGGAAGAAATGGAGATAGTGACAGACTTTATCTTCCTGGGCTCCAAGATCACCACATTTGGGGACTGCAGCCAAGAAATTAAAAGACGTTTGCTCCTGGGAGCTATAGCAAATCTAGACAGCATACTAAAAAGCAGAGACATCACCCTGCCAACAAAAGCGCGTATAGTCAAGGCCATGGTTTTCCCAGTTGCAATGTGTGGCTGTGAAGTTGGACCATAAGAAAGGCTGAGCGCCAAAGAATTGAGATCTCTGAACTCTGGTGCTGGAGAAGACTCCAGAGAGTCCCCTGGACTGCAAGGCAATCAAACCAGTCAGTCCTAGAGGAGATCAACCCTGACTGCTCTTTAGAAGGCCAGATCCTGACGTTGAAACTCAAGTACTTTGGCCACCTAAGGATAAGGAAGGACTCACTGGAGAAGGGCCTGATGCTGGGAAAGATGAAGGGCAACAGAAGAAGAAGGGGACGACAGAGAATGAGGTGGCTGGATGGAGTCACTGAAGCAGTAGGCATGAGCTTCAATGGACTCCAGAAGATGGTAGAGGACAGGAAGGCCTGGAGGAACGTTGTCCATGGAGTTGCGATGGATCGGACACGACTTCGCAACTAATAACAAACAAATGATTGTAAGTCAAGGACTACCTATCATGTACCACTATGATAACACTAATTATTATTTCAGTATCCCTTACATTCTGAATGACTTGCAGAACAGAAAACTGTGTCTCCAAAATCTTTCAAATCAGAGAAATAAAGTTCCAGATTCTTTTTTAAAACCTGCAATTTACTAGATTGCCATTAGATGTCAGCACTTAACTTTCCATAGATTGAGAGCGAAAATTTTTCTTCTACACCAGCACCAATAGTGGGTTTCTCTGAGACCTTAGTGCAGGGGTCTTCAAACCTGGCCCTTTTATGACTTGTGGACTTCAACTCCCAGAATTCCTCAGCCAGGCACGTTCACTGAGGAATTCTGGGAGTTGAAATCCACTAGTCATAAAAGGGCTAAGTTTGAAGACCCCTGCCTTAGTGCCACACACAAATTAGGCAAGAGACTGAATTATAAAAACTTTTTAAAATATTTCAGGATACTGCAATAATCCCAATTTGTTAGTGTCCAAGTTGGAAGGGCCATCTAGGTCAGGTCCATCTTCTGGCTCTGAGCAGAAAATGCAAATTAAAACCTTTCCTTATAGAGAACCAGTGCAAGCAAGCCCACAATCCTCTCTCTATTCTGCTGTGGATGCTCTTACTCAGGGGTCTTCAAACCTGGCCCTTTTATGACTTGTGGACTTCAACTCCCAGAATTCCTCAGCCAGCCTCCATTTTGTTTGTTAGATTTAAGATAGGGGTCTTCAAACTTGGCCCTTTTATGACTTGTGGACTTCAACTCCCAGAATTCCTCAGCCAGGCATTCTGGCTGAGGAATTCTGGGAGTTGAAGTCCACAAGTCATAAAAGGGCCAAGTTTGAAGACCCCTGCTTTACTCCTATGAAGAGTTGAGGGTTGTTGTTGTTGTTTTTTGCTTTCAATCAGAAACTGTCTAATTTAACTTATAGAATAATTAGGGTTGTAGGTTTTCTAGTCCAATCCTCTATTCAAGGAAGAGATACTATTCTGGACAAATTGCTGTCCAGTCTTTTGTTTAAAACTTCCAATGATGGAGCACCCATCCATCCATTTCCAGAACTAAGACATTCTATTGATTAATTGTTCTAACTATCAGGAAATTTCTCCTTAGTTTTAGGTTGCTTCTCTCCTTGATACGTTTCTATCCATTGCTTCTTTTCCTGCCTTCAGGTGCTTTGGAGTATAGCTTGACTCCCTCTTCTTTGGGGTAGCCTCTCAAGTACTGGAAGACTTATATCATTTTCCTTCTAGTTCAGGGGTAGGCAACCTTGGCTCTTTTATGACTCGTGGACTTCAACTCCCAGAATTCCTGAGCCAGCCATGCTGAGGGGAAAGGGAGAGGTTTCCAAGCTGAGCCAGGCTGGCTCAGGAATTCTGGGAGTTGAAGTCCACCAGTCATGAGGGGGCCATAGTTCCCTCATGCTGGCTCAGGAATTCTGGGAGTTGAAGTCCACCAGTCATGAGGGGGCCATAGTTCCCCCATGCTGGCTCAGGAATTCTGGGAGTTGAAGTCCACGAGTCATGAGGGGCCATAGTTCTCCCATGCTGGCTCAGGAATTCTGGGAGTTGAAGTCCACGAGTCATAAAAGAGCCAAGGTTGCCTACCCCTGCGCCTAGTCCTTCTCTTCTTTAGACTATACATACCCAATTCCTGCAACTGTTCTTCGTGTTTTAGCCTCTGGTCTCCTAACCATTTTTGTTGCTTTTCTCTGCACTCTTTCCAAGGTTTCAACATGTTTTTTGAATCATGGAGACCAGAACTGGATGCAGTATTCCAAGTGTGGTCTCACCAGTGTGGTATAAAGCAGTACTATCACTTCACAAGATCTTGAAACTATCCCTTTGTTGATGCAGTAGTTTAAATCTTGAATCCAGTAGTTGAATCCACCTGTTCTTAATTTTTTTTAAAAAAAAATTAGTTCTTTGAATTAATTTGGACTGAAGTTGAGTCCACTAATTCAATTGCTTTATTCTAGGAGGAAGGAAGTCAAACTTAACATGCCTTCACAAGTCCTGCAATTTCCAAAAGAGGCTTTTGATCTGAAAACTCATCTCAGCAGCTCTGTTGAGGGCCCAGAGACAACTACAGCGAATTCTCCCCAAATAAAACTCTACAAAAAAAACAAAAACCCTGCACCAAATTAATATTCAAAAATGTTACAAATAGGTTTCAAACTTTTAAAATTTCTCTTTTAAATGTGTATATTATAATTGGTAAAGTCATACAGGTACCCTTAACTTATGATTGTAACTCACCCTGGAATGTGGTTGTTAAGTCAAGGCATCCCATAACTGGATTTCTCAACAATTTTTGAGTGAGTCTAAAGAACTTTTTGAATTGTGTGTGAATGCTCCAAATACCAATAAAGGTGAGTCGGTTGTCAAGCACCCATAATGAGATCATGTGACCACAGCCATCATAACTTAAAGCAGACTGGAACAGTCTCCCAGTGATTGTCTCAAAGTCACCCAGCTGTCTTTCATGCTTAAGGCAGGACTAGAACTCCCTGTCTCCTAGTGATTGGCCCAAAGTCACCTGGCTGGCTTTCATGCCTAAGGTGGGACTAGAATTCACAGTCTTCTAGTTTCTAGACCAGCATTTTAACCACAGGGGTAGGCAACCTTGGCTCTTTTATGACTCATGGACTTCAACTCCCAGAATTCCTGAGCCAGCATGGCTCAGCTTAGAAAGCTCTCCCTTTTCCCTCAGCATGGCTGGCTCAGGAATTCTGGGAGTTAAAGTCCACGAGTCATAAAAGAGCCAAGGTTGCCTACCCCAACTGACTCTATAGTTTTAATTCTTAGGTAGAGCTTTGAAAATATAGTAGTAAATGTTATTGCATATCATGGACCTTTTAGTTGAGAAGACTCCTGATTTTGCATTTTAGAATTAATTGCAATACATAATTGAACAGGTTATTTCATTCCATGTCTGCACTGCACTTAGCGATAATCTCATCTATCTATATATAAATAAAAATGTAAATGTTCATTTGTTCAAAATCTCAAATCTCCGAAAGCTCTTCACCGATTGCTTTGAAATTTTGACACAACATTGCATGCGAATACGCGTGTGTTTTTATATACCTATATTATATAGATGTCACACCTGTGACAGATAAAAACATGCTTTTTTGAAAAACAGCACCATCTGTTGGACGTAAAAGCAACACACGCTACGATTTCAGACAATCTCTATATCTGCACAGACAATGGAACAACAAAAAATATTGTATACCCACAAACATTGTGACATTAGACATATTACAAACGTGTGCTTTCTATTTTCTTTCTTTTCCATTTAACCGAACTGAGCCACAGCAACGCATGGCTGGGTACAGCTAGTAATAAATAAAACTGCTACTATCTCACAACTTTAATTACCTTGCTGCATTTCAATATATCAACCTACTCTTTTCCCAGTTAAAACCCAGCCCTAGGCCACAACACAGCTCCCTCCTTTCCCTCCTTCATTATTCAAACCCCTCTTTGCTTCGTCCACTTACTAAGCACTTAAAATAAAACAACTCATTAGGACAGTTCTGAGAACTGAAGTTGATACCTGCCAGCTATCGTGCAAGTTTAACTCTCCTTGAAGACCCATTATGTTCTTGTGACAACTCCGGGATCAGTCAACTTGTCTCTGTCTTCTGAGCCAATCAGCTCCCTCTAAATTGTTTCTTTGTTGTTAACACCATTCAGTACTTAGACCCATAGAATCAAGAGGGCTGGAAAGAACCATGGAGGTATTCTACTCCAACCCCACTGCTCAAGACAGGAGACTTTATATCATCCCGGATAAACGGTTCTCTAATTTTTTCTTGAGAACCGACGGTAATGGAGCACTCATATTTTCTGAAGGCCAACTCGCCTCCAGAAGTTGTGGGTGTTCCAACACTGGAAGTTTTTAAGAAGAAATTGGACAACCATTTGTCTGAAATGGTACAGGGCAAAGGTCCCCAACCTTTTGGAGAAAGGATTTTCTGTAGACCAAAGGTGCCGTGTTTTTTTTAAATATAATATTTTATTAATTTTACATTTAAATATTTAAAAAGCAACATGGTGACTGGATTAATCAATAGTTCAATAACAATATCTTTAGTGCAAATCTCAGGTTACAACATCAGATATTTCTTCTCCTTTTCCCTTAACATTTACTGTCTCGTATTCAAACCAGTACATTTCTAATTATATCAACTCAATAAAAACATCATTACATTTATCAATAAATTTTTAGCTTGTACATATCTTAATTACATTCAATTTTCATAAACAATCCTGTTATTAATTTTTACATAATTTTAATTTCTTATCAATATTCCAATTTAACCTTTGATATCCATAATTTTCAGACTTTGGGTAACCAAGATTTCCCTTATCTCACTTCATAACTATAATATCCAAAAAATACACATTTTACCTATTTAATTGTAATCTTGTTCAATTCCCTAAAAGTTGTCTATTTCCCACCATATTAAGTCATCTACTTAATACAATATCACCTTTAATAAATCAAAACCATTATATATATATATATATTGCCTGGGTTAATCAATAAATCAAACATATTCATGATGATAAGAGGGGGTGTGGTTTTGAATACGGCCTGTATCCCAAAGATGGAGCTTTGTTTGTTTCTGCAGCCCGCTGCTGGTTCACGGACCAGGCATTGGGGACCCCTGGTGTAGGGTTTCCTGCCTGAGCAGGAGATTGGACTAGAAAACCTCCAAGGCCCCTTCCAACTTTGTTATTCTCTTAATTTCTGTTTATTTATTTATTACTCAAACTTATATGCCGCCCTTCTCCTAGGACCCAGGGCGGCTTACAAACAATGCAATAAAATTATAACAATAAAATTAATCACATTCATACAACATACAAGCACAGTCAACTCACATTTGCTGATGGAAGGACATTCCTAGGCCCAGGGGCAGAGCACAGCTCATACGCCCCAAGCCTGTCGGCATAAGTGCGTCTTTAACAATTTCCGGAAAGCTAGGAGGGAGGAAGCAGTACGAACCTCTGAGGGAAGCTGGTTCCAGAGGGCTGGGGCAGCAACGGAGAAGGCCCTAGCCCTGGGCCCCGCCAGATGACATTGCCTAACAGACGGGACCCGTAGGAGGCCAACCCTATGTGCCCTAACCAGTCACTGGGATTCATGAGGCAGAAGACGGTCCTGCAAGTATTTATTCTATTTGTTGCATTGATAAATCGTTCTCACGGTCAGGAAATTCCTCATTGGTTCTAGGTTGCTTCTCTCTTCCATTAGTTTCCACCCGTTGCTTCTTGTCCTGCCCTCTGGTGCTTCGGAGAATAGCTTGACTCCCTCTTCTTTGGGGCAGCCCCTCAAGTACTTGAAAACTGCTATCATGTCGCCCCTAATCCTTATTTTTGTTAGTCTAAACTTAACTAGTTCCTTTAGCTCAGAGGTAGGCCACTTTGGCTCTTTTATGACTCATGAACTTCAACTCCCAGAATTCCTGAGCCAGCATGGCTCAGCTTGGAAACATGGCTGTCGAGTGCATCTCATTGACAGTGCACGTCAGAAGGTCGCAGAAGGGGATCACGTGACTCCAGGACACTGCAGACATCATAAATATGAGTCAGTGGCCACGTGGCTGAATTTTGATCCTGTGACCCTGGGGATGCTGCAACGGTCATCAGTATAAAAAACAGCCGCTTTTTCAGCGTTGTTGTTAACTTTGAATGGTTGCTAAGCAAAGGGTTGTATTACATAAGATCCTGAAGGTTGTAGCTCCCACTGAAACTCTGTGAATTAATTCCTCAATCAACTCAGTTTCTGCTGTCCGAAACGGTGGTTCTAAGTCTCACAGCACCCCCACTCTCAATCTAGGCCAGCGGTTCTCAACCTGTGGGTCGCGACCTCATTTGGGGTCGAACGACCATTTCACGGGGGTCGCCAACCACCGCAGTCCGCCATTTTTTTTTATTTTGGTCGGCCATTTTTTTTCCTTATTGCGATGCGGGCCATCGCGCCGCACATGCGCGATGCGCCCCGTCGCGCCGCGCATGCGCAATGCGGGCCGGGGTCAAGCCCCGGAAAAGGTTGAGAACCGCTGATCTAGGCCCTAGATGCAGTGGTGGGATTCAGCCAGTTTGCACCGCTTCGGCAGAACCAATAGCTAATTTTTTGTTGCCCAGGCCCAGAATGGACTTCCGGAAGCAACATCCACACAGAGAACTGGTTGTTCACCTATTTGAATCCCACCACTAACTACATGGGTTAGGTGTCATGGTTCCGACAGATGAAACTCTTCAAAGAACTTTGAGGCATTGTTTACCTTAAAGAATCTTTACTTTGAGTAACATAACATTGGCACTAACATAATCGAAGCCAAAAACTGAATTCCCCTCCCCTGAGCACATCGTCGTTAATTGCGAAGTCGTATCAAAGCACAATTCCCTCCTTCAATTAACAGTCATAAATCACATTCCCCAATTAGCTTGAAGGGCAGGCTTCCTCTCCAGTTCTCCAGCCTGCCAAGTCCTTATCAGCTCTGGTTACAATAACCTTGTTTCTCACACTAGGTCTAGTGTTGTTATATCTAACATCCGATGTTAGCAGCATTGACATTAGGCAGATTGCTAGAAAAGTGATCTGCTTATATGTCTCCACTGAGAGTTTGAAAGGTGAGAGCTATGAGTGGCAATACCAATAACTATCCCAGGAATATCACCGACCTCCAGGGAGGGTGATTACTGTCTGTTGGTCTATTGGTTCTAAACTCTCAATCCTTGCTTTAGGCTTGAAATGAATCCGCTCACATCTTTTTCCCTCGTTAACCAAGAAAGCGGCTTGTGAACATCAAGATTATGAGAATATACCCCTCCATACAGGTGGTCTTCGCCTTATGGCCACAAATAGAGCCCAGAATTTATGTTGCTAAGTGAAACATTGGTCAAGTGAGTTTTGCTCCATTTTACAACCTTTGCCCCATTTTACAGCCGTTGCTAAGTGAAGCACTGCAGTTGTTAAGTTAGGAACACAGTGGTTAAGTGAATCTGGCTTCCCTATTGACTCTGTTTGTTGGAAGGTCTCAAAAAGTGATCACATGACCCCGGGGACACCGCCACCGTCATAAATATGAGTCGGCTGCCACACATCTGAATTTTGATCACACGACGGTGGGGATGCTGCGAAGTGTGAAAAAGGGTCATCAGTCACTCTTTTCAGCGCCGTTGCAACTTTGAAGGGTCACTAAATGAACTGTTGTAAGTAGAGGACTGCCTCTGCTGGTGGCCACGATACAAAAAAAAAATGCTGAGGCCTTAGAAAGAGTGCAGAGAAGAGCAACCAAGAGAACAAGAGGGCTGAATGGTAAATCAAATGATGAATGGCTAAGGCAGGTGTAGGCAACCTTGGTTCTTTTATAACTTGTGGACTTCAACTCTCAGAATTCCTGAGCCAGCCCTGCTGAGGGGAAAGGGAGAGGTTTCACGTGAAGTATTAATACCACTTTACAATGCCTTGGTAAAGCCACACTTGGAATACTGTATCCAGTTTTGGTCATCACGATGTAAAAAAGATGTTGAGACTCTAGAAAGAGTACAGAGAAGAGCAACAAAGATGATCATGTGATCGCCATTCTAAAACATATAAGGAACGGCTGCTGGACGGCCGCGCGAGCCGTCTTGGGTCTCCCAAGACATGCTCATATCACTCCAGCCCTCCGTGAGCTGCACTGGCTACCAATTGGTCTCCGAACACAATTCAAAGTGTTGGTTATGACCTATAAAGCCCTTTATGGCAATGGGTCAGGATACTTGCGGGACCGTCTTCTGCCTCATGAATCCCAGCGACCGGTTAGGGCGCATAGGGTTGGCCTCCTACGGGTCCCGTCTGTTAGGCAATGCCATCTGGCGGGGCCTAGGGCAAGGGCCTTCTCTGTTGCTGCCCCAGCCCTCTGGAACCAGCTTCCCTCAGAGGTTCGTACTGCTTCCTCCCTCCTAGCTTTCCGGAAACTGTTGAAGACACATTTATGCAGACAGGTTTGGGGGCGTGTGAGCTGCACTCTGCCCCTGGGCCTTTGACTGTGATCGTGTGTTGTATGAGTATAATAAATTTATCTAGTTTTTATATAGCATTGTAATTAGTAATTTTAATTGATTCTATGTTTATGTTTTTACTTGTATTGTTATTGTGAGCCGCCCTGGATCTTAGGAGAAGGGCGGCATATAAGTTTAAACAAATAAAATAAATAAATAATAAATAAATAAATGTCTAGTTTAAAGAAGAGAAGGACAAGGGGGGACATGATAGCAATGTTCCAATATCTCAGGGGCTGCCCCAAAGAAGAGGGACTCACCCTAATAAAGATTTGATTGATTCAAGTAGTCCTCGACTTACAACAGTTTGTTTAGTGATCATTTAAAGTTACGACAGCACTGAAAAAAGCTATTTATGACCACTTTTCACACTTACAACTGTTGCAAAACCCTCCTGGTCATATGATCAAAATTTGGCTGCTTGGCAAAGGACTCATATTTATCACTGTTGCAGTGCCCCAGGATCAGGTGGTCCCCTTTTTACGACCTTTCGACAAGCAAAGTCAATGGGGAAGCCAGATTCATTTAACAACCGTATTACTCACTTAGCAACCTCAGTGATTCACTTAACAACTGTGCACAAGAAAGGTCGTAAAATGGGGTAAAATTCACTTAACTATCTTGCTTGGCAGTGAAAATTTTAGGCTTAATTGTTTTCATAAGTCGAGGACTACCTGTTGTTATTATAAAGCGAAGTTTCTGAGTCCATTGTTCAGAAATAGCCTTCAACATGGCCAATGTTAAAATATTTTGCTTCATTCTCTACTTATCGGTCAAGTTTAAATGTTTTTTCTCCTTTTCTCCATTAAATGTAATGAAACAGGGCAAAACTCAATAATAGCAACTGTCTTACTTAGCAACATAAATTTTGGGCTCAATGAAAGTGACTTTCAATGGTCACCAAACAAATGATTGTAAATTGAGGACTACCTGAAGCTAACTCCAAAGTCCACACCTACATTGGGACCCCAGACTAGGTGGCATAGTGATTTATTTATTTATTTATTTATTTATTTATTTATTTATTTATTTATTTATTTATTTGTTTGTTTGTTTGTTTGTTTGTTTGTTTGTTTGTTTGTTTATTTATTTATTTATTTATTTATTTATTTATTTATTTATTAAACTTATATGCCGCCCTTCTCCCAAGACTCAGGGCGGCTCACAACAAGAATACAAGTATTATATATATATATAGGTCTTTGGTTCTTCGGGTTTTCTCCCACGTAGAATTTGAAGTGTCTTGGCAACGTTTCGACGAAGTCACATTCGTCATCTTCAGGCTGGTGCTTTCGGCTTCGTGCTTCTAGCTAGAAGCACGAATGTGACTTCGTCGAAACGTTGCCAAGCACCCGCGAAAACCTCAGAAAACATATATATATATATATATATATATATATATATATATATATATATATATATATATATATATATATATATATATAACATAAATCAATTAAAATTACAAATTTCCAGTATAAAAACTAAGTAATTATTTTCACTCATACAACACACAGTCACAATCAGAGGCCCTGTCTGAAGCCTCAAAGAGTGGGTGCAGATCCCATCTTGGGGAGAATAATAATAATAATAATAATAATAATAATAATAATAAGAAGAAGAAGAAGAAGAAGAAGAAGAAGAAACAACAACTGCATTTCACATCCTTTCCATCATTGCTGAAGTCCACGAGTCATAAAAGAGCCAAGGTTTTGCCTACCCCTGCACTAGGTGTACCTGTTTGATCAATTGAATGTTACAAAGTATCACACAGACACAAGAGTTTTAGCATATAGATTAGCCACTGAGCATCTATTAGAGCAGGGGTCTCCAACTGCCAGGATGTGGACCAGCACTGGGCATGCCAGAAACCAAACCACGCAAACAAGCCAAGCCCCATCCACACGATGCAGGCAGCACACGAAACCACGGTCCCTCCGGTCTGCAGAAAAACCTCTCTCCACGGAACCGGTCCCTGGTGCCTAAAAAGTTGGGGGCTGCTGAATTAGAGAAAGGGGTGGCCTTGGGAATTTAAATAAATAAATAAATAACTTGTCCCAAGTGTAGAGGCTATGGAGTCTGGCTCCAATTCAACCCTAGAAAGATCAGGTGACTGTGGCTGTTGGTTCCCCTGGAATGAGAGAACTTCCATTTGAATCCGGGACTCCTGCAGTGGTGGGATTCAGCCAGTTCGCACCACTTCGGCAGAACCGGTAGCTAATTTTTTGTTGCTCAGGCCCAGAATGGACTTCCAGAAGCGGCATCTACACAAAGAACCAGTTGCTCACATATTTGAATCCCACCACTGTACTGTACAATTTGGGTGGGGGGCACTTCCTGAACTTACAACCCTTGCTTGAAAAGCAAGGGGCAGTGTGGTCATGAGGCTCCTTGCAACACGCTTCACTTGAACTAACTCCCTTTTTGCCTAGCTACCTGGACCCAAGCATTAAAAAAAAATTGCACCATACAGTAACAGTTAAGAGTTGGAAGGCACCTTGGAGGTCATCTAGTCCAACCCCCTGCTCAGGAAGGAAACCCTATACCATTTCAGGCAAATGGCTGTCTAGTCTCTTCTTAAAAACTTCCAGTGTTGGAGCATTCACAACTTCTGGAGGCAGGTTGTTCCACTGATTAATTGTTCTCACTGTCAGGAAGTTTCTCCTTAGTTCTAAGTTGCTTCTCTCCTTGGTTAATTTCCATCATTGTTTCTCATCTTGACTTTTGGTGCTTTGGAAAATAGTTTGACCCCCTTATCTTTGTAGGAGCCCCCTCATATATTGGAACACTGCTATAATTGTAGTCCTTCTTTTTATTAGACTAGACATACCTAATTCCTGTAACCATTCTTCATATATTTTAGCCTCCAGCCCTCTAATCATTCTCATCATTCTTCTCTGCACTCCTTCCAGAGTCTCAACATCTTTTTTTTTTTACTGTGGTGACCATAACTAGTCCAGCCCCCTGCTCAAGCAGGAAACTCTACACCAGGAGTCTTCAAACTTGGCCCTTTTATGACTTGCGGACTTCAACTCCCAGAATTCCTCAGCCAGCATGCTGGCTGAGGAATTCGGGAGTTGAAGTCCGCAAGTCATAAAAGGGCCAAGTTTGAAGACCCTGCTCTATACCATTTCAGACAAATGGTTCTCCAATCTCTCTCTTTTTTTTTAAATCTCCAGGGTTGGAGTACCCACAACTTCTGGAGGCAAGTAGTTCCACTGATTGATTGTTCTCACTGTCAGGAAATTTCTCCTTAGTTCTAAGTTGCTTTTCTCCTTGATTAGTTTCCATCCGTTGTTTCTCCGCTTGCCTTTGGGTGCTTTGGAAAATAGCTTGACTCCCTCTTCCTTGGGGCAGCCCTTCAGGTATTGGAAGACTGCTATCATGTCCCCCCTGGTCCTTCTTTTCACTAGACTAGGTATGTGTGTGTGTGTGTGTGTGTGTGTGTGTGTGTGTGTGTGTGTGTGTGTGTGTGTGTGTATACACATACCCAGTTCCTGCAACCTATACATTAATACACTAAATACACTAAGACTAAGTCACTGATACACTAAATACGCCAAGGGAACCTAAATAAGGTTAAATCAGACTTCACCCTAGAATTAAGGCTAGAAGGCCTTTAACCTGACCTGGTTAAGCTTGTGATTGTGGGAACGCAGCCGTTCCCGACCAAGAAACAGCCCGGAGATGCGCTCTCCGGCTCAGTGCAAAAGCAACACAGCCTTTCCTTTGAATCCGCAACGGCTCGGCGGCCAACCTTGACGGGGCGCGTGTGCTTTCCACGACCAGAGGATTTTCTATTATTTTTTTTAAAGAGGCCATTAATTAGAGCGATCGTTCTGATTGGGCTACCGCTCAGTCCCAGCGGGCGCCTCGCCGCAACATAACGGGCGAGGTGGGCAATGATTAATATCCCGCCTCCGGTCAGGGCACCGTGCGCGGAGCCAGCTGGCTCCAGACTCAGCGAGCTGCTCCAGCAGGACGGGCGGGCGCAGGCAGGCAGGCAGGGCGCAGAGCTGCCGCCGTCTCGCCCATCCCAAAGCGGCACTCCCCAGCCAACCTTCCATCGGATCGGACCGGTCCAGGCAGGCTTGCGACGGCGCCCAGGAGGAGCAGCTGCGCCGCCGGATCCTTAGACGGCTGCGGCGCGAATCCGGATCAGGTGAACCAAGGGCGCGCGCTTCCTCTCCCACTCTCCCCAGCCTCGGATCTCGGGAGAAGCTCCCCGGATCGTGCGGGGAGAGAAACGAGAAGCAGAGCCGGACAGACCCGATCCTCGCCTGCGCGGCCCGACGGCGCAAAGTCTTTCCCAAGAGCAAGAGCGCAGGGCTGGTTCCCGTAAGAGCTCCCCGCGACATCCGAGCGGCTGTCCTCGGTGGGAAGCGGCGCGCCAGGCTCCCGGTCTTCGGAGAGACGCCACGGCTAGCCGGATCCGCGCAGGGCCGGCGCTGGGGAGAGAGGGCGCGCTCCCAGCCGCTGCACCCCTCTGGAGAAGCGCCGCGCCGGCCGTCCTAGCCCGGCCGTTCCGTCGCGGGCAACGATGGCCGAGCTCAAAGCGCTGGGCGGCGAGTCCTACCTGGCCCTGGCGCAGAGTTACACCCAGACGGCTTTCGCCTTCGGCGCCGTGCGGGGCGCGGGCGAAGCGGGGCGCGGCTACCCCGGGGGCGCGGGCGGGCTGGCCTTCCCGGCGGCGCAGCTGGGCAAGGCAGCGGAGAGCAGCGGAGAGCAGAGCGGCGACGAGGACGAGGCTTTCGAGGGCTCCAAGGCCGGCAGTCCGGCCTTCGAGCGCGGCGGCGGCGGCGGCGGCGGCGAGGCCAAGCTGAAGGCGGCCGTCGGGGGCGCCCTCGGGGCCAAGAAGCCCAAGGAGCAGCGCTCGCTGCGGCTCAGCATCAACGCCCGCGAGCGGCGGCGGATGCACGACCTGAACGACGCGCTGGACGGCCTGCGCTCCGTCATCCCTTACGCGCACAGCCCGTCGGTGCGCAAGCTCTCCAAGATCGCCACGCTGCTCCTGGCCAAGAACTACATCCTGATGCAGGCGCAGGCCCTGGAGGAGATGCGGCGCCTGGTGGCCTACCTCAACCAGGGCCAGACGCTCGGCGCCTCCATCCCGCCTGCCTTGGCCCCCTTCGGACAATCGGCCGCCGTCTACCCCTTCACGGGCGCCGCCTTGCCGAACTGCCCCGAGAAATGTACTGCCTTCGCCGGGGCAGCCTCGGGCCTTTGCAAACACTGCAGCGAAAAGCCCTGATGGGGACCTTGGACGCGTCTGCAAAAAATTCCAGGATTTTGGATGGGGAGGGGGCTTCCCTAACCCATCCTACACATCCTAGAAATTCTCCTTCATCTTATGCCCACCTTCTCGGCCTAATTTGACTTCTCCGCTTTGCTTTCCGCTTTCCTTCGCTTTGCCTTCCTGCAGGTTCAATCCGGATGCTTTTCTCCCCGTCCACCACTTTGTTCTATTTTCTGCAACGCCTATTTTCGAGATTTTCGTTAAGACTTTACACACACACACACACACACACCGGGATCCGGTGTTATTTTTTTTTCCCCTTTCTCAACTCTGTCCTGAATTACTTTTCATGCATAACTTTTTTTTTAAAAAAAAGAACTTGTCTACACTATGAGGTTGTAAACCGGATGGTGAAATCTTTTTTTTTTTCTAGAAAGAATAACTTGAGTAGGAAAAAAAATTGGGAAAAGAAATTGCGGCAGATTCCTTTTGGGAATAAATCGCCTGGAGGACAAACCTATGCAATTGTTTAGTGAATGCAAAGTTACTTTTGGGGAAAAAATAGTTAAGCAGTCTCCCCCAATTTGCAGTTTATGTGTTCAAAATGCTCCATTTTTACATTTTCATTTGGGGTACTGATTGTGAATACAAGCTTGCTTCATAATGGGTTGATTAGTTTATTAGATATAATCATATCTTAAAACTTTGAACCCATTTCTTTGTCTTAACTACAACCTTTAAAGTGTGAGCTGCTGTTTCTCTGCTCTTTTCAATGTTTTTTTTCTTTGCTTTTCCATTATGGTTGAAACATTTTCTATCTTGGTAACCTGGGACATTAAAATTCTCTGAGCTGATTTATTTGTATTTATATTAAATAAAAAAGCACATCAATTAACTCAGATGGCTCTGTCCTAAATCTCTCACAATGTCGGTTTGCTATATGTATCAATTCTGTAAACAGGGATCCTTTTTAGAGGAGTGATGGTACTAAACTGAGTCTATTCTGAATAATAACAGATATATTATGGCTAATCCAGGAAATTGAAATACTTTAAAATCCTATTGACTTCAGCAGGCTAATATTAAAAAACCCCTACAATTGGGTTGTGTTTTTTTTTTTAGCTAAAAGCAATGAAAGTTTATCAAGCTATGGAATCTTCTTTCTAATTAATCCACTCCTTTGAATGAGATGTGTAAGGGTTTAATTTGATCCTAGAATGAGATATTAAAGGGTATAATTGCACCCACATAAAATTAGTAATAGGTTGTGCAGATTTTGGGGATGTTTTATTGGGAGAAAATGTGGTTTGGCTTACAGAAAGAATTCAGTGTCTGCAGTTGATATTTTAATGTCTAGTGGTACTATAAAAAGAGTGTTAATTTCACTAGGATTCAGCATTGCAGCCTTATTCAATTCCATGGAGATTATGTATGTTTAACCCTGGGAGGTCTAAATCGGTTTATGTATATACTATATTATTGCCTTCAAGCTGAAATCCCTTATATGTAGAAAGAGACGCTATAGATACGTAATATACATTTTAGATACCTACAAAGTAATTAGATATAGGATATTAGCTAAAGTGTTTTGTGGCTGTGCAGGATAATATTTAAATAAAGGATAATTGCATTGTTTCAGGTGGGATGGTCTGGAATAGATATGTATATAATATCTACATTTTATCTATCTAATCTATCTATCTATCTATCTATCTCTTACCTTTATTATTTTTTCAAATAACTCAAAGTGGCAGATATGTCCAACACAACTTCCTCCTCTTATTTTCCTACTATTTTTCTCGTGTTTTTTTTTTAAAAATCATAATGTAAAAGAAGTGAGATATGTGGTTGTTTGGGTTTTTTTCTTCTTTTTTTAGCTCAGTAAGTTGATCAGGTTTGTCTCCTTCCTTGAAAGTCAAAATTCACATGGAAACATGGATTTTAAATTCGCAAAAGGTGCAGGTTATAAGATATTCTATCATTGGAGAAGATGATCCGTAAATCTTGCGCAAGTTGAAAGCTTTTTGCTAAAAGGTATGTCCCTTAAGGTATTCAGGAAAGGTTTGTACTTGTGAACCTGCATTTTTTAATTTTTGTTTAAAAGTCTGTTGTTATTTGTGCTGCCTCCGCATCTATCATTGTGTAGTTTAAGATGCTTATCTGCCAGGTAAAATGGTCACCCAAGCCCAGTCTTGGGCACCTGCTGGGTTTGGTGGCTTTTAATTGTAGATAAAAGCCGTCCAACTCTTATCTGTTAGCTTATCCTGTTCACAAAATGGGGCCAGCTCATGAAATTGTAGCTGGAAGCTGAAATACAGCTGGTGTCCCTCTGTTTGAAATCATTGGTCCTAAGGATGCTTGGGAACCCTGTTTATTTATTGATTTAAATGGGGTGTATCAGGGAGGCCTGAAATTCTGATAATTCTACAAAATAAACCAGGATTTGGCTGACTTGATTGGTGCAATGGATGCCTAGACATGGGGGGGGAAAACCCTCCCTTTAAATTCATTCTGGTTAAATTCCAGTATTTTTCCTTTTGGTAAGTTTTTTTTTTCAAATGAATGTTTGGCTTGTTGGTTCTTCAGGTAGCAGTTGGATGGGGTGAGGGGGTGCTGGTGCTTCCAATGAAGAGATAATCAAGATAGACTTGTATCAAAGTAGAAGCTTGCCATTCATCCTTAGAGTAAAACGCAAATTAGTCCAGTGAATGCCTGCAGGCTTGATCTGTCCAAGCTATTTATTTTACAGATGAGAGGGAGTGTAACTGTTTAAGGTTATTAAACTGATTTGCAGGACTGTCGACAGGATTAAGACTAATGTGAGAAGGATTCAAACCTGCCTGTCTTTAGTGTTTTATTTTAATTTGTGTCCTTTCCCCCTTTTTTCTCTTGTATGTTTGCAAACAGAAATATGTAATTAACTTTTATCAAGAAAAAGACATATCAAGTTAGCTGCTTCTCGTTTTTCATTCAAATCTCTTAATTTTATTTTTTAAAAGCTGCATTACATTTACATTTTATACAGACAGGTGTTTATTTAAAGATACTTTTTATACAGACAGGTCTTTCCTCCCTCCAAAAATCCCACTGAAACAAAATAAACACCTGTATTTTTTTTTAAAAGGAGAACCTAACAAAATAAAAAGCTAACAATATTTGTCAGTATGCAGACTGATAGGGTGAAGGCAAAACATTTAGAGTATATTTTAACAATGGCATCACTTCGAAATCCATCATGAGATTCTGATAAACTTCTTTTTCTGCCTTAAAGTCTTCGCATTTAGCCGGAATTATTTCTAAGTGGAATCTTTTTAATTATTCAGCACCCACTAGTGGAAAAGCTGCTGAGTTAATTTCTTCTTAAGAGAAACAAGCTTTTTTTTTAATTGCAGACTTCTACTAATAACTGTTGAATTTATAACTGCTCTCTCCTTAGATCAGAAGGACTGCATTGTTCTACAATCGACAGTTTATGAAAAATCTCCTGTAGTATTAAAGGAACTTAGAGTCTCTGTCTATACTGAGGTAAAGTGAAGGAGTTTACCGCTACCTTTTTGAATTTATAAATGTTGATTAAATCAAATTGGGGGGGTGAGGTTTTCAGTTGAGCTAAATGCAGCCAGATTCTCAGCTAAATTTATTCATTTATGGGTCAAATGGTGGAATCCAGTGAAGGTTTGCTTGAAAGCATATCTTACTAGCTTAAATGGAGTGCGTTTGCAATACATATACAGGTAGGTTTGTAGCATATCTCTGCTTAGAGTTATGAGTAGAGCAGTGCACAGTACTTTCTGAAGCTGGAGCAAAGAGTCTAACTTTAATTTGTTACCAATAAAGGAGAATATTTGTAGCTCAGGGTTGAAATGAAGAGTACTTGATATTCTCTGAGGTAACATCGCTAGGCCTGATGATGTTACCTAGTTTAGATAACCAAACGTCTGCCAGAAAACAACTAAGGTCAGAGAGCACCAAGGACCTTTCATTGGACTTGTTAAAAAATACAAAGTGTTCAACCAAATATGGAGACTATGAAAGAGTTGTGTTAGAAGAAAGAGTGAAAGATAGAGAGAGAGAGTAATTACTTCTGCCCATTCTCGCTGATCTGTTTTCCTCAGCCTTCATCCAAGCTACAGAAACAAAAGAACATTCAGCTGCAAGAAAGCAATGGATGCTTGCAAATGAAAATTTGCAGATTAGGGAAAGAGAATTAAGCTGTATCTCCTTTTTCTGCTGAAAAAACAAGCACCCAGACTGAGGGACGTATGTTTGCTGAGATGGTATATTTTTCTACCCTGAGACTAAAACTTCACCTTATTTGTCGCGCGAATTTTTGAATGGCTAAGTTTTGAGGATGCTTGTCTGCTTTGCCCAAGTGAAGATTTGAAGTGGCTTTGGAATTAAACTTGTTGTGTGTAAAGGGAATATGTCGCATGCCTTTTAATTAAAATGTTATTACTAGGGGTAATTGATAAAATGTGATCCCAAATCTGTTTGAAGATTAACATTCACCTGTAAATAAATAAACTCCAAATATTATTTGGGCACGCCCTAAAAGTATACATAAATTTATTTAATTCTTGGGTAGTCATCAGAAAACTCTGGTAATTAGCTTTTGTGTGGCCGCAGGGTCTGTTTTTATTGGCACCAGGCTAGAAAGCAAGAGATCGTGAGTTCAAGTCCTAGCTTAGGCATGAAAGCTGGCTAAGTCACTTTAAGCCAGTCACTCTTTCAGCCCGACCCACCTAATAGGGTTGTTGTTGAGGGGAAATTAGTAGGAAGGTGTGTTGGATATGGACAGCCATTTGTCCAAAATGGTATACGGTTTCCTGCCTGAGCAGGGGGTTGGACTAGGTGACCTCCAAGATCCCTTCCAACTTTTTTTATTATTATTATTATTATTATTATTATTATTATTATTATTATTATTATTATTATTATGTTTGCCACCTTGAGCTATTTGTATTAATAATAAAAGTGGAATTGGAACATTAAGAGTGAGGTCAAGTGGCTGTATTCGCTTTCTTTTTAGTTTTCATTTAAACAGGAATTGTGAACAAAAATGGATTAAATAAGCAGATGGGTTTTTTTTTAAAAAAAGAAGAAGGATAATATGGAATGGAATGGACTTCATTTCCACTTGAACATCTAATAGCATAAGCATGCATGTGTGTGTCTGTGTGTGAGTGTCGGCATGGCTAAATAGGTTTAAGGTTTTACTAATGTATTTTTGAAAGAAACTGAGGATCCAGAAAGCAAAATCCAGCTGCTTTCCAAGACACAGAATGAATGTTGTTGCTGTTGTTTTCATCTTGGTTGCTGTAAGTTTTTGATATTATTCTTAGGAGAAAAAATGGTTTTAGAAAATGAGTCTGAATTCACAATTGTTCACTGCACTTGACAGAGAGAAGGCAAAAATTACTTTCTCGGACTGAACACACAATTCCCCAATATCCTGTTTACATATAAACAGAAATTAGAAATATATCAATTGTGTTATAGGTATTCCTAATTACCATACTCTCTAGTCATTCTCCTGTGTGAAGTGAAGAGGTTTTTTTTCTTCAATTATAGAGGATTTCTAAGCTGATTTCAACATTTGAAAGAAAAAGGACAGCAGAGCAGTTTGAAATATGAATGATCGATCGCTTTATGCATAAATTCTGTGCCCTTGTATGATAATCTACCCAGATATATTTCTGTAAATGCAATACCTATGTTTGACAGAATATATGTCTGTGGGTGTGGGTTAAATTTAGTCATTAATTGGGAGCATAGAGTAACGTGCTTCCAATCTGCAGAAAAATTTCACCTAGTTTCTATCATTATTCCTGATATTCTTTCATATCAAGAATATTGCCACGTTAAGCAATGCTGTACTAATTTGGATCACTGGTTCATTATTCATGTTTATTTCCATGTGCACTTAAACCTTGGTATTGGGAGAAGAAAGAGTGAAATGTGACTGCACGATCCCCATTCTGAAGTGAATGCTTTTGACCTACCACCTGATTCATATTACCGTAATTTCAGCGGAACACATTTCCCATTAAGCATATTTAACAGAGCAGATTTTGGTATTTAGAAATGAAATGCAGGAAATGCAATTGAAAGACAGTAACAGGTGGTCTTTTTGAAATTGCAATAGGAATGTTTAGGTACTGTTTTATTAATTTGGTGTTCTTAATTTTTTTTTTTAAAAAAAGCAAGAATGATGGATACTATTATTCAGGAAAAAAAAATCCATCCAGTTGTAATTTTCCTATCTCTGTCCTGACAGCCAGCAGCTTAAAGGCAAATGAAGGAAATGCCTGCAATTACCTGCAATTAGCAACTCCATGAGTGGTTTTTAAAAATAAATAAGCAAGCGGCAGAGATGGCGTTGAGGGAGAGAGATTTGCCTTTTTCTTTCTGCTAAGATATTCAGGGAGGAGAACTGAGAAGAGATACATTCACACTCTGGGCTTCAAAAGAGCAAATTTGGATATAATCCATGGGAAGATAGATCAGATCCAGTGACATGAAATGCTGAAGGAGAAAATGACCCAGGAAGGATGGGGAATACTATAAAATAGTAGAGTTGGAAGGGACCTTCAAGGTCTTCTAGTCCAGCCCCCTGTTCAAGCAGGAAACCCTATACCATTTCAGATAAATCATTGTCCAATCTCTTCTTAAAAACTTCCAGTGTTGAAGCAACCACAACTTCTGGAGGCAAGCTGTTCCACTGATCAATTGTTTTTACTGTCACAAAATTTCTCCTTAGTTCTAAGTTGCTTCTCTTCTTGATTAGTTTCCACCCGTTGCTTCTTCTCCTGCCTTCAGGTGCTTTGGAGAATAGCTTGACTCCCTCTTTTTTGGGGTAGCCCCTGAGATATTGGAAGACTGCTATCAAATCACCCCTTGTCCTTCTCTTCATTAAACTAGACATACCCAATTCCTGCAACCGTTCTTCATATGTTTTAGCCTCCAGTCCCCTGATCATCTTTGTTGTTCTTCTCTGCGCTCTTTGTGCATGAAAAATGAGGGAGTGAAGGTGCAATCACAAACAGTTCCTACATGAAGATATATTGCACTGGTCTATGGGGCAGCTGGGCTACAGTCAGAGCTCCCTGAAGAGAGAAAAGCAGCTTCTATAGGAAATGGAAAACAAAAAGAGACATTTAATATACAGGTAGTCTCTAGAACAGCGTTTCTCAGCTTTGGCAACTTTAAGATGGTTGGACTTCCAGCTCCCAGAATTCCCCAGGTTTTTAAGAAAAGGCTGGACAGTCACTTTTCAGAAATGGTATAGGTTCTCCTGCTTGAGCAGGAGGCTGGACTAGAAGACCTCCAAGGTCCCTTCTAGCTCTATTCTAGTCTATTTTATTCTCTATTATTCTGCTCTGCTCTACTCCATTCCATTCTATTCCATTCCACTCCACTCCACTCAATATTCTATTCTATTCCATTCCACTCCACTCCACTCCACACCACCCCACTCCACTCCACTCCACTCCACTTTCTATTCTATTCCATTCCATTCCGTACCATTCCATTCCATTCCACTCCACTCCATATTCTATTCTATTCCATTCCATTCCGTACCATTCCATTCCACTCCACTCCATATTCTATTCTATTCCATTCCATTCCATACCACTCCACTCCACTCAATATTCTATTCTATTCTATTCTATTCTATTCTATTCTATTCTATTCTATTCTATTCTATTCTATTCTATTCTATTCTATTCTATTCTATTCTATTCTATTCTATTCTTTCTATTCCATTCCATTCCACTCCACACCACACCACTCCACTCCACTCCACATTCTATTTTATTCCATTCCATTCCATTCCATTCCGTACCACTCCACTCCACTCCATATTCTATTCTATTCTATTCTATTCTATTCTATTCTATTCTATTCTATTCTATTCTATTCTATTCTATTCTATTCTATTCCATTCCATTCCATTCCATTCCACTCCACTCCACACCACACCACTCCACTCCACATTCTATTCTATTCCATTCCATTCCATTCCATTCCATTCCGTACCACTCCACTCAATATTCCATTCTATTCCATTCCACTCCACTCCACACCACCCCACTCCACATTCTATTCTATTCTATTCTATTCTATTCTATTCTATTCTATTCTATTCTATTCTATTCTATCCTATTCTATTCTATTCTATCCTATTCTATTCTATTCTATTCTATTCTATTCTATCAAAAACAATCCCTCAAAGGTTTTTTGGGGGCTACGTTAGGAACAACAACAACAAAATGCCAAAGAGGTCCATTGTGAGGAGAGAGTGGTAGAAGTGGTCATTGTTGAGGGTGAGAAGGCAGAATCTCTTAATTGTTTGGCACGCATCTTCTCTCAGAAGGGTAGTGGGGCGCTCGCTCATCACTGTAACCCCACTAAGGAATACCCCATGTAGTGAAAGCAGAGCCTCCTTCTGCTATTAGATTATTGTTACCTCATTTTTTGTTGTTGTTTGGTCACTAAGTCATGTCTGACTCTTCACAACCCCGTGGATTATAGCACACCAGCCCCCCCCATTGTACCTTGTCTCCCAAATTTACCAAATTCATGTTCTTTGCACTTTCTCCTCCTCTGCCCTCCCTTTCTCCTTTTGCCTTCCATCTTCCCCATCATCAGGGTCTTCTCCAAAGAGTCCTCTCTTTTCATTTGGTGGCCAAAGTATTTGAGCTTCAGCTTCAGTCTCTGTCCTTCCAAAGAACAGTCAGGGTTGTTTTCTTTTAGGTTTGACTGATTCAATCTTCTTGTGGTCCAAGGGACACTCAAGCATCTTCTCCAGCAGGCACAGTTCGAAAACATCCGTTCTTTGGTGTTCAGCCTTCCTTATGGTCCAATTCTCGCAGCCATGCATTACTACTGGGAAAACCATAGCTCTGACTCTACGCATCTTTGTCAGCAAAGTTACGTCTCTGTTTTTTAATATCCTGTCTAGGTTTGTTACAGCTTTCCTCCCACGGAGCAAGCGTCTTTTAATTTCATGGCTGCAGTAGCTGAATGCAGTGATTTTGAAACCCAGGAAAATAAAATCTGTCACAGCTTTCATTTCTTCTCCTTCTATTTGCCAGGAAATGATGGAACTGGGTGCCACGATCTTAGTTCTTTTAGTGTTGAGTCTGTCATAGCACCTGCCTATAAAATAGTCTCCTTATTCCCACAGTATTTAGTTCGTCTCAACCTTGCTGATCTTTAAGACGGCTTTGAAGATCTGACAACTTCAAGATCTGTGGACTTCAACTCCCAGAATTCCCCAGTCAGCCATGCTGAGGAATTCTGGGATTTGAAGTCCACAGGTATTAAAGATGCCAAGATAGGACACCCCTGTTTCAAAACATCACTGAGAAAGAGCAGATGAAGGTTTCAGCTTGAGATTTCTCTGGCAAAAGTGCATTTCATCCTTCAGTTTTGCGATCTGGGAAAATGAGCTTCAACCCTTTCTTCATATTAATAAATCCATTCATAAACTGAGGTGGGAATTTTATTCAATTCTGGGAATTGAAGTCCATGAGTCATAAAAGAGCCGAGGTTGTCTACCTCTGAGCTTGTTGGAGAACAGCTTAAAGCCAGATTGCCAGGTGAGCAGAAGATCGGACAGAGGGAGAGGGGGGGGGAGAAAGAGAGAGAAAGAAAGAGAGAGAGGGAAGGAGACAGAGAGAGAGGAAAGAGAAAGAGTGGGGGACGAGGACTGGCAGACCAAGGACAGAAAGAGAGAGAGGGAGAGAGAGCCTTTTGATATCTAAAATGAAGATAACACTGCATATATTCTTTTTTACTTTTATGAGATATATATATCAGAGACCTACATGTGTGTGTGTGTGTGTGTGTGTGTGTGTGTGTGTGTGTGTGTGTTAGATATCAAAAGGGTTTTGCGGCTCCCAGTGTTTTGTTTTTGGTGGGAAACGGGTCCAAGTGGCTCTTTGAGTGTTTTGGGTTGCCTACCCCTGGTCTATAGGAATTGGCTGTCTACCCAAAATGACATTCTCTTCAAAATATCCTTGGCCAAAAAATTAATTTGGAAAGGTTTCTGAGAAATTGTTTTATGTTTTGTGGTCTATTGCAACATTTGGGGAAGTATGAAATAAATAAACATGCATACACACAAGCCCCAATCTGCACATGATTGATTGATTGATCGATTCCACCCCTCAAATTGATTATTGATTCTTTGCTTTGAAGGTACTTTGTAGAAGGTGTCTACCTTTTCCCCCAAAACACCTGAAGGCAGGATCAGATGCAATGGATGGAAACTAATCAAGGAGCGATCCAGCTTAGAAATAAGGAGAAATTTCCTGACAGTGAGAACAATTAATTAGTGAAACAGCTTGCCTCCAGAAGTTGTGGGTAAGATTGGACAGACATTTGTCTGAAGTGGTATACTTTCCTGCCTGAGCAGAGGGTTGGACTAAAAGACTCTGTTATTCTGTATTCTGACTCTTTGCGACCACATGGATAGATTTTCTAACCTGGTCTTTCATGTCTTCCAATGGTACTCCCATCACCATTGTAACTGCTGGCCATGGTCTTGGTCATTCCTTCCACCCTTTCTAACATCAGAGAGCTGGGTTTTTGTATAATGTGTCCAGATTAAGTTGAGGTTAAGTTGAGCCTGATCATTTATGCCTTGAGTGAGAACTTTGGATTAATTTGTTTGATGATCCACTTCCTTGTCTTTTTGACTATCTACAGCAGTGTTTCTCAACCTTGACAATTTTAAGGCATGTGGACTTCAACTCCCAGAATTCCACAGCCAGCATTGCTGGCTGTGGAATTCTGGGAGTTGAAGTCCACATGCCTTAGAATTGTCAAAGTTGAGAAACACTGATCTACAGTATTTTTAGAAGTCTTCTCTGACACCAAAATTCAAAAGTATCACTACTCTTCCTACTCTGTAAAATATGTGTATGAAATATTGGCAACCTACTGCATTTTCGCTGTGGGTGGCAGGTTCAACCTTTTTATATTTTGAAACTAAGAAAGCAGGGTTTTTTTTAATCATGGAGGAATGGTTCGTTGAAGATGGCAGAGCTTGCAGAAAAGACTAACAATTACTTTTATAAAAGACAGAATAACAGAGTTGGGAGGGACCTTGGAGATCTTCTAGTCCAGCCCCCTACTCAAGCAGAAGACCCTGTACAATTTGAGACAAAGGCCTGTCCAATCTCTTCTTAAAACCCTCCAGTGTTAGAGCACCCACAACTTATGAAAGCAAGCTGTTCCACTGATGAATTGTTCTCACTGTCAGGAAATTTCTCCTTAATTCCAGGTTGCTTCTCTCCTTGATTAGTTTCCATCTCTTGCTTCTTGTCCTGCCTTCAGGTGCTTTGGAGAATAGCTTGACTCTCTCTTCTCTGGAAACTCTTTATGGATTTTTTTTTTTTTTTGCTGAAAATGGATAAAAATGACTTGGCAACTAACTAAAAAGGCATGTATATGAGAAGGGAATTAGGTTATGTAATCTGAAAGGGTGAAAATAGGGTTTAATTATATTTATAACTGGTAATTGGAAATCACTTTTAAGTATTTCTTTTTTTCTTGTTGTTCCTTGTTCACCTTTTCTTCTCTTTTTCTATGTTTTCTATTTTTCTTCTTACATTCTTTCACCTTTACTGTTTCTTTTTTATTTTTCTGTGGCTTCCATCTTTGTAAAACCTCATTCTCCCAATAAAAATTACACACAAACACATATATAAACACACAAAGAACAGTATATTTTTAAAAAGAGAAGACAAATACTGGAAATCGTATCATTTATGTTAGTGGCAGCCCCAGCAGGGGGGGTTCCCCCCCAAGCATATTACAGAGCAGAAAAGTTCCTAAATCCAGGTTAATGCCAAGAAGACTCTACTAGAGTAATTTTGATCATACAAATTTTATTTATGATACATCTTTCATTTTTTAATCTCCTTTGTTGAGGGGGCAGGATGGAAAATGAAGGATTTATTCTGCTTTCAATTCTGCGGCTGGTTATTACTTTCTCCTCCTTTTTTTTAAGGATCATAGCATAAAAATATCTCAGGAATATATAAATCAAACGTGAATTTGGCCAACATAATCTCATAGATGCAGTCTTGACTCAGTGTTGGCACATGCAGGCAGAACAATCGTGTTTAACCATGACCCGTTATTATTTTTTAATGTAAATGTGAGAGAAGGGCCATTCATGGGAAGGTGGTCAAAAAAGTCAAGATGGCAGCTACGACTACAGAACGTTGACATGCAGGGGTGGAACTTCAGTTGCATGGTTATGGCTGCCATCTTCTCTTTTTCTCTCTTTTTTTTCAAAATATTTTATTTTTTATTAACTTACAATATAAAATACAAAAATACAAAAGCAAGCAGTGGGCAACAAGGGGGAAGGGAAGGGAAAGAGAAGTGTGGAAGGCGGGGGAGAAAAAAAAGGCATTGACTTCCAACTCTGTTGCAGTAGAATAAGGCATTAACATTGAACCTCAACTTTTTACTTTTCTATAATATTACAAACTCACCAGTTCTATAATAGCAAATCAATCTAATAAGTAAAACCCAAAATCAAAGGGTTTTTTTTCCACCTCAAGCACAAAGCCCAGAAGAAGTTTCCAAGTAGAAACAAAAGTACTTAACATATGTCCAGAACAGCTATTTTCATTTCCATCCACAATGGGTAAAATTCTTAGAAAGAATGATTGTGAATTACGTTCTGGGGTTGTTGTTTTTTTATCTTAGGTATAGATAGACCTTCACTTACACCAGTTTATTTAGTGACCAAAGTTACAACGGGCTGAAAAAAATGACTGGTGACCGTTTTTCACACTTGCAGCATCCCCATTTTGGAAATTCAGATGCTTGGCAACTGACTCACACAAATGACAGTGTTGGAAGGGACCTTGGAGGTCTTCTAGTCCAACCCCTATACCAGGGGTAGGCAACCTTGGCTCTTTTATGACTCGTGGACTTTAACTCCCAGAATTCCTGAGCCAGCCATGCTGAGGGGAAAGGGAGAGGCTTCCAAGCTGAGCCATGCTGGCTCAGGAATTCTGGGAGTTGAAGTCCAAAGAGCCAAGGTTGCCTACCTCTGGCCTAGGCCTAGGCCACTTTATGACTCGTGGACTTCAACTCCCAGAATTCCTGAGCCAGCCATGCTGAGGGGAAAGGGAGAGGTTTCCAAGCTGAGCCATGGTGGCTCAGGAATTCTGGGAGTTGAAGTCCACGAGTCATAAAAGAGCCAAGGTGACCTACCCCTGCTCCATACCATTTCAGACAAATAGTTGTCCAATTGTTTATTAAAAACGTCCAGTGCTGAGTCATGTGGTCCCTTTTTCTGACCTTCTGACAAACAAAGTGAATGGGGAAGCCAGATTCACTTAGCAACCAAATGACTAATTTAACAACTGCAGTGATTCACTTAACAACTGGCAAGAAAGGTCATAAAATGGGGCAAAACTCAAATAACAAGTTAGCAACAGAAACTTTGGGCTCAGTTGTGGTCGTAAGTCGAGAACTATCTGTATTCATACACATTCAGTGGTAAGTTTTAGTAAGTTTAAGATCTTACCCATTCACCTTCTATCTTTCAGCTACTTAAAGGTGGTTTGCTAATGTTTTATAAAGACGTAACCAAAAAAACCACAACACCTGCATATATCATGGTTCTCCCACATGCAAGTAAAATCAGTTATTAAATGCCAAGAATTCTCTAATATTCTTATTATTCTATTCGTAAATCTCTGTAGAGGTTTTTCCTCTATTTACATGATATTTTCAATACTCTTCTGTATTTGACTTAGTGATTCTATCCACCCAAGCAAATTGACTCCTGAGAACAAATTAAAAAATTTAAAACACCCCAAAAAGCATGCGAGCCACTGGAAAATTCTATAATTGTTGAGTTGTTCCAAAAGCGATTATTTGAAAAATAAATAAGAGCGGTTCTGTGGGATTTTTTTTTTTTTTTTGGATGCTGGCAATCCTTTTTGCCCGAAGTACATGAAAGAAAACGTGGCTGAAAAAAAAAATGCATCATCCCTCAGTGTGGAGGTTTTTTTTTTTTTTTATCCTCCAAGCCCACTTTTGTCTAAAATAATGAGGCCATAGTCAATTGCTTCCCCCAGAGCGTCATGATTTAGTGTGACGTACAGTCAGGCACAACAGCTTTGTTCCTCCTGCCCGCATTATTTTAATGAGGTACTGGTAAATCAGGTTTTCCTTAGCTGCAAACTGTTAACATGCAAAGCAGAATGAGAAATGTTAGCTGATGGCCACAAGGCAGATGACAGGTTAGATTTTGATCGCCGCCATTATCTGGCATAACCACATTTGCCACATCCGGAGATGCTCCTTTCCCTTCCCCAGTTGCTACAAGTGATAACAAAATTGTAAAAATCCGAGAAAGCATATTTTAAACTTCCGGGCTGGGGGGGTGAGGAGGTGGGGAGTGCAATTTCCATGTTGTTAATGTATTCACAAAGGAAAGAAGGAAGGAAGGGTGAGTAACACTTAACCAGGATCCAGGCACAGTCACCGAAAAAGGTCATACTTGGGCAATATTACTGGGGGCAAATGGCCTGGCCTCCTTTTGACATCATATCAAAAATGACAGTGGGGCAGACATATCCCCAAAGAGAAGGTAATCATGATAATGGGGTTCTGGAAATCTCGAGATGTGAACTTTTGCAAAGCTTACGGAACAGTGTCCCGCTTGTTAAGAATAACCAGCTAAGGAAAAAGAGGTTTGTGCATTTTCCTTCTAGCAATTGATTACCATTCATTCTACCGTGAGCACAAAAATGTAAATGATTGTGGGAAGTTTTATATCAATATATATTGTATTTGTTATATTGTCCCCCCTTAAACATTAACACAGCGGTTCTCAACCTCTTTCAGGCCGAGACCCCACCTGCGCCGCCCATGCGCGGC
Organism: Bothrops alternatus; assembly: GCA_034064705.1. Taxonomy (NCBI): domain Eukaryota; kingdom Metazoa; phylum Chordata; class Lepidosauria; order Squamata; family Viperidae; genus Bothrops; species Bothrops alternatus. The sequence goes on along the minus strand of JARGCV010000266.1, from coordinate 777,347 downwards.
ACAACCCCGACCTGCGCCGCGCATGTGCGGCGCGACGGGCCTAACCGCACATGCGTGGCGTGCGCGCGACGGGCCTAACTGCGCATGCGCGGCGCGCGCGCGACAGCCCGAACTGCGCATGCATGGCGCGACAGGCCTAGCCGCGCATGCACGGCGCGACGGCCCGAATCGCGCATGCGTGGCGCGCACGACGGCCGAGGGGAAATGGGGGGAAAAATGGCGGACTGCGGTGTTTGGCGACCCCCGTGAAACGGTCGTTCGACCCCAAATGGGGTCGCGACCCACAGGTTGAGAACCGCTGCATTAACAGAATCCACAGGTGACTGAGAATCGGTATCTCCGCTAGATAATTGACAATCAAGCTGAAACTAAGTTAATCAGGTAAAAATAGCAAACGGGGGGAAATCTTTTACTCAAACTTCTTAAACCCGCTGAGGGAAGTCAGCTCCCCAGAGAAGGAAATACTAAAAGGGCAGAAGAATATATTTTCTCAAAAGGATTTTAAAAGCAAAAACCAACCCTGCCCCCAAGTCTCTCTGTCCCAAGCAGAAGCCAGCCCTGTACAAATGCAGATGTAAACCATCAGAAAGGCCCCAGCTAGGAGATCAAGAAGACAAAGACATCTAAAATCTGCATACCCCACCCAAACTCTAGGAGTCATTAGTCCCATCACCAGAGAAGCAGGATATAACCCTTGGGACATAATAGGACTAACCCATCACCATCAAGAATACCAGAAAGGCACACCAAGACTCAGGTCAGAATACATGACACAGGAAATACAAAGCCTAAAACAGGAACAGGAAACTATTCCAAACAAAAGGCTTCAGTGGTTATAAAAACCTACTTCCCACATGTGCTCAGCCCTTGATTACTCTCCTTCCTGCCAGAGCCATCTTTCGGTCTGGCTTTTCAATAAACTGCAACCTTCTTTCTAAAGCAGTCGCCATGTTGTTTATTTATCCCCAGCTTGGATGAACCAGGATGAAGACTTTTCTTTCAACACTGCAAATAAGTTGTCCAGACTTAATCCACATAGCAAAGGAGAACGTCTATAATCACAAATAGAGTTAATTAAAACTCTCTCTCAGCGGAATTGCATGTTCACCAGAATAAGCATTGTAGATGACACTCCCCCCACACCCCTCAAGTGTCACCTAGAGCCAGCAAGTACACACACACACACACACACCTCAAGACCCACCCCAAGGACAAGTTCCCCTATAAAACAGCCCTTTTGTACCTCATATTCTCTGTGGGCACAGGCAAAACTTTGCCACAGGCAAAACTTCTTGGCTTTTGGGAATAAATAAATCTTTCCTCATAGCTGTCTGGATTTCATTTTGATGTGTTCTTGCGCAATCCCAGCTTGAGTTGGAACCCCAAATTATTTTTCTGACATGATGTTTGGAAGTTGGTCCCTGGATGAAAATCAAATCAACCAAAGCACTTTCAGATCAATAAAATGTTGTGGTTTATCTTATAGTTTATTTCAGAACCCTGATTATAACCAAGAATGCTTCAATCCAGTGCTTGATGGTAGTCTTTCCTGCTTTCAAATTAGCAGGATTAATTTGATATCCCCATGGTTTTTTTCCTCCGACTTGGGGTTCCAACATGGGAAATAATTGTGGCATCCTTGATGCTCTGATCTTGGTTACTTTCTCGCAGAGGAGGAAGGTGTGTTGGATATATTTACTACCTTGAGTCATTCATAAAAATAATAAAGGCAGGCTGCAAAAAAATAACTAAAGAAATAAATAAGAGTGATGTTTTTGAATGAGGAGGCAGTAATATGGCTTCTTCTGATGGAAAAACGCCCTAAAGGCACCCAAACAAGCTGAGATCAATAAATCCAGATGTTCTGCCTCTTCTGCAAGGGTACGGGGCATTTTTTAAAGCCTATCCCATTCAGGATCCAATTTGGGTCGATCACTGGGGTTTAGGTTAAGTCTTCTGAGCTTTTGGACACGTGCTGGAGCGCGTCCTCAGGGAACTTCTCTCTACCCTCTGTCTAGTTGGACATTCAAAGACTAGTGCTAGGTGGTGTTAGTTTCCCCATGAAGTTTTCAAGCTCCCTTTAAAATCCAGTGGATTGAAAGTTATAATTTATTTATTTTATTTTATTCGGATTTGTATGCCGCTCCTCTCTGAAGACTCGGAGCGGCTCACAACATATATATATAAAACAATTTCAACTAAATCCGAACAAAAAACATTAAAAATAAAACCCCATACATACTCATCAATCACACCACAATCAACAATCATCCCCAGGCCTGCCAGCAGAGGTAGATTTTTAAATTCTTTCGGAAGGCCGGGAGAGTCGGAGAAACGTGGACTTCAGGAGGTAGTTGGTTCCAGAGGGCGGGCGCCACAACAGAGAAAGCCCTCCCCCTAGGGCCCGCCAGACGACATTGTTTCGCTGACGGGACCCGGAGGAGGCGGACCCTGTGCGCTCTCACTGGTCGTAGAGAAGTATGTGGCAGAAGGCGGTCCCGTAAGTATCTTGGTCCCATGCCATAAGGGCTTTATAGGTAATAACCAACACCTTGAATTGGGCTCGGAGACCAATAGGCAACCAATGCAGCATGCGGAGAGTTGATGAAATGTGGGCACAACGAGGAAGGCCCACAACTGCTCGCGCAGCTGCATTTTGCACTAATTGTAGTCTCCGAACACTCTTCAAGGGTAGCCCCATGTAGAGAGCATTGCAGTAGTCGATCTTCAAGGTGACAAGGGCATGTGTGACTGTGAGGAGAGACTCCCGATCCAAGTAAGGACGCAACTGGTGCACCAGGCGAACCTGGGCAAATGCCCCCCTCGCCACTGCCGACAAATGATGATCCAATGTCAGCTGTGGATCGAGGAGGACTCCCAAGTTGCGAACCTTCTCTGAGGGGTTTATAGATTCGCACCCCCCCCCAGGGTAATCGAAGGACAGATAGAAGTGTCCTTGGGAGGCATCACCCACAGCCACTCTGTCTTATCGGGGTTGAGCCTTAATCTGTTAACACCCATCCAAACCCTCACAGCCTCCAGACACCGGCACATCACCTCAACCGCTTCACTGATATGGCCAGGAGTGGAAATGTACAGCTGAGTATCATCAGCGTACTGATGGTATCTCACTCCGTGGCAGTGGATGATCTCACCCAGTGGCTTCATGTAAATGTTAAAAAGTAGGGGGGAGAGAATCGACCCCTGAGGCACCCCACATGGGAGTAACCTAGAGGTGGACCTCTGACCCCCCACAAACACCGACTGCGACCGACCAGTGAGATAGGAGGAGAACCACCGCAATACGGTGTCCCCCACTCCCAATCCCTCCAGCCGGCGCAGAAGGATACCGTGGTCAATGGTATCGAACGCCGCTGAGAGGTCAAGAAGCACCAGGACAGAGGACTGGCCTCTATCCTGGGCTCGCCAGAGATCATCCATCAGAGCGACCAAAGCAGTTTCAGTGCTGTAGCCGGGCCTGAACCCCGACTGCAGAGGGCCCAGATAATCGGCTTCCTCCAGAGACCACTGGAGCTGATGCGCCACCACCTTCTCGACAACCTTCCCCACAAAGGGAAGGTTGGAGACCGGACGATAGTTGGTCAAAATTACTGGATCCAGGGAAGGCTTCTTGAGGAGGGGGCGCACAAGTGCCTCCTTTAAGGGAGCCAGAAAGGACCCCTCCCTCAAAGAAGCGTTGACAATCTCCTGGATCCAGGTACGTGTCACCACCCTACTGGCCGAAACCAGCCAGGAGGGACACGGGTCCAACAAACAGGTGGCAGAACATACAGATCCAATGGCCCTGTCCACTTCCTCAGGCGCAACAGCCTCAAACTCTCCCCAGATGACCGGACAAGAACATGCCCCTGTCCCCTCAACTGAATCATTATCAGTCGACTCTGCTACACAATTGGAGTCTAGGTCCAGCCCGGATCTGAGCCACTTTGTCTGCGAAACAGTTATTAAAGTCCTCGGCACTACCCTGCAAGGGAGGCCCCGGACCCCTTGGGTTAATGAGGGATCGGGTCACCCTAAACAGGGCGGCCGGACAAGATTCCACAGACGTGATCAAAGCAGAAAGATACAAAGATCTTGCCGCCTTAATCGCCTTCAGATAGGCTTTAATAAATAAGCTCAATCTGGTTCGGTCAGATCCGGACTTACTTTGTCTCCATCGCTTCTCTAGACGTCTCTTATGGCGCTTCATCCCCCTGAGCTCCTCAGTAAAACAAGGAGACCTCCTGGGGCCAGCACCACGGACAGGTCGCAAAGGCGCAATCCGGTCAATAGCCCCCTTTGCGGCCGTATTCCATGCCGCTACCAGGGACTCCGACGGACTGTGAATGAGGGAGCTCGGTAATTCCCCAAGCGCCGTCTGAAAGCCAATTAGATCCATCAGGCATCTGGGGCGGAACCACCTAATCGGTTCCGCCCCCCTGTGGGGAAGGATTGGGGCCGTAAAATTCAGTCGAAGCAGGAAACGATCGGTCCATGACAAAGGCATGATATCTAAGCCCCTTAAAACCAGATCATTACCCAACTGCTCCGAAAGGAAAATCATATCCGGGGCATGTCCACCCTCATGCATGATGCAAACCCAAAGGAGCTTTTCAAAAGGCAACTGGAGGGGGCGGGGCTTTGGGTGTTTCTTTTCAAAAGCACTTTTGGGATAACCATGACCTGATGATTGGGAATCTCCACAGAAGAGATGCAATGAAGATTTCAGGAGGGAAACGGTCTTATCTCCATAGAAATCCAGTCCAGTTTCCTGACCTTCAAAATTGTCAGAGCGTGCACAGTCTTATGGTGCGAGGTAACCCAGGAGTAAACGCAGTAAACAGTGGTCTATAGTAAATGGTAGTTTATCTTACACCAGTGATGGTAAACCTTTTAGAGACCGAGTGCCCAAAAACTGGCCCCGCTCCACCCCCACCCCGGCCCGGCCTGTCCGCAGAGCCACTCACTGCCTCCAGAGCCCACCGCAGATCGCCCAGGCAGCCCAGCAGTGCCATGGTGGCCAAGCCCTCTGCCCACGCCCTGCAGCATCAACTGCGCAATGGGACGTGAGGGGAGAGTCTTGTCTACGCTGCCTGGCTGCCATGTCCTTGGCTGCGCTGCTCCGTGTGGGCCTCGCTCGGGTGACTCTTCTCCAGGGAGGCTGCTGGTGAGGGGGTCGCAGGGGGAGGCAAAGCTGGGGTAACGGCAAGTGTGCCCACAGAGAGGGCTCTGAGTGCCGCCTCTGGCACACATGCCATAGGTTCGCCACCACTGTCTTACACTATCTACAATATCATACACCAGGAACAATATACATACATGTGCTAATACAGCAGGATCAAACAAACCACATTTACAGCAGGAAATGGAAGAGAGAGAACACATCAGCAGAGCCTTGCCTTTATGCAAAGGCTCTTAAAGAGACACAGACCTTGCTGAGTCATTCCCATCATTACATCTTATATCTTACATTACATAAGCTGGTTAACTGTTAAATCAATACCTGGATAAAAATTAGGTGGATGGGAGATAATTGTGAGTGTAAAATCTTGAGACACAATGTGAGAATGAGAGGAGTGCAGCTAAAATTGCTCTGCATGTGAACACACTGCAGAAAAGCTTCCTTTCCACCCCTACCCCAAATTAGACACAGCTCATCCCCTTCCCCAAAAGAGACATCAATGTTTACAAACTCAGAAACTTGAAAGGCTTGATTCAACACTGACCCGGACAGATTCACCCATAGATTGACATCCATTCTGGTGTCCCAGCTGGTCATTTGGGAAAAGCCAGATAGCTAACTGGTGTAACCAGGGGGTAACCTTAGTGCTCTCTGAGCTTCCTTGTTTTCTTGCAGATGTTTCATTATGCAAGTAGGTGCCTAGTTTAATGAATGCCTAGTTGTTCAGTTTAATGAAGAGAAGGATTATGGGTGACATGATAGCAGTCTTCCAATATCTAGGGGGTTGCCACAAAGAAGAGGGGAGGTCAACCTATTCTCCAAAGCACCTGAAGGCAGGACAACAAACAATGGATAGAAACTGATCAAAGAGAGAAGCAACCTAGAACTAAAGAGAAATTTGCTGATAGTTAGAACAATTAATCAGTGGAACGACTTGCCTTCAGAGGATGTGCATGCTCTAACACTGGAGGTTTTAAGAAGAGATTGGACAACCGTTTGTCTGAAATGGTATAGAGCAGTGATGGTGAACCTTTGGCATGCATGCCAGAGGCGGCACTCAGAGCCCTCTCTGTGGCCACACCTGCCACCACTGCCACCAGCTCGCACAGGTCCAGTAGGCCACCGCTAGTGGCCAGAGTGGCAGCCCCACCCAGCACAAAGGAGGCAAAGCAGCTGGCTAGCAAGCTCGAGTAGAGGTGGTAGAGCACGCCCTCATGTGCTCGCTGGCCTGATGGTGTCAGGCAGCAGCCGTCCCTGCCTCGCCTTGCCCCACAGCAATGGCACCCCCACCCTACCCCCTGCCTCACCCCGCAGGATGAGCCCATCGCCCCACCCACCAGAGACTCCCTGGATCTCCCCCAATCCTGCCCAGCCCGCACAGGTGTCCCCCCAAGCAACATCAAGGTGGCCACGCCCCCCGCCCATGCCCATTCAGTCTGCCGTGACCACCACAGCCACGCCCATTCAGTGCCCCCCCCAAGGGCACCACAATGCTGATGCGGCCCTGGCATTTTGTGATAAATAAGTGGGTTTTGGGTTGTGGTTTGGGAACTCGGTCTCTAAAAGGTTCGCCATCACTGGTATAGAGTCTCCTGCTTGAGCAGGGGGTTGGGCTAGAAGACCTCCAAAGTCCCTTCCAACTCTGTCATTCTGTTAGGTAACATCAGTGGCATTCTCTTTTCACTAATATTCTTTTCTATTGGGGTGTTGGTATAACAATGTCCACAGCTGGCACATCCCATGCCATCCATGCCCTTAGCTTAGAAAATGGAAAGCTAACACATACATCAGTTGTCCTTGACTTATGACTGTCACAGAGTGTAGGAGATGACCAGGCTGAGCCTGAGGGAGGGGTCAAGCATGTCATTAGTCATGAGTTCCTGCACCACCACTAGAGATCTAAGTCCAGCCCACCTTGAATTCTTTTCTATTCTTTTTTTTATTTTTTTTATTTTATTTTTAACCAACAAAACAAAACAAAGCAAAGCAAAACATAACACACATACACACACAGTATATACTCCTCCCCCTTTTTTTTAACAGTGATTACGTAAGGGTAATCTTCTATTATTTACATTTTCCCCCTTATTCTTCTTTATAATATTTGTCCTTATTGCCCCGTTGTTTCTTATTTACATTTTTCTTCCTTCATATTCTACTTCTTACTAAGAATAATTCATATTATTATTATACATTATTATACACATATTTTCACTTTTGACCTTTCCATATTTATTCTCCTCTATTATTTCTAGTCTCCAACCAGTCATACCACTTGTTTCATATTAGATAGTACTCTGTGTCTTCCTTTTCTTTTATCTCTTTTGTTAATTTGTCCATCTCAGCACAGTCCAGGATTTTTCTTATCACTTCTTCCTCTGATGGTATATTCTCATTTTCCAGCACTGTGCATATGCTATTCTTGCCACCGTTATTATATGTAAAATTAAGCACCATATTTCTTTACTATATTTTCTGTTTAAAATACCCAGCAAAAAGATCTCTGGTTTCCAGTCTACAGGTTAGTCTATTATTTCTTCGATCCATCTTCTTATTGTAGTCCAATATTTTTTCGCAACTGGGCATGTCCACCATAAATGATAATATGTTCCATGTACTTTTTTACATTTCCAGCATGTTGGCGAATTGTTCTGGAAGATCTTGGCAAGCTTTGCTGGTGGAAGATGCCATCTGTAAAACAACTTCAACTGGTTTTCCTTGAATGCCGCTGACATAGTCAATTTTATATTTATTTCTCATATTTTTCCCCATTTCTCCAATTCTATATTATATCCAAAAAAATTTGCCCATCTAATCATTGTGTCTTTGACAACCTCGTCTTCCATTTTATATCTCAATAGGTATTTGTATAAATTGCTAATTAATTTTATTTCTGTTCCATGTATAATTTTATCCAATTCTTGCGGCTCTTTTTGTATTTCATATAATTTTTTGTCCTCTGTATATTTAGATTGCGTTTCCAGAGTGGGAAATATACTACCAAGCATCGAGCTTAACTTGGCTAAAAGATTGGATGGATTTGAAAAATACTAGAGTTTTAACAATAGAAGGACATGACTTGCAAGCAGGGTGGCATGCATTCCTATGGGACGAAAAACATAAAATACACAGATACTTTCAAAGACACATAGTTAGGAATGCATTGCTACAGACTTGGGAAAAAATAAAACAAAAACATTATATAAGAATTCCAATGTGGTTATCCCCAACAGAAGCTCTGAAATACCCAAACCTACCGGATATAAATAATTAGATACAAGGAATTAGTAAATGAACAGGGAAATCTGAAAACAAAACAAGAATTGGAACAAGATATTGGCAGAGAGATTGACTGGTGGACATTTACACGAATTCTTTTCTATTCTTAACTCCCGCTAGTTTCCCTTGACTGTTAGTAGTTCAGATTTTTGTAGAGAGCTTATACTAAATAAGAAATCCTTATACTCATTTGAACTGCCTGGGTCTTCTGATTTCCCTCGCGTTTGATACAGAGCCTGCCCATCATGGTCATAAGTCATGTCAATTTTTAAATGAGTTGATTGACTGACCCGATGTTACCACTTTTTTTGTGGTGGTTCTTAAACATAAAGCAGCCACCAAAGTTGTTAAACAAAGGCTGCAGCCATTAAGTGAACCAGTGTTCACTAACATTGAAGAAGGGTGTGCTAGAAAGAGGGGCGGGGGGAAGGAAAATCATTAGGAGGAGAAGGTGCAAAAACCTTGCAGATATTTTTAACTTGAAACTCTACAGCTCATGTCTTGCATTTCCAGAGTCTAAAATGTCCGGAGAAAATAATCTAAACATTATTTTTAGAAATTCTGTTACAATTCTTGCCATCTTCGCCTCAATCCCTTTCACAAAGATTGGAAAGAGGAAAACTATGGGAGGGTATGTTTTTATACCAGAAGCTCTCTTACTCTGAAAATGCTCTGTCGTGATCCAGCGTGGCAGCACGACAAATAATACAGTGCCGAAAGAATAGTTTGAGCCAGAAATCTGCAACACTGAACATCAAGTGGGAGGCCAAAGAGATACAACATTGCTCGCAGCGTTAACTGGTGCATTATGTTAACATTTTTGCTGCTTCCTTTCCTTTCCTGAAGGAGCATCTTGGCTGAAAATAGACTTCCACCTCGCATGGCCCAAAAGATAATAAAAATGAGATTCAGGGCAAATCATGCTTGTTCTGTAAATGGAAAGATAGTCAAGGAGGGCCAGTTTTGTACTGGTGTAGTTGTCTTTTCATGGTGTTGTCTTACACCTCAGTGGAGTAACTGTGAGAGGGATCTTGGAGTCCTAGTAGACAATCATTTAAATATCAGCCAGCAGTGTGCTGCAGCTGCCAAAAAAGCCAGCACAGTGCTAGGCTGCATTAACAGAATCAAGATCACGTGAAGTGTTAGTACCACTTTACAACACCTTGGTAAGGCCACACTTAGAATACTGCATCCAGTTTTGGTCACCATGATGTAAAAAAGATGTTGAGACTCTAGAAAGAGTACAGAGAAGAGCAACAAAGATGATTAGGGCACTGGAGGCTAAAACATATAAGGAATGGCTGCTGGAATTGGGTATGTCTAGTTTAATGCAGAGAAGGACGAGGGGGGACATGATAGCAATGTTCCAATATCTCAGGGGCTGCCACAAAGAAGAGGAAGTCAAGCTATTTTCCAAGGCGCCTGAAGGCAGGACAAGAAGCAACGGATGAAAACTAACCAAGGAGAGAAGCAACCTAGAACTAAGGAGAAACTTCCTGACAGTGAGAACAATTAACCAGTGGAACAACCTGCCTCCAGAAGTGGTGAATGCTCCAACACTGGAAGTTTTTAAGAAGAGACTGGACAGCCATTTGTCTGAAATGGTATAGGGTTTCCTGCCTGAGCAGGGGGTTGGACTAGATGACCTCCAAGGTCCCTTCCAATTTTATTATTATCATTATCATTATGCCAAAGCCAGTAGAAGACGATAAAGAGAACATTTGTAGCTCAGGATTGAACTGGGAGGTCCTGGTACTTGGTTGTTTTCTTGTGAATATTTCACTGCCCAAACTAGGTAACATCACTGATTATGCCCTGATGTTACTTAGCTTCGGTAATGAAATGTCTGCAAGAAAACAACCAAGCTCAGAGAGTACCAAGGACACCCCTAATAACAGCGTTCAGATTTCCAGATCATGATATAAGTGAAGGTAGCTTTTTAACCATGAACCACTCCAAGTCAACAATTGGTTAGAGCTCCAGTGAAGCCACCATTGGAAGACATGAAAGACCAGGTTAGATCATTGGGGAGAAAATCTACGTGGTCATTAGGAGTTGACACGACTTAATGGTATTTATTTTATTATTTACTACAAAAATTTATATGGCTACCCAACTCACTCCTGCTAACTCTTGGCGACTTACAGAAATAAAACCCCAATACTAATCCCAATAAACTCCCTCCTGACGACCAAGCACTTGATGGGCTCCATATCACCCATGTCCAAGGCCTTTTGAAAGTGGGGATCAAATTTATTTCCACAGAGATGATATTCCACAGGGAGGGAGCCACCATGGAGAAGGCCCTTCTTCTTGGTCCCACCAGAAGGACCTCCTTAAGACAAGAGACCCTACCTCCCTGCTCTGGTGGCTCAGATAGATGTGATCAGGAAAAGATGTTCCTTCAAAGAACCTGGTTCCAGGCCATGTAGAGCTTCAAAGGTGACATCATCTGCGTGCGATGGGATGCGAGTGGGGAGTCTTGTCCCCGCTGCCTGGCTGCCATGTCCTTGGCTGAGCTGCTCTCAGGGGCGACTCTCCTCCAGGGGGGCTGCTGGTGAGAAGGGGGCCACAGAGGGAGGCAGGGCTGGGGCAACAGTGCACGTGCCCACAGAGAGGGCTCTGAGTGCCACCTCCAGCACACATGCCATAGGTTCGCCACCACTGAGCTATGTGTTCAGGAAATTAGCGAACCTTGAATCAACAAGAAATTTGCAGGGTGGGAGAAACAAAATGTATGTTTCAGGGCCTGTCCAGGAGAGAAGGTCAACTGGCAGGATACAGGAGGAGAGCTTTTTCTGTCATGGTGCTCATCCTGTGGAACATCATCCCCCTCTGCAAGACATCGTGATGGTTCACTATCCAGGTTTCACTTAGTCACTTCATTCTGGTGAGAGAGAAGTTCCCTGAGGATGGGCTTCAGTAGACTAAACTCCTGGTCCTGGTGACCAAGATTGGATCCTGCAACATTATCCTAGGACAGGTATATTTGTCTTCATTTGTGTGCTAACACTACCTGTGCAGTTGGTTTATGATTCTTGGGCAAACGTAAAGAATGAGGTTTGCTGAGCCTTGAAGAATAGCAACAACACTTTAGACCACTTCATAGTGCTTCACAGCCCTCTCTAAGTGGTTTACAGAGTCAGCTTATTGTCCCCCAACAATCTGGGTTCTCATTTTACCAACCTCGGAAGGATGGAAGGCTGAGTCAACCTTGAGCCAGTCAGAATCGAACTGCTGGCAGTCGGCAAAGTTAGCCTGCAATACTGCCTTCTAACCACTGCGCCACCATGGCTCCTGGGCACTGATGTGGAGAATATAGTCTGTAGACGGGGGAGGCTGCATTGCAGAGGGCCAAGAGAAAGCAAAGTGTAAATAGTTTGATTGGGAGAAAGCGTTAAGACAGTTCCTCCCTAGAAATTCTCAAAGTATATCTTTAATGATGCAATGGATGGAAACTAATCTAAGGACTAAACTAAGCACTTCGGTTTGGCTAGTCCAGTGATGGCGAACCTTTTAGAGACCAAGTGCCCAAGCTGAAACACAAACTCCACTTATGTATCATTGGGTGCCAGGTGGGCGTGGCCCATTGGGTGGGCATGGCTGCGGTAGTAAGGGCAGACTGGGTGGGACTAAAAAGTTCAATCAATCAATTCCAACTTTGCGAGATCTTTTTTTCCCGCAAGAAGTTGAAATTGATTGATTGATTGAACCTTTTTTTTTTTTTTGCACACAGCGGCGGAGGCCTAAAGTGAAAAGGTTTTATAAAACCCAGCTGAAGGCCTGGGACTGGGTCGATGGCGTACGTGCCCACAGAGAGGACTCTGCGTGCCACCTGTGGCACGCATGCCATAGGTTCGCCACCACGGGTCTAGGGAGTCTAGCAGTATTCCAGTATCTGAGGGGCTGCCACAAAGAAGAGGGAGTCAAATTGTTCTCCAAAGCACCAAAGGGCAGGACAAGAAGCAACGGGTGGAAACTGATCAAAGAGAGAAGCAACCTGGAATTAAGGAGAAACTTCCTGAGAGTGAGGATAATTAACCAGTGGAACAGCTTGCTCCCAGAAATCATGGGCACTCCATCACTGGAGGTTTTTTAAAAAAGGCTAGACAGTCCCTTGTCTAAGATGGTATAGGTTCTCCTGCTTGAGCAGGGGGCTGGACTAGAAGACCTCCCTTCCAGCTCTATTCTAAGATTCTAATCAAGGAGAGAACCACTCTAGAAACAGGGAGAAATTTCTTGACAGTGGGAACAATTAATCAGTGGAATGACTTGCAAGTGGCATGCATTTATGACGGTTGCAGTGTCCCGGGATCATGTGATCACTTTTTTCAACCTTCTGACAAGCGGTCAATGGGAAAGCTGGATTCACGTAACCTCCATGTTACTAACTTAGCAACTGCCATGATTCCCTTAACAAGTGAAAGCAAGAAAGGTCATAAAATGGGGCAAAGCTCACTTAACAACTGTCTTGCTTAGCCATGGAAAGTTTGGGCTCAGTTGTGGTCAAAAGTTGGGGACCCCCTGTATAAATGTTGAAATATCAGCTAAACGGATGCGAATGTCCAAAGCACTGCAAGTAACAATGATCACTGTAATTTTAAAAAGTCCACCAATGATCTTACAAAAAGGGATCAAGATCCAGATTAAGCAGCGTTTCAGAGAAGAGCCTGAACATTTCTAACAGAAGAACTAAGAAACAGGATATAACAGGAAGGAAAGTTGAACTGAGCACTATCAGGAGGGGCAGTAAGACAGCCCTGAAGAAAGAATCCCGGATTATGACTCTGGTGCTGCCCTTATGGACCCCTTTTCAGAGACCTGGTCCTTGCCCCTGGCAGCACATATGCGAATCTGTGGATCGTGGATTAAACGAAGCAGGATGGAACAACATAGGGGCTTTTCCTGCTCGGACCACTCAAAATCTACCTTCTTCATTGTTATTATTATTATTATTATTTTTACCATCACCCTGATAGAAACTTGGTACTTGGACCTTAATTCAGACTTGACTGCCTGGTTTTCTTGCCGGACCCTATCGATTCATCTTACTTGACTGGCTGCTTACTCGAAGTGGACGCTTCTTGCATTGCGAGACTCCCCCCTCTCGCAATTATGGCCCTCTGTTCTATCAAGGGCCCATCTCGAGGATGGACTTTGGAGTCCTGAGAGATGGCATGCATCAAAAAAGGGGCTTTGGGGTTTTTTAAATAGGTACTTAGTTAAAGTTTTAAGGGTGGGGAGGGGTGGGGAAGGAGTGTTTAGGGCAGGGGAAGAAATTGTCAGAAGGGAACAAGAAGACAGGCCAGGCGACGGAAGGGGACGGAGTCCTGAGGGTGCGGACGGGGGGCTGATTAAGACTAACTCAGTTCCAATAAGTACCGTTAGCGGGAGGGGCAGGTATGGTGGGAGCAGGGGGCCATATCATAATAAGGGAGCGCGCACCCGCTGCTTACGAGCAGTCGTGCGCTCCGACCCCCAAGGCTCAACCTGTTCTCGGGGTTGTTCAGAACCACAGGGCCCTGGCTGTAGGCTGATGCTGTGCAATGCCAGGTCTGTGGTAAATAAGGCCCCCCTCATTCAAGATTTAATCTCAGAGGGGGGAGCAGACCTGGCGGGTATAACGGAGACCTGGTTGGGACCAGAGGGCGGTGTCCCTCTGGTGGAAATGTGCCCACCGGGTTTCCTTGCATTCCACCAGCCGAGAGCTCAAGGCAGGGGTGGGGGAGTGGCGGTCGTGATCAGGGAAAGTTTCAGGCCGAGGGAGGTCACTGTTCCTCAGACGGCAGGCTGTGAATCCCTTCTGGTGAAGTGGGACCTAGGGGGTCCGAGGGCGGTGTTGATTACGTACCTGGCGCCCTGCCACGTATCAACCTCCCTGCCCGAGCTCCTGAGCGTTGTCGCCGCGGTGGTGGTTGAAGTCCCCAGGCTAATAGTCATGGGTGACTTCAACCTGCCGTCCGGGGGCGGGGCGTCCGGGGAGGCTCGGGAGTTCATGGCTTCCATGACAGCCATGGACCTGACCCAGGTAATTCAAGGCCCCACACACACAGGGGGGAACACGCTTGACCTGGTTTTTGTCTCTGGACAGTGGCTGAGTGGTCAGAGTGTAGGGGATATAGTCATTGAACCCCTGTCATGGTCTGATCACTCTCTCCTATGCTTGGACTTTCGGACCGTTGCACCCCACCGCAGGGTGGCGGAACCGGTGAGATGGTACCGCCCCAGGCGGCTGATGGAACCCGAGCGGTTCCAGGCAGAGCTTGGGCCAATTCCTGAGGTTCTGACACACGACTCGGTTGGAGAGGTGGTGGCGGCCTGGGACAGGGCGGCTGCCGGTGCCCTGGATCGAGTTGTGCCTTTGCGGCCTCTGATTCGGCGTGGGTCTCGACCGGCCCCGTGGTATAACGAGGGGTTGAGAGAGATGAAACGCCGGAAAAGACGCCTAGAGAGCAGTTGGAGATCGAGCCGTGCCGAATCTGACCGAACATTGGTAAGAGACCATATTAGGTCCTACCTAATGGCGATAAGAGCAGAGAAGTGTTCCTACCTCACTGCTCTTATTGCGTCATCAGATAACCGCCCAGCCTCCTTGTTTAGGGTGACCCGCTCCCTCCTTCATCAGGAGGTGAGGGGAGACCCCTTAGAGGGTAGAGCTGAGGATTTCGGAAAATATCTGTATGATAAAATCGCTCAGATACGGGAAGGCTTCGACTTCAACTGGGTATGTCCAATGGGAGAGGCGGAGGCTGGTCTTGAGACTGTTACCTGGGTTGAGTTTGACCCCGTGACCCCCGAGGACGTGGACAGGTTGCTGGGGGGACTTAGGGCGACCACATGTTTACTGGACCCGTGCCCCTCCTGGTTGGTGCTGGCCTCCCGGGAGGTGGTACGAGGCTGGTTCCGAGCAATTATCAACGCTTCCTTGAGTGAGGGTGTCTTTCCCGCTGCCTTGAAAGAGGCAGTGGTGAGACCCCTCCTCAAGAAGCCTGCCCTGGATCCAGCCGTTTTATCAAACTACCGTCCCGTCTCCAACCTTCGCTTTCTTGCGAAGGTTGTTGAGAGTGTGGTTGCCCGACAGTTCCCGCAGCACCTGGAGGAATCGTCATATCTCGATCCGTTCCAGTCGGGCTTCAGGCCTGGCTACAGCACGGAAACAGCATTGGTCGCGTTGGTGGATGATCTCTGGCGGGCCCAAGACAGGGGTTGCTCCTCTGTTCTGGTGCTATTGGACCTCTCGGCGGCTTTTGATACCATCGATCATGGTATCATGCTGCAACGGTTGGAGGGGCTGGGCATAGGAGGCACTGTCTTGCAGTGGTTCTCCTCCTTCCTCTCTGGCCGGATGCAGTCTGTGTTGACAGGGGGCCAGAGGTCGACCCCGAGACCCCTCGTATGTGGGGTACCTCAGGGGTCGGTCCTCTCGCCTCTACTGTTCAACATTTATGTAAAGCCGCTGGGTGAGATCATCCGTGGTTTTGGCGTGGAGTACCACCAGTACGCTGATGATACCCAGCTGTACATTTCCACGCCAAACCACCCCAACGATGCCCTTGCCGTGCTGACCCAGTGCCTGGAGGCCGTGCGGGTATGGATGGGGAGAAACGGACTCAAGCTCAACCCCTCCAAGACCGAGTGGCTGTGGTTACCGTCATCCCGGTATAGCCAGCTGATTCCATCGCTGTGTATTGGGGGCGAAACAGTGGCTCCCACAGGAAGGGTTCGCAACTTGGGAATCCTCCTGGACTCACGGCTGTCCTTAGAGGACCATCTGACGGCCGTGGCCGGGAGGATGTTCCACCAGGTTCGCCTGGTGCGCCAGTTGCGTCCCTTCCTAGACCGGGACTCGCTACGCACAGTCACTCATGCCCTCGTGACCTCCAGGCTGGACTACTGTAATGCTCTCTACATGGGGCTCCCCTTGAGGTGCATCCGGAAGCTCCAACTTGCCCAGAATGCAGCCGCGCGGGTAGTGATGGGAGCGTCGTGGCGCTCCCACGTAACACCGCTCCTGCGTGAGTTGCACTGGTTGCCGGTGGTCTTTCGGGTGCGGTTCAAGGTGTTAGTGACCACTTTTAAAGCGCTCCATGGCATCGGACCCGGATACTTACAGGACCGTCTACTGCCAGCAAATACCTCCCGCCGTCCGGTACGCTCCCACAGAGAGGGCCTCCTCAGGGAGCCGTCGGCCAGACAGTGCCGGCTGGCGACCCCCAGGGGGAGAGCCTTCTCTGTGGGAGCTCCCACGTTATGGAACGAGCTCCCCCCCGAACTCCGTATAATAACAGATTTACGCACCTTCCGTCGGGAACTAAAAACATTCCTTTTCCGACAGGCCGGCCTGGCATAGAAGCTTCTGAGTATTTTTTAAGATTTTAAATTTTGTATGTTTTGGGTTTTAGGATTTTGGCCAAATGATTTAATTTATTTTTAATTATTTTAAATTTTGTATATTTATATGTTTTTTAAAGTTTAGGCTGTACACCGCCCCGAGTCCTTCGGGAGAGGGGCGGTATAGAAATTTAATAAAATAAATAAATAAATAATAAATAGAATAAGAGTTGGAAGGGACCTTGGAGGTCTTCTAGTCCAACCCCCTGCTCAAGCAGGAAAACCTAGGGCCTATACTGTTTCAGACAAATGGTTTTTCTGCAACCATCATAAATATGATCCAGTTGCCAAATGTCCAAATTTTGATCAAATGACCCTGGGGATGGTACAATGTTTGTAAGTGTAAAAAACAGTCATAAGACACCTTTTTTCCCAAAATAACAAGAGTTCAAAGGGACTTTGGAGGTCTTCTAGTCCAACACCCTGCTCAAGCAGGAGACCCAAAACAGTGGTGGCGAACCTGTGGCACGGTGCCAGAGGCGGCACTCAGAGCCCTCTCTGTGGGCACGTGCGCCATCGCCCCAATCCTGAGCCTTCAGCTGGGTTTTATAAAACCTTTTCGCTTTAGGCCTCCGCCGCCGTGTGCAAAAAAAAAAAACAGGTTCAATCAATCTGTCAATTTCAACTTCTCACGGGAAAAAAAAAGATCTTGCAAAGTTGGAATTGATTGATGGAACTTTGTAGTCCCACCCAGTCTGCCGTTACCACTGCAGCCATGCCCACCCAATGGGCCACACCCTCCAAATTGGCCACACCCACCCTGCACCCGACAATGCATGTGGGTTTTGGGTTGCAGTTTGGGCACTCAGTCTCTAAAAGGTTCACCATCACTGCCCTATACCGTTTCGGATGAATGGTTGTCCATTATCTTCTTTAAAACCTCCAGTATTGGAACATCAATAACTTCTGGAGGCCAGTTGTTCCACTGATTAATTGTTTTCACTGTCCTGGAATTTCTCCTTAGTTCTAGGTTGGCTTTCTCCTTGATTAGTTACCATCCATTGCTGCTTGTTCTGCTTTCAGGTGCTTTGAGGAATAGGTTGACCCCCCCTCTTCTTTGTGGCAGCACCTCATATATTGGAGCACTGCTATCATATCACCCCTAGTCCTTCTTTCCATTAGACTGGACATACCCAATTCCTGCAACTGTTTTTCATATGCTTTAGCTTCCAGTCCCCTAACAATCTTTGTTGCTCTTCTCTGCACTCTTTCTAGAGCAGCGGTTCTCAACCTATGGGTCGCGACCCCATTTGGGGTCGAACGACCATTTCGCGGGGGTCGCCGGACACCGCTGTCTGCCATTTTGTTTTTTTTTGTCGCGTGCATGCCGCGCATGCACGGTTCGGGCCATTGCGCGCGCACCGCGCATGCGTGGATCGGCCCGTTGCAGTTCGCCATTTTGGGTTTTTTGGTTTTTTTGTTTTTTTTTCATCACGCGTGCCGCGCATGCGCAGATCAGGCCATCGCGCGCGCGCGCGCAGGTCAGGGTCACACCGCGCATGGGCGGCGCAAGTGGGGTCTCAACCTGAAAAAGGTTGAGAACCACTGTTCTAGAGCCTCTACATCTTTTTTATATCATGTCGACCAAAACTGGATACAATATTCTAAGTGTGTTACGTTGAAAGATGTAATAGAATAGCCCAAATGTGCATGCCAGATCAGTGTTTAGCAAAACTAGAACATGTGAGGCTGTGTATGGGACTGCCCCAAAAAACAGACAATGGTACTTAGGGAAGAAAAGGAACAACAACAAAAAAGAGAGAGATAAGATGAATGGCATTTATCATGTCACCCAGACTCGGCAGTTTGCTAATTAAAGATGTTAGAACACGGAAGCGGCTAAGGATCACTGACTTTTAATGAGGGTGGTGTAGATGATTTAGCTCTAATTTTCTGCTTAATAAGGCTGGTTTAAAAAGTAATTTTGTTGGGCTGTGATTCTCCTAAACCTGTTCATTACCAACGTTGGGGTTTCACTTCGGCACTTCGGGAAATGTTGTGTTTAATTAATATTGTGTCGGCAAGTGGACCCGCTGACAGATGAGGAGCAAAATTGATGAAGAATTTTCAAGGACATCGGCTTCATTAAGCGGTTTCATTACAGCCCTGAATAAGTAGCTAAATATGTCTTTGGGAGGGATAATGTGTCCCTTTTCAAGTCAAAGAGGGTTGTATTGTTGTTGATAAAGAAAACTGAGAGCCAGTTGGGTCTAGTGTTTAAGGCTCCAAGCTAGAAAGTAGGAGGCAGTGAGTTCAAGTCCCACCTAAACCATGAAAGCTGGCTGGGTGACTTTGGGCCAATCAGTTGGAGACAGTGAGTTCTAGTCCCACCTTAGGCATAAAAGCTGGATGGGTG
Organism: Bothrops alternatus; assembly: GCA_034064705.1. NCBI lineage: Eukaryota > Metazoa > Chordata > Lepidosauria > Squamata > Viperidae > Bothrops > Bothrops alternatus. Next base: position 758,139 of record JARGCV010000266.1, on the reverse strand, counting down.
ACTTTGACCCAATCACCAAAAGACAGTGAGTTCTAGTCCCACCTTAGCCATGAAGGGCTGGGTGACTTTGGGCCAATCATCAGGAGATAGTGAGTTCTAGTCCCGCCTTAGCCATGAAAGCCAGCTGGGTGACTTTGGGCCAATCACTAGGAGACAAAGAGATCTAGTTTCGCCTTAGGCATGGGTAGGCAACCTTGGCTCTTTTATGACTCGTGGTCTTCAACTCCCAGAATTCCTGAGCCAGCATAGCTCAGCTTGGAAACCTCTCCCTTTCCCCTCAGCATGGCTGGCTGAGGAATTCTGGGAGTTGAAGTCCACGAGTCATAAAAGAGCCACGGTTGCCTGCCCCTGGCCTTAGGCATTAGAGCCAGCTGAGTGACCTCTCAGCCTAACCCACTTCACAAAGTTGTTGTGGGGAAAATAGGAGGAAGAAAATGTGTTGGACACATTCACCACACTGAGATATTTATAAAAAATAAAAAGGCAGCATATAAATAAATAAATAAAATAATTTACTAAACGTTGACTTTGACTTTATTTCAATTTCTATGCCGCCCTTCTCCTGGGACCCAGGGCGGCTTACAACAATAATACAATAAAAAAAAATAAATTACAATAACAATCAACTATCCTATCCAAACACAATCATTCAATCCAAACACATTCATACAGCATACAATCACAATCGGTACACAGCCACTGATGGAGGCACATTCGTAGGCTGAGGGGCAGAGTACAGTTCATACGCCCCAAGCCTGTCGGCATAAATGAGTCTTCAATAATTTCCGGAAAACTAGGAGGGAGGAAGCAGTGCGAACCTCTGTGGGAAGCTGGTTCCAGAGGGCTGGACAAATGGTTGTCCAATCTCTTCTTAACACTTCCAGAGGGCTGGGGCAGCAACGGAGAAGGCCCTTGCCCTAGGCCCCGCCAGATGGCATTGCCTAATAGACGGGACTCGTAGGAGACCAACCCTATGTGCCCTAACCGGTCGCTGGGATTCATGAGGCAGAACTAATAATTAATGCAAGTAAAACATATATATGAGCCCTTCAGGTGTCTCTCTCCCCATTCCTTCTCTTGAGGAAGCCATTTTGCAGGATCACATAACCCATGTTGAGGGTTGTCCTGCTCAACTTTGGAGGACTTGGGCAAAGGCCAGAAATGATGCAAAGGGAGTGGCACCATTAACAGGGTCAAGAATGAGCTGTGTGTGCATGTTTGTGCACGTACATACTTACTTCTTGAATTTTGGAAAGAACCTGAACATCTCTTCTTAATCAAACAAAAACATTTTTAATTAGGGTTGTTGCATTTATTTCCTGAATTTTAGACCTTTGTTTTTTAAAAAAGCTACTTTTGTTATGTTTCCTGAATTTGGGGAAAGTTTAGAATCTTCTGTGGCTTAAACTAGTTTTATTTTTAATTTCCTGAATTTTGGAGATACGGTAACTAGGACCTCCTTTTTTCAAATTAGCTTAAATCTATATTAAGAACTTTATTAGGTGTTTTATCTATTTATTATCTATCTATCTATCTATCCATCCATCCATCCATCCATCTATCCATCCCTATCTATCTATCTATCTATCTATCTATCTATCTATCTATCTATCTATCTATCTCTGCCTATCTGCCTATTACATATTAAAATGCTTCTAACCAGAATGTCAATGCAGGTGATCAAATATCAGAATAAGTCTAAAAGACTTTAAACTAAATTATTTAGCACACAGAGTAATTATGGTTGAAAGGAACCTTGGAGGTCTTCTAGTCAAGCAGGAGACCCTATATATCATTCTGGACAAATGGTTGTCCAATCTCTTCTTAACACTTCCAGAAATGGAACACCCACAACTTCTGAAGGCAAGTTATTTCAGTGATTGTTATTCTTACTATCAGGAAATTTCTTCTAAGTTCTAGGTTGGATTTCTCTTTAATGATCTTCCACCTGCTTGTCATGCCCTCGGATGCTTTGGAGAATAAGTCAATTCTGTCTTCTCTGTGACAGCCACTCAAGTACTAGAAGATTCCTATCATGTCACTTCTAACAGCAATAGCACTTAGACTTATATACCACTTCACAGTGCTTTATAGCCCTCTCTAATTGATTTACAGAGTCAGCCTATTGCCCCCAACAATCTGGGTCCTCATTTTACTGACCTTGGAAGGATGGAAGGCTGAGTCAACCTAATCCTTCTCTTTCACTACTTGGCTGCTAAGAATGCACAGTATTATAATATAGGAGGGGGCTAAACATTCCCATATGCTCTTTTGCTTCTGATTGGGGGATTTTAGAGATCACTCCTCTTTGAAAGCATCTTTTCACCATCGCTGTCCTTTTCCATTCCTCCCACAAGGCAGGGATAGAATTCTCACCGGAGGTGTCAACTGTCTGCAGACACATTTAAAATTAAGCCAACGGAAGGATTAGTAGGCAGTTGTGAATCGGCCACATATTATGACTATGCTATATTTCATAATTAAATCTTCTTATCTGGAGCCTTTGAATGTTTCTTCCTAACTTCTTATGAACTTGGCAATGCCTCATCTTACTTTGTAAAAGGAAGGAAGGAAGGGAGAGAGGGAGAAAGAAAGAAAGAAAGAAAGAAAGAAAGAAAGAAAGAAAGAAAGAAAGAAAGAAAGAAAGAAAGAAAGAAAGAAAGAAAGAGGGAGGGAGGGAGGGAGGGAGGGAGGGAGGAAAGGAAAGGAAAGGAAAGGAAGGAAGGAAGGAAGGAAGGAAGGAAGGAAGGAAGGAAGGAAGGAAGGAAGGAAGGAAGGGAGGGAGGGAGGGAGGGAGGGAGGAAAAGCTGCCATCTAATCATTTCTCATTTAGAAAATGCATTCCACAGTATTATTTTGATGGTTCTCAATATCAAGAACATTCCTTTGGAAGGAACTCAAGTCAAAACATCAATCAAGGGTCTAAACCTTATTCATATTCTCAGAATTCTTAGAATAACAGAGTTGGAAGGGACCTTGTAGGTCATCTAGTCCAGCCTCCTGCCCAAGCAGGAATCTCTACACCAGCGGTTTTCAACCTTTTTCAGGCCACGACCCCGACCTGCGCCGCGCATGCATGGTGCTACCCCCTGCGCCACGCATGCGTGGTGCTACCCCCTGCGCCGCGCATGCGTGGTGCTACCCCCTGCGCTGCGCATGCATGGTGCTGCCCCCTGCACTGCGCATGCATGGTGCTGCCCCCTGCACTGGCCGAGGCGTAGGCCGCCGCCCGTTTGGGGTGGCGGCAGGCAGGCCCAGGTTCTCAGCTGCTCCTGGGTGGCCGCGGCGGCAACGGTGCAGGGCGACCATGGGCTGGGCCACTAGCTGGCCCAGCCCAAGGGAGGTAAAACACCCGCGGGGCCCCACGCGCGCCAAAAACCCTCCCTGTGCCCGCCGCTGCCCCGCTAGCTATGCCTTTGCTGCTGCCCATTTAGGGCGGCGGCAGGCAGGCCCAAGCGCTCCTGGCGGCTGCGGCAGCGACGGTGCAGGGCGACCATGGGCTGGGCCACCAACTGGCCGAGGCCAAGGGAGGTAAGCCACCCGTCGGGCCCCACGCATGCCAAAAACCTTCCCTGCACCCGCCGCTGCCCCTCTAGCCTTACCTTCGCTGCTGCCCATTCGGGGCAGCGGCAGGCAGGCCCAGGCGCTCCTGGGCAGCCGCGGCAGCAACGGTGCAGGGCGACCACGGGCTGGGCCACCAGCTGGCCCAGCCCAAGGGAGGTAAAAAACCCACCGGGCCCCACGCGCGCCAAAAAACCTCCCTGTGCCCACGGGCCTCCCACCTCCCACCCCTGGCCCTCTTTTACTTACAGTTTTAGTAGTTGCTCAGCAGGGAGGAGTGGAAACTTCCGGAGAGCTCGCCTTCGCTGCAGACAACGTGCAGCACCGTTTGCAGACTGGGACTTTTGGCGGGCTCAGCAGGGCGGAGATAGCCTGGACAATTCCTATTGAAAGCCAATAGAATTAGACTCTATTCAAGAGAGTCTATTCTATTGGCTTTCAAAAGCCAATAGAATAAGAGGGAGTAGCACAGCTAAGGAAAAGGGGAAAAAATGGCGGACTGCATTGTTTGGCGACCCCCGTGAAATGGTCGTTCGACCCCAAATTGGGTCGCGACCCACAGGTTGAGAACCGCTGGTCTACACCATTTCTGACAGGTGGCAGTCCAGTCTCTTCTTGAAAGCCTCCAGTAATGAAGCATCAACAATATCTGAAGCAGTCTGTTCCATTGGTTGATTGCTCTCGCTGTCAGATTCCCCGATCTGTTATCCTATAAAATGTCCACATTTAGCTGGAAAAATCTTTGAGCTGTTTACCAATACATCTAGAATGCCCCAGGTTGAGTTCATTCATTTTATTTATTTATATAATCAAATTCCTATACCACCCATCACACTTGCGTGACTCTGAGCGGTTTAACAAACAAAATCTAAAAGCGAATAGCTGAATGAGATTATTTACGGTGAAGAGAAAAATCCATTATTTTCTTTAGTGGTAGATCTTATTTTTTTTCTGATTTTGGGGGTGTCCCCGAGCAGACAAATATTATACATGCATTCGCATCCCATGAATATCAAGAAAAAAGCTACTGGATATTTACCCCCCTCCCCTTGAAAAAGTTCCAGTATGGAGTTTCTCAGGAGCAAATATTGTATATTATTAAAAATCATATTTTATGTTACCCACTGGACATAAAGATAATCAGAAAGCTATATCCATAAACAGAGGGTTATTCATAATCCCTTACATGGCATTTCAATTATCAGTTGATGATGATGCGACATTATGGATGGGGTTGTGATTAAATTTTCTTGTGTAATGACCCTAAGTAAATCTTTGCTATTATCATTTTGTAGAGATTTAATATAGATCACTGGCCTGTTGTTTGCAGTGAAGGGGGCCCTGTTTAATCCAAAACCACTCATTAAATTAGGCCCAGCAAAAAGAAAAAAAAAGAAAAAACTCTGATTGCACAGCCTGGCCTTGAGCGATGAACTTAACATATTAAATCTGTACTCCAGATGGATGCAAACATCTGTTTTCATTATGGTTATTGGTGTTAATCTCAAAACCTGACCTGCTTCTATTAAACATTATGTATATTAAATTTGGTACCAAAAAAGAGGGCTAAGGTGAGGGGGAAACAGAGAATAACATCAGGAGATGAGGATTTTAGAACAGAGGTCCCCAACGTTTGGGGCACCAGGGACCGGTTCCATGGAGAGAGGCTTTTCCGCGGACCATAGGGTGTGTGGTTTTGTGTGCTACCTGCATCCCATGGATGGGCTTTGCTTGTTTGTGCAGACCAGTTGCTGGCATGCCGCAGCCCGGTACTGGTTCATGGACTGGGGATTGGGGACCCCTGTTCTAGAGCAGGGCTGTCAAACTGCTGGGCCGTGGGCCGCATGCATCACGCCGAAACCGCACCCACCCCATTGCCGGCAATGGGGGGAAAGTCACGATATGTCGCGACACATCACGTGACGTTGCGAGTTGGACACCCCTGTACTAGAGAGTTAGCCTATTCCTAGGCCCTTCCAAAATTTCATGGAAAGCATTCCACATATAAGCAGAGCCGTTAGTATTTTTTCACTTATGGAATAATTAAAAAAAAAGTTAGAGCAGATGTAAAAAAACAGGGAAGCTGGTTCAATTTCCAATTAGGTTAAGGATGCTGGCATTACAGGCAGTCTTCAATTTATAACCATTCATTTAGTGACCGTTTAAAGTTACAATGGCCCTAAAAAAAAGTGAGGTATGATGGTCTTTTCGCACTTACAACCATTATAGCATCCTCATGGTCCCATGATCAAAAATGTAAAAAAGAAGTTGAGACTCTAGAAAGAGTGCAGAGAAGAGCAACAGAGATGATCAGAGGACTGGAGGCTAAAACATATAAGGAAAGGTTGCTGGAATTGGGTATGTCTAGTTTAATGAAGAGAAGGACGAGGGGGACATGATAGCAGTGTTCCAGTATCTCAGGGGCTGCCACAAAGAAGAGGGAGTCAAGCTATTTTCCAAGGCACCTGAAGGCAGGACAAGAAGCAATGGATGGAAACTGAACAAAGAGAGAAGCAACCTAGAACTAAGGAGAAACTGCCTGACAGTTAGAATAATCAATCAGTGGAACAACCTGCCTCCAGAAGCTGTGAATACTCCAACACTGGAAGTTTTTAAGAAGAGACTGGAGAGCCATTTGTCCGAAATGGTATAGGGTTTCCTGCCTGAGCAGGGGGTGGGACTTGATGACCTCCAAGGTCCCTTCCAACTTTTTATTATTATTATTATTATTATTATTATTATTATTATTATTATTATTATTATTATTATTATTATTATTATTATTATTAAATTTGGAGGTTTGGTAACTGGCTCATGTTTATGATGGTTGCAGTGTCCTGGGGTCATGCAATCACCTTTTGCAACCTTCTGACAAACAAGAAGCCAGAGATTTTATTACTCGTAGTAGCAGTTGTATTATTATTAGTATTATTATCATCAGCATTATTATTTGTTTTATCATAGAAAATAAAACACAAAATACTAAACCAAACAAAATGAAACAAAACAAAGCATATATTCAACCCTAACAAAAAGAAAAAAAAATAGTGTACAAAAAACAGAGGAAAAAGTGATCAATTCAATTTAACGTTTAACAGGTAGGAACCACCCTGGCTGGGTGCTCAAACAAAAGCAAAAGCAAAAAATTTTTATATACAGTCATGTGTTCACCTTTTGCGATCTTCTCACCATCAAAGTCAATGGGGAAGCTAGATTCACTTAACAATCGGGTTATTAACTTATCAGCCACAGTGATTCATTTAGCTGTGACAAGAAAGGCCGTAAAACAGGGCAAACTTCACTTAACAAATGTCTCACTTAACAACTGAAATTTTGGGCTCAGTTGTGGTCGTACGTCGAGGACTACCTGTACAGCCACCTATTTGCGCACAGCAGCTCTCAGCAGCTTAGAAGCTACAAAACCATAATGTGGAAAATAATAAATAAATAAGCAAATGAATAAATAAACAATAAAATAAAAAAATATTTTTTAAAAAAACTATAACTCCCACCCACCCTCCCAGCGACAACACACAGTCAAATGAGCCATTTGATGGGCTCCATCCCACTCTTTGTGCCCCAGACCTGCTGGCAAAACCAAGTCTTCAGGGCCTTACAAAAGAGTGCCAAAGTGGGGACCAGTCTAATTTCTGAAGGGATGATATTCCAAAAGGAGGGAGCCACCACGGAGAAGGCCCTTCCTTCTTCTGGATTCCATCAAATGTACCTCCTTAGGGGATGGGACCTGCAACATTCCTTGCCTCCCGCTCTAGTGGGTCAGGTGGATGTGTCTGGCAAGAGACAGTCCCTCAGATTCACTTAACAGTAAATAATAATAATAATAATAATAAAGTTGGAAGGGACTTTGGAGGTCATTTAGCCCAACCCCCTGCTCAGGCAGGAAACCCTATACCATTTCAGACAAATGGCTGTCCAGTCTCTTCTTAAAAACTTCCAGGGTTGGAGTATTCACCACTTCTGGAGGCAGGTTGTCCCACTGGTTAATTGTTCTAACTGTCAGGAAATTTCTCCTTAGTTCTAGGTTGCTCCTCTCCTTGATTAGTTTCCATCCATTGCTTCTTGTCCTGCCTTCAGGCACTTTGGAGAATAGCTTGACTCCCTCTTCTTTGTGGCAGCCCCTGAGATATTGGAAGGCTGCTATCATGTCCCCCCTCGTCCTTCTCTTCATTAAACTGGACATACCCAATTCCAGCAACCGTTCCTTATATGTTTTAGCCTCCAGTCCCCTAATCATCTTTGTTGCTCTTCTCTGTACTCTTTCTAGAGTCTCAACATCTTATTTACATAATGGTGACCAAAACTGGATGCAGTATTCCAAGTGTGGCCTTACCAAGGCATTGTAAAGTGGTATTAACACTTCATGTGATCTTGATTCTATCCCTCTGTTAATGCAGCCTAGCACTGCGTTGGCTTTTTTGGCAGCTGCAGCACACGGCTGGCTCCTATTTAAGGGATTGTCCACTAGGACTCCGAGATCCCTCTCACAGTTGCTACTGTTGAGCAAGATACCCCCTATACTATACCTGTATATTTGGTTTTTCTTGCCTAAATGTAAAACCTTACTTTTTTCACCATTGGATTTCATTTTGTTAGATAGTGTCCAGTGTTCAAGTCTGTCCAAATCCTCCTGTATCTTAAGCCTGTCTTCTGGAGTGTTGGCTATTCCTGCCAACAACAACCATGTTACTAACTTAACTGCAGTGATTCACTTAACAACTGTGACAAGAAATGTTGTAAAATAGGGCAACGCCCGCTTAGCTCCTGCCTTGCTTTGCAACAGAAATTTTGGGCTCAATTGTGGTTGTCAGTCAGTCAAGCAGTACCTGCGCTGTGGTGGCACAGTGCTTAGAATGCAGTACTGCAGGCTACTTCTGCTGACTGAGGGCTGCCAGGGGTTCGGCAGTTCGAGTCTCACCAGCTCAAGGTTGACTCAGCCTTCCATCCTTCCGAGGTCAGTAAAATGAGGAGCCAGATTATTGGAGGGACAATAAGCTGACTCTGCAAACCACTCAGAGAGGCTGTAAAGTACTATGGAGCAGTATATAAGTCTAAGTGCTATCGATACATAGAAGGGGGCTATGCAGCTTACTTGCATCATATGATTACGAATAAATTACGATAAATTACGAACTCGCAGCAAGAAGAAGAAAATGTCCATTGCCCAGGTCTATTAATAGGTTATCTGCACTGGGAGGAGGACAGATAAGGCATAATGGCAACTGCAGTTATGCTCTGCTTTGTGTGCATTAGACATACAACCCACACAAAAAGGGGGATGCCCTGACACCCAAGAACTGAGCCCATTTTTTAGACCTTGTTACAACTCAGGGATGGGAAACAGAACCTTGCCTCTGATATGGAGCATGTCAGAACTGCCATCCTTCGCTTCAGCCTTGCTTTGCTAGATGCCATCCTGCCATAAACTATGGGGGGAGGGAGCTTCTGGGAGGGGGAAAGAGAAACTACTTCTTTTTATTATTTTTATTATTAATTGTATATTTGTAAATGTAAACAGAGGAAACAAAGGATAAAATCAGGTTGAGTGCAACTCAACTTAATACAATCATTTTGTACTTGTAAACATTCTTCACTCAGCATATCATGATTTAACTATAAGCTAGACTCTTGTGCCCTCTCGAGACATCCGGCTCACTGCTCCAAGGCTAGACGCCGGGAAAAGGAATGTAACGGTTCAACATCCAGCCCGCTGTTGCCGGGACTGTTACCAAAACAAGCTACATAAATGCAATTGGATAATAAAGATGTTGAAGGAAAAGTCTTCATCCTGGTTCATCCAAGCTGGGGATAAATAAACAACATGGTGACTGCTTTAGAAAGAAGGTTGCAGTTTATTGAAGAGCCAGAAAGATGGTTCTTGCAGGAAAGAGGAGAGAAAAGAAGGGTGAGCACATGTGGGAAGTAGGTTTTTATATCCACTGAAGCCTTTTGTTTGGAGTAGTTTCCTGTTCCTGTGTTGAGGCTTTGAATTTCCTGTATTCTGACCTGAGTCTGGGTGTGCCTTTCTGGTATTCTTGATGGTGGTGGGTTAATCCTATTATGTCCCAAGGGTTATATCCTGCTTCCCTGTTGCTGGGGCTAACGAATCCTAGAGTTTGGGTGGGGTATGCAGATTTTAGGTGTCTTTGTCTTCTTGATCTCCTAGCTGGGGCCTTTCTATGGTTTACATCTGCATTTGTACAGGGCTGGCTTCTGCTTGGGACAGAGAGACTTGGGGGCAGGGTTGGTTTTTGCTTTTAAAATCCTTTTGAGAAAATATATTTTTCTGCCCTTTTAGTATTTCCTCCTCTGGGGGGCTGACTTCCCTCAAGGATATAACAGGGAGAAGAACTGGAAAGGGAAAGTTAACTAGGGATTCTTCATGCATGAAATTTTAGTTCTGGCTTTGCTCTACTGTAACCATTTGGCTTTAGTAAAGGTATATCTTTCACTACAAATGGACTTGAGTGTCCTTCTTTCCTAAAGAACCAAGTCGGGGCAGGTGTGACACAGGCTGTTGCTGGGATAATGCCCATTTTACAGACAGGAATGTCCAATTGACCAACAGCCCTTGTGCCCAGATGTACCTCCCTATTACATGGAACTTACACGGGCTTTTAAGAGAAGTGGGAGAGAAATACTCGGGTGAGTAATTAAGATGGCAGTCCCTGCAAGAGAGGCAGTTCCATGCATTATAGAGTGGAGCTAATTAACATCTGAGTGCCATCAGGCTGTTTAAAAACTTTTCAATGCCCACATCAGCACAACAGGCCACCACACAGCTGGAGCTGTATGTGCTTCGGTGGGAACAGTGTGACAGCACATTCTTAGTTGCAGCAGGCAACTGCAGCCATCAAAAAAAAAATCAGCATCTACCGTTTCTGATGCACAAACAAGTTGAGAGAGTTGGGAAAACAAAGGGGAAGATATGTGACAGCCTCTACATAAGAGCTGGTCCCATCATTTCAGTGGATTGATGTTCCCTGTAGTAGTCTATTTGGAAAGCAAATAAATTTTTAACAACGCATAAATCACTCTAATTGCAATTACATTTGATCCCCCAGAAAGGAGCAAAGAATTGTGCAGGGAGTCCTCGACTTACGAACACAGTTGAGCCCAAAAATCTTCATTGCTAAACAAGATAATTCTTAAGTGACTTTGCATCCTCCCTTGCCACAGTCGTACGATCTTTTGTTGTGATTCCGTGCCAGCCTGTGCTCGCAACAGCTGAGTCGGAGGAATCTGAGGAGGAGGTGGAGGAGGCATTTGAAGGGCCATCAGGGGCAGAGGGAGCCTCGGATGAATTACAGGACTCACGGTTTGCTGCAGAGCCTGGGCCCTCCAGTCATGTTCCTGATGAAGCTCAGCTGTGTGAGGAGAATGAGTCAGACTCGGAGGACTCACACCTGATGGACTTGCTAATTGATACTCGCACACGTCATCAATTAGCGAGAGTAAATTAGCAGCAGTCAATACGGCAACTCCAGAGTAAAAGGAGAAGACGATGAGAGGCAATGCCTTGGGACTGCTGAATAAAGGGAGGAGGTGTGGGTGGTGCTGGTTGCTGAAGGCAACCTTTTGCAAGCGCTTCTTGGAATCCTGGTCTGTTCGTCTTGCTTGTGACGTCTCTTCTGTTTTTTCCTGTGGACTATTTCCTTCCTTTTGGCTTTGAGTTTTTGCTGTTTGTGTTTTGGACTATTTGACAGGTTTGTCACCCATATTAAAAAGGATTTTGTTTTGTTTGAAAGTCTCCAGCCTGTTGCATCAGCAGGGGTTTGGTTGTTGTGCCTTTAACAAGGACGGCAATAGGCTGGGATAGAACATCTTTCTTGCCATAGTTGTTAAGTGAATCACTCCTGTAAGAGGGCTGTTAAGGGCATCCGGCTTCCCCATTGACTTAGCTTGTCAGAAGACCACAAAAGGGATCACGTGACATCCGGGACACTGCAACAGTCATAAGTACATGCCTGTTGCCAAGCGTCTGACTGTTGGTCACATGACTGTGGGGATGCTGCAATGGTCGTGGGTGTCAAAAACCATCATATGTCACTTTTTTCAGTGCTATTATAACTGTGAACGGTCACTAAATAAGTGACTGTAAGTCAAAAACTACCTGTAAAGCTATGTGTCCAGCCTTGAATCAGCAAGGGATTTACAGAGTGAGAAAAACATAAATTATGCTTTGGGGCCTATCCAGAAGAGAAGGTCATCTAGCAGGGCCCAAGAGGAGAAACCTTTCTGTCATGGTGCCCATCCTCTTGAATATTATCCTTTCGAGATTAGATTGGGTCAATCGTTGCTGGTTTTCCACAATGCTTTAACAATGATGAACCACCAGGCAAGGGATCTGGGGGTGTATGGGTAGTCCTCAACATACAACCACAACTGATTTTATGACCTTTTTTGCCCTGGTCGCTAAGCAAATCACTGCAGTTGTTAAGTGAATCATGTGGTCATTAAGAAAATCCAACTTCCCATCACATTTTTATCCCACCTGGTTGAACTCTGTACCAACCAGACACTATCCAGGTCCCAAGGTAATTTTATTCAATAAGGTTTTATCTATTTTGCTTGTACAGTACATTCTCTTCCCTGTACGATCAATAAAGTTAAACAAACGGGTGTCTGATTGGTTTTTAAACATTATTTTTAAAAAATCAGCTGGCAGAAAGGGGGATAATGGAAGTAAAACTCCAGCCTTCATCATTCCAATTTTTAAGATTGGGATTCTGAATTTGCACTTGGGAAAGCAAGCTGCATACTTGTGAAGGCCCAGGGGCATCAGAAGGATGAAAGGTGAAAGATGAGGTGTTTAGTAGGGTTTCCCCAATATTTAAATCCCCATTTTTTTAAAAAAAAATATTTCTGGCCTGGTACATCAGCTAAGGCAGTGGTGGCAAACCTATGGCACGGGAGAGGCAGCACTCAGAGCCCTCTCTGTGGGCATGCGTGCCGTCGCCCCCGTCCTGGGCCTTCAGCTGGGTTTTATAAAACCTTTTCACTTTAGGCCTCCGCCACCGTGTACAAAAAGAAAAGGTTCAATCAATCAGTCAATTTCAACTTCTCACGGGGAAAAAAAAAGATCTTGCAAAGTTGGAATTGATTGAACTTTTTAGTCCCACCCAGTCTGCTGTTACCACCGCAGCCACGCCCACCCAATGGACCACACCCACCCAATGGGCCACACCCACCCGGCACCCGACGATGCATAAGTAGGTTTTGGGTTGCAGTTTGGGCACTCGGTCTCTAAGAGCTTTGCCATCACTGAGCTAAGGTGTTATGGTTATTGGACTTTCTTGCTTATATGAACTTGGATGTTTGTTTGCAGATGTTTCATCATCCAACTAGGTAAGACCATCAGTGCTAGAGGAGTGATGCTGATGATGTTATCTAGTGGGATCATGAACATCTGCAAAAAAACAATGAAGCTCAGAAACTACTAAGGACTCCCCCCTCCTCCTCCTCCTCCTCCTCCTCCTCTCCACATCCCACACTCCCTTCTAGCACTGAAGATGTTACCTCATGAAACATCTACAAACAAACATTTAAGCTCAGAGAACACCAAGGTTCCCACAGTCGTCATCCTCCTCCTCCACCTCTCTGCACCCCACATTCCCTTCTAGCACTAGTGCTGTTACCTAGTTTGGTCATGAAACATCTGCAACAAAACAACCAAGCTCAGAGAGCACCAAGGACCCCACAGTTCAACCCTGAGCAACAAATTTCCTCTTCTGTGGATACTCTTGTTTATAACAGGGCTGATGTTCAACAACTTTGTGCAACTACTAAACCAAATAGGTCAGGTGTAAGTAGACATGGGGAAATGTTCACTAACAAAAACCCAATTATGCATATCAACTTCAATTACACAAGTAAGAAGAAATCAATAGACATTACATTTTTCATTAGGTGCTTAACCTTTCAAATAAGAACTAAAGGACCCATCCACATTTTCCCACTCTTACCTTAGCAAGTTGTCTGCATAGCCTGGAGTTTAGCCTTGCAAAGGGTAGAGTTTGCTTGAGCATGCCAAGCCAATCTTTGGATGGTCCTCCCTGGTCTGCCAGGACAAGCCATCTGAACAGAAGGAGCTAGATCAGTGATGGTGAACCTTTTAGAGACCGAGTGCCCAAAAACTGGCCCTGCCCCCCACTCCACCCCCCTGCCCCACCCCTGCTCTGCCCCCTCATCCCCCACCCCGCCTGCCCACAGGGCCACTCACTGCCTCCAGGGCCTGCCACAAATCACCTGGGCAGCCCAGCAGCTCTATGGTGGCCACGCCCTCTGCCCGGGCCCCGCAGCATCAATTGTGCGTGATGGGGCGTGAGGGCAGAGTCTTGTCTACGTTGCCTGGCTGCCATGTCCTTGGCTGTGCTGCTCCGTGTGGGCCACGCTCAGGGGAAACTCTCCTTCAGGGGGGCTGCTGGAGAGGAGGGGGTTGTGGGGGAAGGCAAGGCTGGGGCAACGGCACATGTGCCCACAGAGAGGGCTCCGAGTGCCGCCTCTGGCACCCGTGCCATAGGTTTGCCACCACTGAGCTAGATAATGTTTCTCCACAGTTCTTTAACTCCAGGAGTGGATGTCCAACTTGGGAAACTCTTAATCCACCTTCATAAATAAATACCTCCCCAAAGTTAACAGTTCTCATGGACAGCTGGACACTAGGAGCCTTACAAAGGTTTTTCTCAGCTCCACTAACATTCAGATTCCTGCATGAGTCTACACAGAGCTCTTAGCACATTCAAAGCACATAGAAAGAGCCAGTTTCATCTAGTGGCTAAGGTACCAGGCTAGAAAATGGGAGACTGAGTTCTAGTTCCATCTTAGCCAAGCAAGATGGCTAGGTGACCTTGGATCAATCACCAGGAGACTATGAGTTCTAGTCCCTCCTTAGGCATGAAAGCCGCTGGATGACTTTGGGCCAACCAAGAGGAGACAGTGAGTTCTAGTCCCCACCTTAGGCATGAATGCTGGCTGGGTGAGTTTGAGTCAGTCCCTCTCTCTCAGCCCAACCCACCTCACAAGGTTGTTGTTATGAGGAAAATAGGAGGAGGAAGGAGCATTAGTTATTTACACCCCCTTGAGTTACTTATAAAGGCAGGATTTTAAAAAATAAGGAAGTATGTGTCATCTTCAACATGGAGCAGTTGTACGCAGTGGTTAGAATGCAGTGTTGCAAGCTAACTCTGCCCTCAGCCAGGAGTTCATCCTGACCGGCTCAAGATTGACTCAACCTTCCATCCCACTGAGGTTGGTCAAATGAGGACCCAGATTGTTGGGGGCAATACGCAAATAATGCTTCTACATTGTAAAACCACCCAGAGACTGTTGTAAAGCACTATGGAATAGTATGTAAGTCTAAGTGCTATTGCTATTGCTATCTGGATTCAGATCATCTCATTCGTGTTTTTGACAAGCCAAACTCTAAGCACTGCCTTCTTAAAGTCAATATATTAGCCAGGAACAAATGCTTATCAAATTGCTGGCTGTTGCTCAGTACTGATAGCCCAAGAGATTCTCGCACACAGAATGTTTTGACCGATGGGAAGCCATGTTTGTTGTTCCTGAAAAGGCAGGAACTGAATTGATCTTTGCCTGGAAAAGCGACAAAGAGGAAGCTGTCAATTATTAAGTGTCCATCCAAAGACGCTGTCATTACTGTCCTGGCGGCAAAATGGATTGGAAAAGGTTTTAATTGGATGTTAAACACTTATGTGGCTCCAGAGTTTGCAAACTTGAAGCTGTCAGGTGTGAATCAAATTCATCCGGCTGATGTATCTCCCTTGACTGTGACACTTGAAGAGTTAGCATCCCCAGCCAGTGGATGAGATGGCACCGTCAAGCCGACGGCCTGTCCGTCCTTCCAACGAAGCAGCTCGGCTTTCCACTAATGTCTTTCATTATTGTGATGGATAGGGTCTCCCATATCGTGTTTTGCAGTGGCTGATGCTCTTGGAAACTGCTGTAAATTACCCTGCCTTCCAGATGTTGTCTACAATCACATTTCCAACACAGCTGAGAACCCTCAGCTGGGGGGGGGATACCAACCTAGACATGCCGCGGACCAGTACTGGTCCACAGATCGGGGGTTGGGGACCCCTGTTTTATTGGGTTGTCCTATATATAAAATGAGAACAAATCCGATGCGCTATTTTATTTATTTATTTTATTTATTTATTTTGTTCGGACTTATATGCCGCTCCTCTCCGAAGACTCTGAGTGGCTCACAACATGCATATAAAACAACAATTAATCAAGTCCAAGCAAAACATTAAAAATAAAACCCCACACTTATTCATCAGTCACACCACAATCAACAATCATCCCCAGGCCTGCTGGCAGAGGTAGGTTTTAAGATTCTTTCGGAAGGCCGGGAGAGTGGGAGAAACGCGGACTTCAGGAGGCAGTTGGTTACAGAGGGCGGGCGCCACAACAAAGAAGGCCCTCCCCCTAAGACCCACCAGACGACATTGTTTCACTGACGGGACCCGGAGAAGTAGCACTGATGATGTTATCTAGATTAGTAATGAAACATCTGCAAGAAAACCATCAAATTCAGAAAGCACCAAGGACCCCACAGTTCAACCCTGAGCTACAAATACAAGTCCTCAACCTACGACCGCAACTGAGCCCAAAGTTTCTGTTGTTAAATGAGACATTTGTTCATTTTGCCCCACTTTACGACCTCTCTTGCCTCAGTTGTTAAGTGAATCTCTTCAGTTGATAAGTTAGTAACCCAGTGGTTAAGTCAATCTTGGCTTCCCCGTTGACTTTATTTGTCAAAAGGTCACAAAAGGGGAATCGCAACGGTCATAAATGTGAACCACTTTGCCAAGCATCTGAATTCTGATCCCATGATCACGGGGATGCTGGAAAGGTTGTAACTACAAAAGACAATCGTAAGTCACATTTTTCAGTGCCATTGTAACTTTGAACAGTCACTAAACCAACTGTTATAAATCGAGGACCACCTGTATTCTCTTCCTAACGATAACCCTGCTATTCAAACCTTGCTCCTTGCTTCGTACCTCCCACAAGAAAGAGTATTTGAGATCACATGGTTTTGGCCGCCATCTTTTTTTTTTAATCAAAGTTTTGTTAAGTTTTATAGGTTTGGGGAAGGGATGGGAGTTGAGGTTCAAGGTGGGACTCAGGATTGGGACAGGGATGGGAACAGCAGTGGGGTTGCCCCCCATTAACATCTTCAAGCTTTAGCAAACAGACCGTTGTCTGGGTACAAAATGAAACTCAATGGTGAAAAAAGCAAGGTTCTACATTTAGGCAAGAAAAACCAAATGTACAGGTATAGTATAGGTGGTACCTTGCTCAATAGTAGTAACTGTGAGAGGGACCTCCGAGTCCTAGTAGACAATCATTTAGATATGAGCCAGCTGTGTGCTGCAGCTGCCAAAAAAGCCAACACAGTGCTAGGCTGCATTAACAGAGGGATAGAATCAAGATCACGCAAAGTGTTAATACCACTTTATAATATCTTGGTAAGGCCACACTTGGAATACTGCATCCAGTTTTGGTCACCACGATGTAAAAAAGATGCTGAGACTCTAGAAAGAGTGCAGAGAAGAGAAACAAAGATGATTAGGGGACTGGAGGCTAAAACATATGAGGAACGGTTGCTGGAATTGGGTATGTCCAGTTTAATGAAGAGAAGGACGAGGGGGGACATGATAGCAGTGTTTCAATATCTCAGGGGCTGCCCCAAAGAAGAGGGAGTCAAGCTATTCTCCAAAGCGCCTGAGGGCAGGACAAGAAGCAACGGGTGGAAACTAAGCAAGGAGAAAAGCAACCTAGAACTAAGGAGAAACTTCCTGACAGTTGGAACAATTAACCAGTGGGACAACCTGCCTCCAGAAGCGGTGAATGATCCAACACTTTTTATGTTTTTAAGAAGAAACTGGACAGCCATTTGTCCGAAATGGTATAGGGTTTCCTGCCTGAGCAGGGGGTTGGACTAGATGACCTCCAAGGTCCCTTCCAACTTTATCATTATCATTATTATTATTACATATGTTCAGTAGCACTAATTAATATAATAGTAGATAACTATAAGAAACGATAATCATAAACAATATCAGTTAGTCAATACTTATCATTCATCTTACTAGTGTATGTGCACGATAACATATTACATTCATTTCTCACTAGTTCATTTTTCTAACCATTGGTAAAAATTATCCCATGTTTTGAAATAAACTGAATCTTCTTTCTCTTTAATCTCTAAAGTTAATCTATCCATTTCTGCACATTCTAAAATTTTCTTAATTAGGATCTCTTCAGTTGGTAAATTTTCATTTTTCTAGTGCTGGGCAAATGCTATTCTGGCTGCTGTCAATATATGCAATATTAAATACTCAATCTCCTTCTAATACTTAGCTCCTAGTATTCCTAACAAAAAGAGTTCTGGTTTAAATTCTATCTGTATTTTCTATCTGTATGCTGTGAGCCGCCCTGAGTCTGAGGAGAAGGGCGGCATATAAGTCAAATAATAAATAAAATAAATTTTTGTTTTGGCCGCCATTTTGACCTCTTTGACTTGTGCAGAAATCCCTGATTCTGGCTGTGGACAAGATGCTTTTCAACCTCCTAACTGACTGTTCTCTTTTTTTCCCAGAGGCTTGTAAGAGTGTGTCTAGCTATACAGATATACTGATTCTATAAATCCCCCGTTATTGTCTTTTACTGGCGATAATAAATGTCCGTATTAATTAACTTAATGGTTTTAACCACAGTAATGACTTCGTATTAAACAACTGCACGTTTCGGGTTCCCTGTAAAACCTCTAACGATAAAAATTGGGCTGCGGTATTCTTTCTTTCTTTCTTTCTTTCTTTCTTTCTTTCTTTCTTTCTTTCTTTCTTTCTTTCTTTCTTTCTTTTTAACTTCCATCCCCACAGAAGCAAAGCAAAGTGTCGGCTGGAAATTTCCAACAGGCTTTGATCAAACAATTAATTGGACTTCAACGAGAATGCATGTCATTTCAAAAAGTGAAAAAGCAAGAGTTCTGTTTCCAGACATTTCCATCCATTTTGCCGAAGAGCTGTGCAAATTTCTCTTGCTGCTCCGAGTTCTTTAAGCCAAAAATATTTCAACCTCAGGCTGAAGTTTTTTGTTTTTTGTTTTTGCAAAACAAAATGAAGAGCAATGACCGGACACATGTTTAAACGGATCGGCTAAAATTAAAGCAGAGAAAAGCTAATTGTACTGGATGTTTATACAAAACTATTGTTTTTATGGTAGATAACTACTAAATTGTGCTATAACGTAACGGTTGGTTTGAGTTTTTGTCTAAAATTTGAGGTGTGATAGGAGAATTCACAAGGGATGTCAAAAAGGCAAGATGGTGGCCATGACTGCACAACAGAAGCCCCGCCCCTTTTTGCATGTGGCCATGTGTAAAAAAGAGGCGGGGCATTGATTTCCCGGTGGCGGCTGCCATCTTGATGTTTTTGACCCTCTCTCTCCCCTGCAGGTATTTCTAGTTCATGGACTTCCTCACCTACTATGTGACTGAAATCTTCTTTTGAGAACTTGCCCAAATCTGTTTTGATTTCTTCTCAGAGATGGATGTTCTGTTGAGTGACAACTGGAAAATATGGAATTCTCTCATTATCTAGCATGGTTGGAGGGGGAAAGGTGTGATTAATAATGCTTATATCCTTTTTTATCGGAACAGAATTTAGCTAGGGAACATGTTAGACCCCCATGAAGCAATGCAACCCACCAAATTTGATAGAAAGGGATGCCAACATTTCTAAATGACAGACTTTTGACCGTAGCAGAGTATGATGGTTTTCATATTAGAGTAGCTCCATTTTCTCCTAACAATGGAAGCTCCCAAGTTGAGGTTGGGCCAATCATGCTCTCAAGGGGTTGGGAGGATAAGATGAACCAATAATCTCTGAAACCCAGATGGCTGTTGGAGAAATGGTAGAATAGAGCCTGGGTGATTCTGGGCCAATCACCAGGAGACTGTGAATTCTAGTTCCGGCTTAGGTATGAAAGATGGCTGGGTGTTTTGGGGCCCATCACCTGGAGATTGTGAGTTCTAGTTCCATTTTAAGCATGACAGCTAGCTGGGTGACCTTGAGCCAATCACCAGGGGAATGTGAGTTCTAGTGTTGCCATAGGTATGAAAGATGGCTGGGTGACTTTGGGCCAATCTCCATGAGAATGTGAGTTCTAGTTCCACCTTAAACATGAAAGCTGGCTGGGTGACTTTAGACCAATCACCAGGAGACTGTGAGTTTTAGTCCCACCTTAGGCACAAAAGTCATTCTCTCTCAGCTCAACCCACCTCACAGGATGGTTGCTGTGGGGAAAATAGAAAAAGTATTAGGTATATTCGCTACCTTGAGTTATTTATAAAAATAATAAAGATGGGAAATAAGTAGTTTCTTCAGATCAGATCACGTGTATATCCTTCTCAAAACTCCCCAGTAACACTTTGATCATGTAATTTGCTTTTTTTTTTTTTTAATATAAAAATTCTTTTATTAAAACAATTAACATTGAACATAAAAACATGTTATGCAGCAATCATCCTGACCCCTGGTATACAATACTAAGTATTAGTCTTTGAAAACGTCTGAGTTAGTAAGCCTTTTTCCCCACTCCTCGTGTCTAGCCTCAACTATACTCCTGTTACATTTTATTTTGATTGGTGTTTCCCCTATCCGTTTCCATATTAATGTGATCAACATTAAACATAAGATCCTATTGCTAAGCAATCATCCTAGAACATAGCATACAACATTAGGTATTAATCTTTGTAAACATCTGTTTTAGTAAACGTTCTTCCCTCCTCCCTTACACCTTCAAGTATACTCCGAATACATTTTGTTTGATTGGTGTTTCTCCTATGTATGGTCTATCTACTGTATCTAGTCTATCGCATATTGTGCGTTTGCGCTTCTGAGTTGACTTCATCCCATTACTAGTGCAATCTTTTTTGGTCCCCAACCCGAGATCCTGAGGTAAAAGTTTCATATCCTGAGGTAGAGATTCAGTCTACTTTAACAATATTAAAGCAAACAACGTTAGTCATAAGGTTATGTTAAGAGGCATTAGTTATAGAACATATACATTCAACATTGGGTGTTAGTTTTTGTAAACCTTTGATTTGTTAACCCTTCATCCCTCCTCCCCTCGATCCTTAGCTGAACGCCAGCTGCATTCTGTTTGATTGGTGTCTCTCTTGGATATAGTCTATCCACTGTTTCCAGTCCGTCACAAATTGTTCATTGGAGCGACTTTTCAAATATGCTGATATTTTTGCCATTTCCGCCAGATTTGTTACTTTCACAGTCCATTCTTCAATAGGCGGTATTTCCGGATTCTTCCAGTACTGTCCCACCAATAATCTTGCTGCTGTAATTAAGTTCAAAAATAAAGTTGTCTCTGAGGTAGTGATATCCTTTGTGATCCCTAACAGAAAAGCCTTTTTTAACCCCATCTTTCCTGTGCTAATCTATCTCATGCTCTGCTACACTAAGAAACATAGTAATCTGTAATATGATCTGATGGATCAGATGCTGTCAAACAGAAAGGATCGGGTAATGTTGTACCAAACAAAGGATTTGGAAAGAAAGACTATAAGGAACATTACTGCATGAAGATAATTTTGTTTTATACCTAAAGTCCAGAAAGGACACAGAGCAGGAGAGCAGGAGAGATTCTCTGCTCTAAATCAAGACCCACCCCCCACCCCAAACTGAGATGTCAAACAAGAACCTGATCAATTTATTCACCTGCTTTAGAAACAGAGCTGAAAAGCAAGTTAATTTTGCTAGGTATTCTGATTCCTTCCAAGGATGCTTTATTTTCAAATAACTGCAAGCCAGGTACTTAGTTTGGCAGTTTTATGTAAATATTTTTTTTAAAGGCGCATCTGCCTGAGTTATCACCAGGCACTTTAGGGATTTCTAATTGTTTAATCTGGGGGTAACGCTCAGCTTGTGTAAACCAAGGAGCTGCAACACAGCAAGCTTAGAAGTCTGGAGGTAAACCAACACTTTGGCAGAGGAGACAAGAGACCTGGCCCCTTCCAGGTTTTTATTCCATTGTCCTTTTCTTGATCTCTTCTAGATAGATGATCTCTCTTGACGCCCTGCAGACACCGCAGAATTTTCTTCCCTGAAAATCTTCATTAGGTTTTCTAAACCCTCAGAATTACTAAACCCTCAGATCTTCCAGGCCTTCCAGAAAATCTTCCCTAGATTTTCTAGACCCCTGGTGCCCTGCAAACACCCCAGAACTGTCATCTTTGATCATCCTTGCTAGATTTCCTAGACACCCCAGAATTTCTAGACCCTCAGATTTCCTACATCAACCCCAGAAAAACTTCCCTGGACTTTCTAGCCCCCTGGTGCCCTGTAGACATTGTAAAATATTCTTCCCTGGAAGAAAAAAAATCTTCTTTAGATTTTCTAGACCCCCAGAATTTATAAACCTTCAACTGTTCTAAATACCCCCCCCCAGGGAATCATCTAGGATTTCTGGAGCCCTGGTGCCCTGGAGACAGTCCAGAACTTTCTTCTCTGGAAATCTTGCCTATATTTTCTAAACACCCCCCCAGATTTCTAGATCCTCATTCTCTAGATACCCCTGAAAAAAAATCCTCTATATTTTCTGGACAACCCAGAATTTCTAGCGCTCCAGTTTTTCTAGACCCCCCTCCAAGAAAGCCTTCCCTAGATTTTTCTAGATCGGCGGTGCCTTGCAAACACCGTACCATTTTCTTCCCTTAAAAAAAATCCTTTTTCTAGATCCCCAGAATTTCTAAACCGTGGGCAGCAGGAGTCTAGAAAAACTGAGGGAAGGCTTTCTAGACACCACCACCCCCTATCCAGAAAGCCTTCCCTAGACTTTTCTAAATTCCTGCTGCTCAGTAGACACCCCAGAATTTTCTTCCCTTGATTGCCCCCCCAACCCACACACCCCCACACCGCTCATTTGCCAGACAGCTGGTTGCT
Source organism: Bothrops alternatus (assembly GCA_034064705.1). NCBI lineage: Eukaryota > Metazoa > Chordata > Lepidosauria > Squamata > Viperidae > Bothrops > Bothrops alternatus. The sequence goes on along the minus strand of JARGCV010000266.1, from coordinate 735,571 downwards.
AAGCCCTGTTTCCTAGGACCGGCTTGTCCTTCCCGAATTTTCACCTGTCCTCATCCAACCTCATCAATATTTATCAGCCCTTCCCGAGCAAGATCAGAGTCTTCCTTTCAAGGCTCAAAGTGCAGTTTTCCCAGCTGAAAGGATTATATCTTTCGGAGCTCCTGCCCGCTGGAAACGGGGTCCATGGCAGGCAGTATTGATCAACGCTGGCTGGAACCGAAGAATGCTCAGTGACAGATGGGCATCGCCTTGAAAACTTCGGGCGTATGCAAATCTCCGTACAAAAGAGCCCGGGATGTTTTTAATTTTGCACTCTTGCCTCGGGATATGTTTTGAAAATCCCCGTTTACCCAAAGTCCTTGGCTTTTTATTAGTCAAACGCCTTAAGCGCTATGCCAGCATGGACATCTGGCCTCATACAGAGGTGGGAGGGGAGGAAATCCTTATTTGCTAAAATATTTAGTGATGTGACATAGGTTTTTGCTGGGGGAACGATATTGCCAACGGCATATGTTGCAGCCTCAGCCACGGCGAGATCGGCCTTCAAATACTGGCCACAGTTTAGAACCAGAATTACAGGTAGTCCTCGACTTACAGCAGTTCATTTAGTGACCATTTCAAGTTACAACAACACTGAAGAAAAGGGACTTACGGTCGCCTTTTTTTACACGTACAACCATTGCAGCGTCCCCCATGATCATGTGATCAAAATTCAGATGCTTGACAACTGACTCACATTTGTGACAGTTGCAGTGTCCTGTGATCTCTTTTTGCGACCTTCTGATAAACAAAGTCAAATGGGGAACTTAACAACCGTGTTACTAACTTAACAGCCACCAGTGATTCACTTAACAATTGGCGCTAGAAAGGTCGTAAAATGGGGCAAAATTCACTTAACCGCCATCTCACTTAGCAGCGGAAATGTTCGGCTCAATTGTGGTCGTAAGTCAAGGACTACCTGTATCGTAAGCTCACTAATGATGATCTATCTACCTTCATTTTCTTTTAAAACAGGTCTTTAAACTTTTCATTTTTAAAAAACAAAAAAGGATGTGTGGATTGATTGGACTAAAGCAGGGGTCTTCAAACTCGGCCCTTTTATGACTTGTGGACTTCAGCTCCCAGAATTCCTCAGCCAGGCACGCTGGCTGAGGAATTCTGGGAGTTGACGTCCACAAGTCATAAAAGGGCCGAGTTTGAAGACCTCTGGACTAAAGTCGTAACAAAATTTGCTTCCTTGTTATGATGTGGAGACCCAACGGTGGTGGTTAACAAACCATGGTTTGTCTTAGTGTAGTGTGCAGCTGAGATTTCTTCAACTAATTGTGCTTGGGGATAAAATAATCGTCCTAGCCTGCTTCTTCCAAGTTCAACTTTTGGTTCCATAGGGTGTCACAGAGAAGACCGTGGCTTGCACAGTTCTGATCTTTGCAGAAGAGACTGGACTAGAAGACCTCCAAGGTCCCTTTCAGCTCTATTCTGATTCAGGCACAGACACATCAGAGCTAATCTAAGGCACTGATTTGACTGCTGTTGCTGGATGATCCTTAGAAGATGAAGCGATCCATACGAGCACAAACAAACTTTAATTTACTTTTCTGCACATAGCACTTTCCCTTTCAAGGTAGTCCTTGACTTACAACCGGTCAGCAAGCAAACTTCAAAATTACGACAGATTCTCCAAAAATTACAGCTAGTCCTTAACTTACAACCATTCATTTAATAACCATTCCAAGTCAGAATGGCACTGAACAATGGATGGAAACTAATCAAGGAGAGATCCAGTCTAGAAATAAGGAGAAATTTCCTGACAGTGAGAACAATTAACAATTAACATAAGAAGTTGTGGGTGCTCCATCACTGAAGGTTTTTAAGAAGAGATAACCATTCATCTGAAATGATATAAGAGCCTCTGCTTCAGTATGGGTTGGACTAGAAGACCTCCAAGGTCCCTGTTTTTTCCATTATTCTGAAAAAAGTGACTTAAACTAACAACAACAACAAAACATTTACGACCCCATCCATTTGGATCATTTTTATGATGGTTGCAGAAAATTATTTGCTTGACTTATTGAGTCATCATATTTCTTTTTTTTAAAAAAGAATTATTTATCTATCTGTATTCTGCCTTTATTATTTTTACAAGCAACTTAAGGCAGCGAATACACCTAACACACTTCCTTCCTCTTATTTTCCCCACCACAATACCCTGTGAGGTGGGATGGGCTGAGAGAGAGAGAGGGTTTGGCTCAAAATAGAATAGACCTTGAAGGGACCTTGGAGGTCTTCTAGTCTAGCCCCCTGCTCAAGCAGGAGAACCTATACCAGTGGTGGCGAACCTATGGCACGGGTGCCAGAGGCAGCACTCGGAGCCCTCTTTGTGGGCATGCGCGCCGTTGCCCCAGCCTTGCCTCCCCCTGTGACCCCCTCCTCTCCAGCAGCCCCGCTGAAGGAGAGTCGCCCTCGAGCGTGGCCCACACGGAGCAGTGCAGCCAAGGACATGGTAGCCAGGCAGCATAGACACAACTCTGCCCTCACACCCCATCATGCAGTTGATGCTGCAGGGCGCAGGCAGAAGGTGTGGCCGCCATGGCACTGCTGGGCTGCCTGGGCGATCTGCGGTGGGCCTTGGAGACGGTGGGTGGTCCTGTGGGCAGGGGGGATGGGGGGCAGAGCGGGGCCGGGGCAGGGGGTGGAGCGGGGATGGGGGCGGTTTTTGGGCACTCGGTTTCTAAAAGGTTCACCATCACGGACCTATACCGTCTCAGACAAGTGACTGTCTAGCCTCTTCTTAAAAATCTCCAGGAATGGAGCACCCATGATTTCTGGGGGCAAGCTGTTCCACTGCTGGATTGTTCTCACTGTCAGGAAGTTTCTCCTTAATTCCAGGTTGATTCTCTCTTTGGTCAGTTTCCAATCATTGTTTCTCGTCCTGCCCTCTGGTGCTTTGGTGAATAACAGGACCCCCTCTTCTTTGCGGTAGCCCCTCAGATGCTGGAATACTGCTATCATGTCTCCCCTATTTCTTCTTTTCTTTAGACTAGCCAAACCCAATTCCCGCAGCTGTTCTTCGTATGTTTTGGTCTCCAGGCCTTGAATCATCTTATTTGCTCTTCTCTGAATTTTTTTCCAAACTCTCAATAGCTTTTTTGTGATATGGTGACCAGAATTGGCTGCAGTATTCCAGGTGTGGACTTACTAGGGTTTTATAAAGCAGTACTAATACTTCTTGATTCTGTGCCTCTGTTTATACAACCCAGGATTGTATTGGCTTTTTGGTTGCTGCTGCACACTGCTGGCTCATAGTCAAGTGATCGTCCACTAGGACTCCAAGGTCCCTCTCACAGTTACTGTTTTTGAGCAGGTCTCGAGCAGTCTGTACTTGCACCCAGCCAGTTTTCATGCCTAAGGCAGGACTAGAACTCACTTTTTCCTGGTGGTATCAGGTCTCCTGCTTGAACGGGCTTGGACTAGAAGACCCTTCAGACTCTGTTATTCAATGTTCTATGAATTGTTATTGTTGTTAGTTGCAAAGTCGTGTCCGACCCATCGCGACCCCATGGACAACGTTCCTCCAGGCCTTCCTGTCCTCTACCATCTTCTGGAGTCCATTGAAGCTCCCGCCTACTGCTTCAGGGACTCCATCCAGCCACCTCCTTCTCTGTCGTCCCCTTCTTCTGTTGCCCTCAATCTTTCCCAGCATCAGGCTCTTCTCCAGTGAGTCCTTCCTTCTCATCAGGTGCCCAAAGTCCTTGAGTTTCAACTTCAGGATCTGGCCTTCTAAAGAGCAGTCAGGATTGATCTCCTCTAGGACTGACCAGTTTCATCGCCTTGCAGTCCAGGGGACTCTATGAATACCTTATTATTATTTATTAAATGTATAGGCTGCTCATCTTGCAGTTCCCGAGTATTCCACAGACAGCAACAATTTTGGTGAGTTCTAGTCTATTTACCTGTTTGCATGATTAATGTGTTAGTATTTGTGATGTTTTGTTCATAACAACTGATCCTACTGGCGTCTGACCTTGCTCATTCTGTCTGTTATGAAATTCGAGGCAGGGATGGGCCGTTCTGCACTTGGCAGTTTGTTACGGGCTAGGATGTGCCATCAAACGTTTTCCCTTTATGCTTCCAAAAGTTTGAAAAAAAAATGTGGTAGGTCGCTTTTGTTTTGAAGCTCAAGATTAAAAGTTGTTTGAAGACAAATGTTTTCCTAAGTTTTCACTGACATTCAATTTTAATGGCCTTTTGAAAACAAAGTAAGTATTAACTGTGCATTGTTTTATAGTTTCCTGATGTCTGACAGGTGTTTTTGCCCATGTGGGAAACAGATGCTAATAACATTTCCCCTAATAGCTCATAAATAATAATTATTTAGCATTTTCCTTTTATATTGCTCTGTCAATAGCCAATTTACTTTTCAGAAGCTGCTACATTTTGCTGTCAATCATTTCATGCCTGAGGCTCTTTTGGGTGATTATAGGCCCCTTGGAGAGGGAAAACTCCAAATTAGTTTTAAATAAAAAATAAGCGTATTCATGCTGTTGAACATCTAAAGGTAAAAGTTTTTTTTTTAAACCTCAATCTGGATACATAAATATCACTAGTAGCATATTAATACTTTATAAAAATATAGTGACCGGCTGTCTTCTGGAAAAACAAAACAGACAAACAAAAAATGACATGAAATTGATGGGGGAAAGTTAAAAACAGTCAACAAATTTAGAAAAAGGGAAAGGAAGGGAAGAGAAGGAAAGGAAAGGAAAAGGAAAAGGAAAGGGAAGGAAAGAAGAAAGGAAAGGGAAGGGAAGGGAAGGAAAATTATGATTATATTGGGTGATTTAATCTCAGCTGCTTAATTCCCCTTGAAATACATAGATCTAAAACAGTTCCACATGTAAGGGAACTGAGGACAGGATCTTTGTGGGCCATTCTTCAAAGACTCATATCCATTTGCCTGCCAGTTCATCTTTCCAAGGCAGTGACCACTCAGCCTGACTGCACACCCACCCGACCACCTAGGTATCTGTCACTTGGCCAGCCTACCATCACAGTAAAGGGACAGAAGTTGCAAGTAGTGGACCAATTTATGTATCTTGGTAATACCCTCTCCCGTGCAGTGACAATTGATAACGAGGTCAACTGTAGAACTGCTAAGGCAAGTTCTGCATTTGGTGGATGGCGGACTAAAGTGTGGGACCACCGTGGAATAAGCCTTGTTACTAAGCTTAAAGTTTACAAGGCAGCAGTGTTAACTACCCTGATGTATGCTAGTGAGACTTGGACAGTGTACAAGAGGCACGTGAGGCAAATGAATTATTTCCACATGACTTGCCTTCGTAGAATTCTGAGGATCCGGTGGCAGGATAAGATACCAGACACTGATGTCCTCTCCAGAGCAGGCCTGTTGTAAGGATGCCAGATCATCGCATCCCTAAACAGCTCTTTTATGGTGAGCTGTCTCAAGGAAAATGATGACACGGGGGACAAAAGAAGCTATATAAAGACACGCTGAAAGCCTATCTCAAGTCCCTGGATATTAACACCACCTCCTGGGAACCTCTGGCACATGATCGATCGACATGGCGTACTCTGGTGTACCAGGGTTGCAAGACATGAACATAGAAGGACAATCTTGGCGCAAGAGAAGTGTGCACTCCGCAAAGCCAGAGCTGTAAATGCCGAAGTAACAGTGTCTACATTTCTTTGTTCAGTATGTGGCAGAACATTCCGTGCTAACATCGGTCTTATCAGCCACCTACGGACACATCGTTGATGACCCATAATCCACAAGATGTCAAGGTCCTCATCAAACGCAATGGATGAGCAACAACCCTGTCTGTCAGGAGCAAGCAATCAGAGCCACTTGTGAATAGCAAAAGTCAGTAACTTTATTGTCTACCGGTACCATCAATGTTATGAGAATCTCACCAGATGCTTGCCTTCTCCTGGGAAAGATCAAATAAGGCTTCATGGATCTTGGAGGAAGTCAAGATTATGCCCCTTGCGGCTGCACAAGGACTCTAAGCTAGACCCTCACTTGATTCCTCCTCCCAGCCTGGCTGACAATTTCCAAATACAGTCAGACAGTTTTTTAGCTTCTGCACTACAGAGAGAAATATGCTCTATAAGGATCTGCAGAACATCTTATATATTGGATCTGCACAGTTGGCAACAATGCTCAAACTGATTGGGGGAAGAATGGGGTCCACAATGGTAGCAGTTTTACACTACAATAGTCCTTGACTTTCAGCGCCATTATAATTTTGAATGTTGAAGTTTGACTTAGCCTTGCATCCTTCCGAGGTCAGTAAAATGAGGACCCAGATTCTTGGGGGCAATAGGCTGTAACCTGCTTAGAGAGGGCTGTAAAGCATTATGAAGCGGTATATAAGTGCTATCAATTCACCCATGACATCCCTTTGCCCCCTGTGGTTGGCACTCAGGTACAGAATTCATATTGAATGGGTTAGCCCGGAATTAGGAAGGGGCCATCTTGGAGAAAGTGGAGAGAACCCAGGAAACAATAATACAGAGACGTGCATGTGTGCTACTTGCCTGGTGGAGCAGAAAGAGATTCATAAATAAATGTTGATGGGATTGTGCAATTGTGTACCTGGTCAAGTAGCGGCGCCTCAGGTGGTCTGTCCACTTGATGTCCCATACAAGGCAAAGAATGTACAATGAGAATTTTTAACCATGCTATTTCCTTGTTTCCTTGCTTTGAACTATATAAAAGTAATTAAATATCACTGCTTGAGGCTGGGACCCTTTTGCTGGAGTACTTCCATAAAAGAAGCTAAAAGCCATTCCTTGTGTCATGTGGACTTATTGGAAAAAGAAGCTAAAAGCCATTCCTTGTGTCAGGTGGACTTATTGGCTTCGACAACAGGCTAAGACCCATTTTGGGGGGGGGACAACAATACCAGCGCAGGAAATTTCTATTCCCGCCTCCCCATGCCAAATTCAAACTTGTGCTACTCCAGCTTTTTTCTTTTCTTTTCTTTTCCTTTTTTTCTTTTGCAATAAATATTACTCCATGCATCTGAACGACTCTTTTATAGGAGGAAACACCTACCGCTGCCCAGTTAAAAATGCCAAGGAAATATAATGTAAAATACTGCCTGTCGGCTTAAATGACTTAATATTATTAGCATGAATTGCGGGACTCTGATTCATTTGCCTCCCTCCCACAGCTTCTGCAGGCAAATTTGAACATTAACTGAAATGCTTTTTCCCCTTTCGTTTCCGTAGAAAAGGAAAGTGCAGGCGGATACAATTTTTTTTTTTTTTGTCAAACCAGGCTGAAACGTGCATGGTGAAGAGAATGCCATGGGCCACACTGCCAAAGGTTAGTAGAAAAGGGATCTGATTTAACATGTATGCTTCATTTACAGTAAAATAATAATAATAATAATAATAATAATAATAATAATAATAATAATAATAATAATAATGTTGGAAGGGACCTTGGAGGTCATCTAGTCCAACCCCCTGCTCAGGCAGGAAACCCTATACCATTTTGGACAAATGGCTGTCCAGTCCCTTCTTCACCACTTCTGGAGGCAGGTTGTTCCACTGGTTAATTGTTCTAACTGTCAGGAAGTTTCTCCTTAGCTCTAGGTTGATTCTCTCCTTGATTAGTTTCCATCCGTTGCTTCTTGTCCTGCCTTCAGGTGCCTTGGAGAATAGCTTGACTCCCTCTTCTTTGGGGCAGCCCCTGAGATATTGGAACACTGCTATCATGCCCCCCCTCGTCCTTCTCTTTCATTAAACTAGACATACCCAATTCCAGGTGCAGGTGTTTCATCACAGTTTGTTAAAACCCTTCCTTGTTTGCCATTGAGGCCGGCCACGAAGCTGTCTCCCCCTCTCTTATAATGGAGGGAGAGAAGCATTTTGAGATTAAGGAAGTTCTCGTGGTACTGCAGAAGGAGGTTACAATATTTGGTGTTATGGAAGGATGGGTAGGTTTGGTACCCTAACCCAGGGGTTCCCCAACCCCCGGTCCTTGGACAAGTATCAGGCCACAGTATGCCACCAACCGGTCCGCACAAACAAGGAAAATCCCATCCACAGGATGCAGGCAGCACACAAAACCATGCCCACTTCGGTCCTTGGAAAAACCTATCTCCATGTAACCGGTCCCTGGTGCCCAAAAGATTGGGGACCTCTGCCCTAACCTATAGTGGGTGATCCAGTGGAGAAAAGGGCATTTTAATCCATGCTCTTTTTTTGTGCGAAAACTTTAAAATTGGCCTTGCTTTTTCTGTGCCTGTGTGGAATTATCAGTAAAGTTATACTCTTGGTAAAAATAATGTCCCAGGAGTTTCTGTTACTCCAAATGCTAATGGGGCAGTTGACAGGTTAGTAGGAACAGGATCTGATTTAACATGAGGTATGCTTCATTTACAGAATACAGACTAACAGAGCTGGAAGGGATCTTAGAGGTCTTCTAGTCCAACCCCCTGCTCAAGCAGGAGAATGTCAACTCTACAACGAACCTGGCTGAAGCCATCTTGCTCGTTCTAGGTTGCCACAAGAAAGGGAGGGGGTGCAGAGTACTTTTGCAAGTCTAAACAATTCTGGCTCACATGGGAACCAAGGTCAATCGATCAGTTAGCTTAGAGCAGGCATGTCAAACTCGCAATGTCACATGCCGCCACGTGACATATCACAACTTTTTCCCCATTGCCGGCAATGGGGTGGGCACAGTTTTGACATGATGCATCCAGCCAGCGGGCCAGCAGTTTGACATGCCTGGCTTATAGGGTTGGGCCTTTTGTTAGAAAGCCTGCCAAATTATTCTATTGGGGAATGGAGCCAATTGCATAGCATTGGAATAGGAAGTTTGACTTTGTAATAGTATAACTCTTGGGTGTGAATTTCAGACTTGGTTTCACTTTTGATCATGCCAAAATTTTGTAACCAATAAACATGTTCTTTGAGGAAATCTCTAGCCCCGGAGTTCTGATTTTGTTGGTCTTATCATCGGAACCATGATAGAGAACTTATACCGTTTCAGAGGAGTGGCTGTGCAGTTCTCTTCTTAAAACCTCCAGCGATGGAGCACCCACAACTTCTGGAGGCAGGCTCTTCCACTGGTTAATTGTCCTCACTGTCAGGAAATGTCTTCCTTTTTCCAGGTTGGATGTCTTTCTAATAACCTTCCATCTGTTACTTCTAGTCCTGCCTTCAGCTGCTGGTCAGAATCTCATAAACCGTGATCACAAGAGCGTGGGACACTACAACCGTCATAAATGTGAGTTAGTTGCCAAATGTTTCAATTTTCCTTACATGCCCATGGGGATGCTATAATGGTCATAAGTGTGAAAAACGATCATAAGTCACTTTTTCATTGCCGTTGTAACTTGGAACAAGTGGTCGTGATGCAAGGACTACCTATACCAGTGATGGCGAACCTTTTAGAGACCGAGTGCCCAAAAACTGGCCCCACCCCCACTCTACCCTCTGCTCTGCCCCCACACTATCCCCCACCCTGCCTGCCTGCAGGGCCACTCACCGCCACCAGGGCCCACCACAGATCGCCCAGGCAGCTCAGCAGTGCCATGGCAGCCACGCCCCTGCCCGCGCCCCGCAGCATCAACTGTGCATGATGGAGCGTGAGGGCAGAGTCTTGTCTACACTGCCTGGCTGCCATGTCCTTGGCTGCGCTGCTCCGCGTGGGCCACGCTCAGGGGCGACTCCTCCAGGGGAGGAGCATCGTGGGGGGAGGCAAGGCTGGGGCAACAGCATGTGTGCCCACAGAGAGGACTCCAAGTGCCGCCTCTGGCACGCGTGCCATAGGTTCGCCACCACTGACCTATACAGTAATTGCCTTGTGAAACTGCATGTTAATACCTAAAGAGGGGAGCTTGTGTTGTGATATCTGCCTCATGAATCCCAGCGACCGGTTAGGGCACATAGGGTTGGCCTCCTACGGGTCCCGTCTGTTAGACAATGTCATCTGGCGGGGCCTAGGGCTAGGGCCTTCTCCGTTGCTGCCCCAGCCCTCTGGAACCAGCTTCCCTCAGAGGTTCGTACTGCTTCCTCCCTCCTAGCTTTCCGAAAACTGTTGAAAACACATTTATGCAGACAGGTTTGGGGCATATGAGCTGCACTCTGCCCCTGGGCCTTTGACTGTGATTGTGTGTTGTATGAGTGTGGTGAATTATCTAGTTTTTATATAGTAATTGGTAATTTTAATTGATTTTATGTTACGTTTTCACTTGTATTTTCGTTGTGAGCCGCCCTGGGTCTTGGGAGAAGGGCGGCATATAAGTTTGAACAATAAATAAATAAACAATAAATAAATAGATACATATCTCACCATTCTGATGACATCGTGGTTTGCTGTGCATGCCTGGGTCTTCAGTCTGGCTTTCAGTGAGTTTTGCCACAGCCTTTCTCAACCGTGGCAACTTTCAAATGTGTGCACGTCAACTTCCTGGATTCCCCAGCCAGTCTTGGGAGTTGAAATCAACACATCTTCATTTTGCTAAGGTTATACCACCAGTATGGCCAGGAATGCTGGAAACTGCAGTTCAGTAAGAGCTAGTTTAGTCTACTGGTTAAGGCATCGGGCTAGAAACCAGGAGACTGTGAGTTCTAGTCTCACCTCAGACTAGTAGGCCAGCTGTGTGACTTTGAGCCAATCACCAGGAGATGATGAATTCTAGTTCCACCTTAAGCAGGAAAGCTGGCCAGGTGACTTTGGGCCAATCAGCAGAAGACAGTGAATTCTAATCCTGCCTTAGGAATAAAAACTGGCTGGGTGACTGGGACAATCACTAGGAGACTGTGAGTTCTAGTTCCACCTTAGGCATGAAAGTCAGCTAGGTGAGTTTGGGCCACTCACTTTCTCACAGCCCAACCCACCTCACAGGGTTGTTGTTGTGAGGAAAATAGGAGGAGGAAGGAATACTGGAAAATAGGAGGAGGAAGGAATACTGGTTCACTGCACCGAGTTACTTATAAAGCAGCGGTTCTCAACCTTTTTCAGGCCGAGACTCCACCTGCACCACCCATTCGCGGCGCGACCCCGACCTGCGCCGCACATGCGCAGCGTGACGGCCCAAACCACGCATGCACGGCGTGGCAAGCCGAACCGCTCATGCACGGCATGATGGGCCGAATCGCGCATACATGGTGCACGCGCGATGGGCCAAACTGCGCATGCGCGGCGCCGCGTGCGATGGGCCGAATCGCGCATGCGTGGCGCGACGGGCCAAATTGTGCATGCGCGGCACGCGCGTGACAGGCCGAACCACGTATGCGCGGCACAACGGGCCGAATCGCGGATGCGCGGTGCGACGGGCCGAATCGCGGATGCGCGGCGCGATGGGCTGAATTGCGCATGTGCGGTGCGCGCACGACAGCCGAGGGGAAATGGGGAAAAAAATGGCGGACTGCGGTGGTTGGCGACCCTCGTGAAATGGTCGTTCGACCCCGAATGGGGTCGTGACCCACAGGTTGAGAACCGCTGTTATAAAGTAATAAAGGCAGGATAAATATCTCATCACAAATAAACAAGAAAAGGCAGGGCAGGATACATGAACCTTGATATATTTGGTTCCTTTGAATTTAGACTAAGCCTGATGTGTGGACCTGCTCATTATGGTTTGTAAACCATATCTCAAAGGTACTTTTTCAAGTACCTTTGAAGAAGCTTCTTGGATGAGAAGTGAAACATCTTCAAGGAAAAATAAAGTCCAGTTGCCTTTTGAAAAAGCTCCTTTGGGACACCCGTGACCTGGATGACTGAGAATCTCCAGGGACATTTGTAAACCATAATTTATGGCTTGGCATTACACCTGAACCCCAGCCACTATGGCTCAGCCAACAAACTCCGATTAAAATAAACCCCACCCTAGTACAAAACTGAACAAGCATCCTTTGCAACCTCCTGTCTCTAGGTTTGCGTGATCATAGCTGGTGGCACTTCATGCTGCTTTTGTTCTTCTTTTATGGACCGCCACCCTTCCTCTTATTTTGGCTTTTGTTCCCGAAAGTTAGATCCCTCTTTTGTAGTCTAAAAGGCCAAAGGGCCAAAGTTTGCCTTTTAATTAAAATGCATATTCTGTAATTAAAGGCCCCATAACACATGAAGGGCATTCATTGAAATACGATGGGTGACATAGTCATTACCCTACTGTTAATTACTAATTAATGAAGCTATTTCAATTAATAGCCTCCCCACTGTCACTCTTGCTTTGACAGGGCTGCGCGCTGCGAACTACTGCAAAATCAGAGACCCTCATAATTCTGGCACCTCACCAAAAGGCCTCCACTAAATATTCATGTCAGAGGACTTTAACACTTTTCAATTAAACATAATAAAGGAAAAAAAATCTCTGTCAAAAGTGTATATCAAACGTGTGTCAGCAGCTTTCTTCTCCCTCTCTCACCAACCCAGTCCACCTTCCCCTCTTCTACTTTTTCCAGACTTTTCAAAAATTACTAGATTTGGGGGGGGGTAAGTAAAAGGAATTTGATGCATCTCTCTTCGCCATTTTGGGCACTGCCGGTAACATCAAATATGTGGTTTGGCCACGTTATGACAGAGTTGGGGGGGGGGAAGGGAGATAAAACTGTGGAGAGCGGAATTCATATGCTTATCTTCTTTGACCTATTATGTTGGACCACATCTCTCATCCTCCACAGCTGCAGCCAAGCCAAGTCCAAAAATGCTAGAGAATTCCTGGCAGCCTGGCAGTCAGACAAATCAGCCATCAACAGGCACACAGAGATAAACAATATCTACACACCATTCAAAAGAGACAATCCAAAAGCTAAAAATGAAATAAAAAGAGCAAAACATCTCCTGACCGGCAATCAAGCAGAGCAAAGATTAACACCAAGACTAATACCTGTAGGCAGAGCCAGAGGGAGGTGTACAAAGAGGAATCAGCCTAGAATTGTTACATAGCCACAAACGAATTAAGTCCAACCCACCTTGGTTGCCGTTATCCTTATCTAACTATAACCAGGTACTGAGCATTAGCTGAGAAGATTCCTGTGCATAGACTTTGAGCAATAAATTAGTTAAATTGAACCTTCATGTGTGGACCTGGTCCTTCACACCTGACATTACAAAATCCATAATCTTACAAACACAATATATCTTGTAATCTTACAAACACAACAGAGTCATGAGATCCTTGATGCTCTCTGAGCTTGGTGGTTTTCTTGTAGACATTTCATTACCAAACTAGGTAACATCATCAAGGCTAGAAGGGAGTGGGGTTTTCTTGTATATGTATATACTAGTAGCTTCCCCTGTCAGTGGGAAGTGGAGGGAATGTCCTTAGTAGTTTTCCTGATTAGGCTATTGTTTACAGTTTGATTGTTTGCACTGGTAATTCCTTGATTGTGATATTGTTTGCTTCTTGATTGCTGATCTAGAATTAATCTTGGTATTAATCTCTTCTCATATAGGTGTTGATTGCTACTGAGAAAATGTTCTGGTCTTTTTGTTTCCTTTGGGCTTTTTGATTGTCTCTTTTGAATGGTATGTAGATTTATCTCTATGTGCCTGTTGATGGCCAGCCTTCTAGGAATTCTCTAGTGTTTTTTGGACTTGGTTTGAATTAGGATGGTCACAGTTTCACAGATTAGGGCTAAGCTATGAATAATGTTTATAATTAAGAGTTGGAGTACTTGTGCCTATAATGAGAAGTCCCCATTTGTTCCCATTCTTTAAATCTGGGGTGCACAAAATGGCACCTCTCAATTTTTTAAATATGTCCCCGTGAGATAATCACAAGGTAATGCCAAGTTATAGCTTTAATGTGACCAACAGGGGGACCTTTGAAAAATATAGAAAGCAACCGCAGCACAGTAAGTGTATCTGATTTGTTCAATTGAGTGCTCATTCACTTGATTTAAATTAAATTAATTCATATCACAAGGCTATGTAACCCTGGGATTTTTATTCTTCATCTTGTTTTTAGCAGCAGTGCTCACAGTTGTGCTTGCCTATCTCTTTTTCATTCACACAGAACTTAAAGAACTGTGGAGTTCCACAGTAGGAAGCCATAACCATTAAACTCATCTTGTCCTGTCTTCATTATTCTAAAATTACACCTTGCTTGGAATGAGGTCTGGGTTGAACTAAGCTCTCAGTTCCTATTGAGTACTTGGTGTTGTTTTCTTGGTGAAAACACAAAGTTGATTTGAGGAAACAACTGGTTGGGTTCCAGATGGAGGAACCAACAAGGAAGGCCAATGTCCATGGACTGATGAGTTTTGAGTCAGCCCATATCCTTCCACTGGTCTGCACAGATCATAACTAGAGTTGTCTACTTGTCCAGTTTAATGAAGGACAAGAGGTGACAATGATAGCAGTGTTCCAATATCCCAGGGGTTGCCAAAAAGAAGAGGAAGTCAAGCTATTCTCCAGAGCACCTGAAGGTAGGACAAGAAGCAACGGATGGAAACTATTCAAGGAGAGAAGCAAGTTAGAACTAAGGAGAAAATTCCTGACAGTGAGAACAATTAATCAGTGGAACAACTTGCCTCCAGAAGTTGTGAATGCTCCAACACTGGACGTTTTTAAGAAGAGATTGGACAAGCATTTGTCTGGAATGGGAGAGGGTTTCCAGCCTGAGCAGGGGGTTGGACTAGAAGACCTCCAAGGTCCCTTCCAACTCTGTTATTCTGTTCTATTCCTAGTGGACCACTACTTAAGTATGAGCCAGCAGTGTGCTGCAGCTGCCAAAAAAGCCAACACAGTCCTAGGCTGCATCAACAGAGGGATAGCATCAAGATCATGAGAAGTTATAGTACTGTTTTATACTGTACTAGTGAGCCTGCATTTCGAACACTGCATCCAGTTCTGCACTCTGCATCTGGAGGCTAAATCATATGATCAATGGTTGAGAGAACTAGGTATGTCTACCCTATCAAAGGACTAAGGATGACATGATAACTGTCTTCCAATACTTGAAGAGCTATCACAGAGAAGAGGAGATTGACTTATTCTCCAGAGCACCAGAGGGCAGAAGTAATGGGTGGGGGCTTGTTAAAGAGAGATCCAACCTTGGAAAAATTTTGTCACAAGTGAGAACAATTAATCAATGGAATAGCTTGCCTCCAAGAGTAGTGGGTGCTCTATCACTGGAGATTTTCAAAAATAGATGGGACAGGGAGGGACAGGCACCTTTATGCATACATGCGTGCACACACAAATGTGGTTGCATGTGTGTGTGTGCAGGGCTGTGAGCATGCGCATTCTGCAAATGGGCCTGCTAGCACTGGTGCGTGGTGCTCAGCTCTCCTAGCACCAGTGAGAGGCTCAGGGCTCACAGCTTGGCTAGTGCGTCGCAAGATTCGTGGCTCGGCTAGCGCCGTCGCAAGGGCAGGGGGTGAGTGCACACACATACGTCCATGAACCGGCCAGACACTCATGCCACCCGGTGGTCAAGAGGCCACGGCCCGATAGTGGGCCTCAACGCATAGGTTGGGGACCTCTGGACTAGAAGACCTTTCCAACGTCCTTTCCAGCCCTAGGATTCTATGTTCTTGTTCTATCTCACAGAGCATAACAGTAACACTGAACTAAGCTGAATTTCAGTGCTCCCAACTAGCTAAATACTACTTGGAGATGATGATGATGATTATTATTATTATTATTATTATTATTATTATTATTATTATTATTATTATTATTATTATTATTATTATTATTATTATTATTATTATTATTATTATTATTATTAGCACCTTGGGTGCAATCCCAAAACAACTGGAGCACCACTTGAACACCATTGGCATTGACAAATTTGCTATTAGTCAATTGCAAAAGGCAGCCTTAACTAGGAACTGCTTCCATCCTGCGACGATATCTGTAATACCATCAAACATCCACATCTGCCTATCCCAGGTCCTGGGTAAGGACTCGACAGGTAAACAAAATGCCAAATCCAGTCTGAACATCTGGCTGACTGTGCAATGATCCATAGTAATAATAATAATAATAATAATAATAATAATAATAATAATAATAATAATAATAATAGTAATAATAGTAATAATAGTAATAGTAATAATTTGGAAGGGACCTTGGAGTCATCTAGTCCAACCCCCTGCTCAGGCAGGAAACCCTATACCATTTCAGACAAATAGTTGTCCACTCTCTTCTTAAAAACTTCCAGTGTTGGAGCATTCACCACTTCTGGAGGCAGGTTGTTCCACTGGTTAATTGTTCTAACTGTCAGGAAGTTTCTCCTTAGTTCTAGATTGCTTCTCTCCTTGATTAGTTTCCATCTGTTGCTTCTCATCCTGCCTTCAGGTGCTTTGCACAATAGCTTGACTCCCTCTTCTTTGTGGCAGCCCCTGAGATATTGGAACACTGCTATCATGTCCCCCCTCATCCTTCTCTTCATTAAACTAGACATACCCAATTCCAGCAACCGTTCCTTGTATGTTTTAGCCTCCAGTTCCCTGATCATCTTTGTTGCTCTTCTCTGTACTCTTTGTAGAGTCTCAACATTTTTTTTACATCGTTGTGACAAAACTGGATGCAGTAATCCAAGTGTGGCCTTACCAAGGCCTTCTAAAGTGGTATTAACACTTCACGTGACCTTGATTCTATCCCTCTGTTAATGCAGCCTAGCACTGTGTTGGCTTTTTTGGCAGCTGCAGCACACTGCTGGCTCATATCTAAGTGATTGTTCACTAGGACAATGCTAATGCTAATGTAAAAGCTATTTCACCTTAAAGTTTGCTGACAATAGGTCCAAAATTTCTACACTAATACATTTTCAGGGGAAGCAATTAGCTCCAAACTATGAAAGCACATTATTTGTTTGAAAGCCAGGGTAGAGTCTTTCCATGATAGAGTTCTTGTCCACCTACTGTACCTTCTGATTCTCCAACCATACACTGGAGAGTTGATAAATTAACATTTTTAAAGGGAGGTAGGATGTCAGAGAGGAGTGGAAATAAAAGGAAGTTAACAGCTGCAAT
This sequence comes from Bothrops alternatus, assembly GCA_034064705.1. NCBI lineage: Eukaryota > Metazoa > Chordata > Lepidosauria > Squamata > Viperidae > Bothrops > Bothrops alternatus. Next base: position 718,603 of record JARGCV010000266.1, on the reverse strand, counting down.
GAGCCTAAAAGGTAACCATGAAAAATCCCCCATCAACGCTTTCCTGTTTTCTATTAATGAGAATGCAAGTCAGGTGCCTGGTAGCTTTATAATTCTCTATAGAGAAAGTCATAACATGGTTAATTGTTACACGTGTATTTTTGCCACCCTCTCTGGTGATTTTTTTTTAAATCTTCCTCTCCACCAGCTTTCTATGACACCTCAGAGCTGTGACTGACAAAAAGTGAGCAACATCTTAAATTGACAGTGCAACTGCTGTTTAAAACATTTTTATTTGTATGTGTGTGTTTATACGTTACAAATAACTCAAGGCGGAAAACATATCCAGCACACTTTTTTCCTCCTGTTTCTCCCCACAACCCTGTGAGGTGGGTGGGGCTAAGCCAGAGAATGACTGGCTCAAAGCCACCCAATTGGCTTTCATGCCTAAGGTGGGACTAGAACTCACAGTCTCCTAGTGTTTGACCCAAAATCACCCAACCAGTCTTCTTGCCTAAGGTAGGTCTAGAACTCACAGTCTCCTGGTGACTGAGCCAAGCGATCCAGCGGGCTTTTATGCCTAAGGGTGGGACTAGAATTCACAGTCTCCCACTTTCTAGCCTGGAGCTTTGACCATTAGACCAAACTGGCTTTCAATTATTACATATTAATATGTATTAATGTGAGTACTAAAGAATGTCTCTCTGTCTTCTTGGTGTCTTAACACCGGGAGTGGGCGGGGGGGGAGGGGTGTGTGTTCAAATTTTCCAGACCACAAAACCTTTCAATTAAAAGAAATTCTTGGTACCTCTGATCGTCAGGCAAAGCTCTAGCAATAGGAAATTGGTTGCGTTCAAGTGAAACATCCTTCTTAATAGTCTTGGACAGGTATCCCTGAAGGAGACCCTCGTTAACTCATCTGAGCATCCTTAAAACAGCACAAAATATGTCTGCATAGAAATGCATTTACTTGTGGGTACTTAGGATAAGAAACTGAACACAATTTGTCCTTGGCATAACTGAAGTAAGGAACCACACCGCAGATGTTCTCTGTTGTGAAACGATCCAATTAAATTATGCATATTTAGAGCATCTATGAATTGAAATATTATTGCTTTTATTGTACTGGCAATGCTAAGGATAAATAAATAAATGACAATATCACTTTTCCTTCCTTCCTTCCTTCCTTCCTTCCTTCCTTCCTTCCTTCCTTCCTTCCTTCCTTCCTTTGTTCATTCTTTTTATTATCCTTCCTTCTTCCCTTCCTCCTTCCCTTTCTTTCTTTCTTTCTTTCTTTCTCTTTCTTTTTCTTTTTCTTTCTTTCTTTCTTTCTTTATTTCTTTTTCTTTCTCCTTTTGCATATCTCTTAATTTCTCCAAATTGGGGCAGGAAGAAGAGGAGGAGGAGGAAGATTTGATAGTATTTATAATCTAGCGCAATTCAAAACAAACCTGGGAAGCAAACAGTGAAACATAACATTAAAAACCAGAATCATGTAAGACAAAATAAGTCAATTAGCAAAAAGGGGCAATGCTTATGGAAAGCATGGATTTCCATAATCAACTGGAAGAGGGCCAGTACAAAAAGTTTCACTGCTAACAACATGGACTATTGGCGGATGGTATATATCTCATCTGCAGGTAGTCCTTGATTTAAGACCATAATTGAGCCTGGAATTATGGTCATAAAGTGTGCTAGTTGTTAAGTGGGTCGCCATGTGACCGCAGGCAATTTATGACTTCATTTGCAATGGTTGATAAGCGGATGCTGTGGTTGCTGAGCAAATACAGGGTCAGTAAACAAAAGCAGCAGTCACTAAGTGACTAAGTCTATTTTAGCCAATCAATGGTTTTACCAGAAACTGAGAGTAAATGCCAGTATCTGGCAGAAAAAAAAGTGGTAAATTGTGGTCGTGTAACCACGTGACATGGCAAATGGTGTAAATGCTGGCTGCTTGCCAAGTGCCCAAAATGCAATCACATGACCACAAGGGGGGGTAAGGGCTTTGGAACTTCAAACCCAATAGGAGAAGAATTGGCAGAACCTGGGGGTGGAGTTAAAAGAAGGACCAATCTAGAATCCCTATGGACTTTTGCTTGTGGCTATGTAGGGATTCTAGGCTGATCCCTCCTTTAACTCCACCCCCTGGTTCTGCCATTCCTTCTCACGTTGTAAGTACTTGGGGGGGGGGTCTGTGTAACTGTGAACGGTCACTAGGCAACTGGTTGTAGCTTGATGATGTTATCCATTGAGTCGTGTCTGACTCTTGGCGATTCTATAGCCAGGGCTCTCCACCTCTTCTGATCTTGCACTACTTCTTTGATTCTTTCTATGCTCTGGCTGGTGTCAGCTCTGACGGTGTCCAGCCATCTTGTTCTTTGACCACCTGGTTTCCTTTTACCATGAACTCTTCCCAACATAATTGCTTTCTCCAGTGAATTCCTCTGCGTGACGTGGCCAAAGTAAATGAGAGACAGTTTCATGATTTTGCTTTCCAGTGACATGTCTGGTGTTATGAGCTCCACTACTTGCTTGTTAGTCATTTTTGTTGACCAGGGAATATGTCTTCTTCTTTTTTGGGGGGGGGGGCATTCCTTGTAAGTTTGTAAATTAAGAAGCAATGGATGGAAACTCATCAAGGAGAGAACCAACCTAGAACTAAGGAGAAATTTCCTGACAGTTAAAACAATTATCCAGTGGAACGGCTTGCCTCTAGAAGTTGTGGGTGCTCCAACACTGCAGGTTTTTAAGAAGAGATTGGACAACCATTTGTTTGAAATAGTATAGGGCAGACATGTCAAACACAAGGACCGGGGACCGGATGCAGCCCACGAAGTGGTTTCATGTGGCCCGCGAAGCCATCCTGGAAACAGTGAGGGAACAGCCCCCGCTGCCTTGGCCCTGGCCCAGGCCGGCCGGGAGCCAATGTACAATTTTGTGGTGGCCATCTGTGCTGAAATGCATTCAGTTTTAGCTCCATAACCCCCCCACGTGGCCTGAGAGGAACAGTGAGGCTGCTCCAGTGGACCATGCCTTGGCACTTGCCCTCATCCCACCCCCTTCTGCCAGAGACCCTCAGATCTATCCCACTCCTGCCCAGGCCCCCACAGGCACCCTTGACGCGAACGATGTAGAGCTGGCCACCCACCCAGTAGGCCACACCCACTCCATCCATGCCCACCCAGTAGGCTGCACCCACCCTGGCCACACCCACCCAGCCCCCCGAGGGCAACCGCAATGCTGATGTGGCCCTCAGTGAAATTGAGTTTGACACCCCTGGTATAGGATCTCTTACTTGAGCAGCGGGTTGGACTAGAACAGTGGGCATCACTTTTTGGACATCAGAGACTGGTTCCATGGTTTTTCCAAGGACTGGAGGAGGCGTGGTTTCATGTGCTGCCTGCATCCCACAGATGGGGCTTTGCTTGTTTGCATGGACCAGTTTCTGGAGTGCCACAGATCAGTGCCGGTCCACACACCAGGGGTTGGGGACCCCTGGACTACAAGACCACCTATGTCCCTTCCAACTCTGTTATTCTGTTAACATATAAGGTTGATGGCTCCCTGCATTCAGATGGCTTTGGGTCTATCACTCTTCTTGAAAGACATGGGAATGACATCGATGGCATATTTCCCTGATTAAGTTTGATGTCCTCTGCTAGGCAGAGATAAAGTGAAACCAGCTGTCTGTGCTTCAGGATTTGATTTCCCTTGCTCCTCCCACTCTGACATTCTCTGGCATCATTCTGGGCATTGAGGTCCTGATTCACCTTTCATAGCTGGGTCTGCCTCAAGAGACGGCCCTTTGTCCAAAATATAACCACATGCTCCAAAAAATGAATAAGCGAATGACAATCATCACTGCCCCTAGCCAAAACAGATTATTATTTATTATTATTATTATTATTTGTTTAGATTTCTATGCAGCCCTATTCCGAAAACTCAGGGTGGCTTACAACATAATCAGTAGCATATAGAAATCAAATACATTATAAAACCCCTAGATTAAAAGCAATCATCCGAAACAAACTTACAACAAACATACCCTGGCTGGGGCAAGGTGTCAACTGCCCCAGGCCTGCCGGCAAAGATGTGTCTTTAACAGTTTGCGAAAGGCGGAGAGGATGGGGGCGATACGGACCTCTGGGGGGAGTTGATTCCAGAGGGCCGGGGCCGCAACAGAGAAGGCTCTTCCCCTAGGCCCCGCCAGGCGACACTGTCTGGCTGACGGGACCTGGAGAAGGCCGACCCTGTGGGCCCTAACCGGTCGCTGGGTTTCATGCGGCAGCAGACGGTCCCGCAAGTAACCTGGTCCGATGCCATGGGTAAAAGATGTGATCCTCGATTCATTCACTACCGTGATCCCAGATCATAGCAAGAATGGAAAAGAGTAAGAAAAAAAAAAAGAGAAAGAAAAAAATAACAACCAAGGAAAGGCACACGAAGCAGTTCGGATGGAATCGATACTCAAAATAAGAGCTTAAATGTTTTTTTTTTCCTGAATTTAAAAGAAAACCGGGCCATAATACCTGGACTCAGATCTGCAAAAAAGTAGTTCAACTGATCCGTAGAAAGTTGTAAATTTTTACGTGAGACCTGGGAATTGATGGATGTTTGCAATTTGTTGCTTTTAACAAAATGAGCGTCAACCCAACCTATCCAAGACAATTAAAAACCATCAAGAAGCTCCACTCACAGCAGTGTTAATAGAGCCCACATAAAATATTATAAAGGAAGAAACTTTGCAATTCGGAGTAGGATTTAAAATTGAAGAAGGGAAAAACAACCCTGAATTCTGCCAGGAGCTGCTTTTAAACAGCCTTTCCAGCATTCAAGACAAACATCCTCAGTCAATTCAGATCTTACAGCTCCCTCTGCCGGTAGATGTGCTTTTGGGACACCCAGATATAATTCTGATTGACATTGGCAAATGGATCGTTGTTTTGCATTCAAAGCAAAATTAATTTATTATAACGGAGGATTTATTTTAGTAAGCGTGGAACCACAATTTATTGGATCCCTCCTTAGCAGACTTCTGAAGCAATGAACCAAGCATCTATCTTGACATTACCCAAAAGTAACAGACAAAACCGTTGCATTCAATACCGAGCAGTATTGGGCCTACCCAGAAATGCCCACATTTCAACATCACTCCGTGAGCTGCATTGGCTGCCAATTGGTCTCCGAACGCAATTCAAAGTGTTGGTTATGACCTATAAAGCCCTACATGGCATCGGACCAGGTTACTTACGGGACCGTCTGCTGCCCCATGAAACCCAGTGACCGGTTAGGGCCCACAGAGTCGGCCTTCTCCAGGTCCCGTCAGCCAGACAGTGTCGCCTGGCGGGGCCTAGGGGAAGAGCCTTCTCTGTTGCGGCCCCGGCCCTCTGGAACCAACTCCCCCCGGAGATCCGTATTGCCCCCACCCTCTCCGCCTTTCGCAAATGGCTAAAGGCACATCTTTGCCGACAGGCCTGAGGCAGTTAACACCTTGCCCCTAGCCAGTGTATGTTTTTGTAAGTTTGTTTTTGGATGATTGGTTTTTAATCTAGGGGTTTTATAAATGTATTTAATGTCAGATTTCTATATGTTATTATCTATGTTGTAAGCCGCCCTGAGTTTTTGGAATAGGGCGGCATAGAAATAGAATTAAATAAATAAAATAAATAAATAGTGAGTTTCCTGCCTAAGCAGGGGGTTGGACTAGAACAGGGCTTTTCAACCTTTCCACCCATTTTACCACTTTTAGGATATGGCAACATCCGGGTACCACCAGTCGCCTAGCAAGGTGTCAAAAATTTGATGACCAAAAAAAAAAAAAGGAAAAAAGTGATAAAGTACAGGTGTCACGTGTCTGATTAACGAAACACTTCAAAGAACTTTCAGGCATTTTTTTTTTAACCTAAAAAGCCTTTATTAGTGTTACAGAGTGTCAGCACAGCATGGTGGAAATGCTAAGATCTGAATTTCCCTTCTTTTGCACATAACATTCCAGGCATTTCCCCTCCCTTATTTTGGGGTCATGATTCACATCTTCCAATTAACTTGGAGGGCAAAGATTCACTTCCGTTTCTTTTTTTTTTTTTTTTGTAAGATTTTATTGTCTTTAATAACAAAGGAAATTAGTGATATGCTGAAGGATATGTACAGATCTAGAAAGGAAAAGAAAGCAGCCTTATGCCAAAAAGACTTACAAAATGGATTCCATATCACTCAGGAAAAGATACATCTGAAGTAAGAAGCCATCTTCTCTGGTTGACAGATTGTTTCCCACCCCATCTTCATATTATTGGAAAGTCCAGGTTTTGGCCTTCAAAGTCTGAAATTGTGTTGAATCAGAAACTAAGAGCAGAAGCCAAAATCAGGACCATCCCACCATTAATGGTAGTGTAGCAGATGGGTACCATAGAAAGGATTTTTGTTATATGACACCATATTGCTCTGCTCACCTACAGTATAGCCATGGTAAAATACTATTAATTCTGACAAGTCTTTGGGACTCCCATCAGATGGTTTATTCATCTGTTTGTGGCCCCATGGCGTGTTCTGGAGCTTCTACCTAAATCACTTTGTATTATCAAAATGTGGCCAGATTGCTTTAAATTACTGCATATAATTTCTGTCAGGGTATCTGTGTTACACAATATGCTTCAAAACAATGTACTTCAGATCAATACATTCACTAAAATCCTAACTTTTATATGATAAAAACATCTTTATCAAGGAGAATATTTGTAACTCAGAGTTGACATGAGGGATCCTTGGTACACTCTGAGAAGCTTACTTGTTTTCTTGCACTGATGATGTTTTCCCCTGGCCTTTCCTTATATTCTCCTCCCCTTTCCCTGTCACCTGATTTAACTCAAAAAATACCAGACAGTTCTGCATAGATTGTCAAAGCAAGAATATTCAATATTAGCAGCGTTGACAACAGGTAGTCCTCGACTTACAACAGTTCGCTTAGTGACTGTTCAAAATTACAATGGCACTGAAAAAAGTGCCCCCCCCCAAGCCACAGCCGAGCAAGACACCTGCCTGCCCGCCCGGCCGCGCTCTTCCTCCTGTCCGAGGTTTCCATGGTTGTGAGCATTTCTGTTGAGGATTGGCAGTGGGGGTGGGGTGGGGGGTGTTTGGATTTTATTCCCCCCTGTCTGCTGGGTGGTTGCAGCAGGTTTTGGTCACTTCACATGACCCTGGGACACTGTGACCGTCATAAATATGAATCAGTTGCCAAGCATCTGAATGTAAATCACAAGACCCTGGAGAGGCTGCAACATTCCAGCTGATCGGTGCTTCTTCTGGGCTCAGCAGAAGCGCCAGAATCAGCGCCGAGCTCCAGCTGGAGCCTGGCACTGATCCTGGCGCTTCCACTGAGCCCTGACAGCGCTGCAGCTCCAGCCATCTCTCTCGCTCAGGCTTGTGCGGTGCTGCCACTGGTTCAGCTCATTCCCCTCCCCGGCTGCCACTTTTCTAGGATGGTCGCGTACCACCTGCCAGGTGCCAATGTACCACAGGTGTTACCTGTACCACTGGTTGAAAAGCCCTGGTCTAGAAGACCTCCCAAGGTCCCTTCCAACTGTGTTATTCTGTTATATTGAGGGATCATGTCATCAAGTTAGTGACTACACAGATTTTCTCCAGGACACTCTGTCCCCAACCTGTTTCTTCAGATCTTCCCATGGGACACCTAAACATAAGTCAATCAATCAATCAATCAATTAATCAATAGGAAGCTGTCCTCCTGAACCATATTTTCAACCCAGATTCTTCCATTCTTTGAGCAAAATGGGACCCAACAAGATTTGTTGTGTTTAGCCATTTAGCAGGTTATTAATAAAAGACTTTTAATGATTAATTTATTTATTAATAATTTATTAACAAATTAATAAATTAGTACCAATGTATTAATTAATAACTTATTAATAAATGAATTACTTATTAATTATAATAATTCAATATAATCTTATTAATAAAAGAGACTGGACAACCATTTGTTTGAAATGGGATAAGGTCTCCTGCTGGGGCAGGGGGTTAGACTAGAAGACCTCCACGGTCCCTCCCAACTCTATTATTCTATATTCTGTGAAAAGACTCCAGTAACATGAACAGTCATGACAAATCCACAATATTTCACGTCTGATGGAAAACATCTCAACTTTTTATTTAAATATCAACTTGGCTTTGCTTGGATTTGTTTCCATTCTTCTGCCAGATGAAATTCAGCAAGAACTTTAAAATGATGCCCCGTGTCCTGGCATTCAAATCTATCATTCTCATAAGGCACAACCCTGGTGGGATCCATGCGTCCACGGGGGACATTAAAAAGGAGCTTAAATGAGGTAATTATTCAATAGCTGCAAACGGCATAACTGAGGCAGGAGTGAGAAACTTGTGCAGCTTTAGCTCACGTGGTGAAGGATGCTGGGAAGTGTAGTTTGGTGATATCTAGGGGAGCATCGGTTTGCCCACCCCTGCTGGAATGAATCATGCAAACAGTTCAATTGTGAAAAGACTCTATTGGTAGATTCAGCCAGAGAAACAGAATGGTGTTGAAACCAGGAACTACAAATAGAACAAGATGTTTTGGAAGCAAATAGGAAAATGCCATTTTTAGAGCAGGTCTTCAAGTACAGAGAGATCAATATGACCTTCCTACATCTGGAAGACACAAGGTTCTTTTGACCCGAGACCCCCCCCTACAATAGAATTTCTCACTGTTTAGCAATCTGAGAAGCTCACCCCCCACTCACTGAACCTACCGGTAGCTTCCAAATATCTGTAAGCTTGGTTTCTATTATTCCAACAACTGATGAAACACAAGAGGGTGATTTGTTAATACCCTGCAAATTTTTCATCCCAAACCAATATAAGCACTGGTGTGAAACCGAAATCCTGGTACGAATGAAAATCTTAAGCTAAAGAAGCTTTGTAGATGTTCTTCACATCTAATAGACCTGCAGGGCACCACTGTAGAAAGTTGACCTAGAGAGGCAACTCACAGAATCCAAGGTTCTCATCTCTTGATGCCTTCCAATCTTCTTGTTTGCACGAACTTTCTAGATAAAATTATTCTTCCAGCAATTAGAGCAATTAGAATGACAATTCTAGTGGGCATGCTCTGGACTTTTGATGCTGTCCAGAACTGTTAGACATCCCAGGAAGTCTACTCATGATGTCAGAGGATGAAGAGAAAAGGGAGCTGCCTTATTGGATACGATATGGATGGCAGTCCTATAACCATAGTTTGGGCTTTGCATAATCTGCTCACTCCCTCTTCATTGGGTGATAATTTTTCTGAATCAAGGTCTTTTAGGCCTGCTGGTCTATGGCTGCCTTCACTGACCATGGCTTTGGCCAGTGGGGTGACACAGTTGTAACTTAAAAATTCTGAAGGACCTCAGGTTGTGAAAAGCTGATGTTGTTGGTAATCTCCACCCCATCGTGTTTTTTTTTAAGAGAGCTGATCCAACGTTATTGTACAGGTGTACCTACGTGTTCATAATTGTAATATGGGTATGGTTGTTCACCTGCATATATGTACACTAGGATGATATGCAAATAATCCATGGATTTGTGAGGTTTTGCAGGAGGCCGCAAGGGAAGGGGAAGACTTTGCAGATCTCAATGGAAATCTGACAAATTCCTTGCCCTTCTTTTGTTCATCGTGGGAGGATTCTGCCTCCAGAACTTTGCCAAACCTTGACCTACGTACATCACCTGAGAAGCCCAGCTAAGTAATTGTGAGTTCTACCTAGACATTGAAAGAAAACAAAAATAAGAAAACCCATCATCGTGGAGTCTTAAGATTACAGAACAAGCAGCTCACACTAGGTCTGGGATTTTTGTGTCCATAGGACACTCGTGACGATGGCTTCAAAACTCCTCAAAATAGAGTCAAAACATATGTTTTGAGTTTCTACACGCTTTTGCTGTAGCCCAGATGTCATCATCAATGTTGGGAAAAAAATAAATTTGCGGAGGAGGGGGGGGAGATTATGGGTGGATCCATGCACTTCTTATCACATGGGAAGATAAACAGGAGCAAGCTGTACCTGGTTGTGTATTTTGGGAGTGTGCCTGCAATGTAACACCATTTTGCTGCAAAAGACACTGAAGCTAGAGTCAGTATATTTAAATTGTTCCTAAGGTCATCTTAGGCCAATGGTTCTCAACCTTTTTCAGGTTGAGACCCCACTTGCCCCGCCCATGCGCGGTGCGACCCTGGCGCGCGCATGCGCACGCGCGCGCACCAGGCCAATCCGCGCATGCACGGCGCACGCGCACACTGGGCCAATCCGCGCATGCACGGCGCACGCGCGACAAAAACAAAAAAAACCCAAAACAAAATGGCGGACTGCGACGGGCCAATCCGCGCATGCGCAGTGCGCGCGCGACGGCCCGAACCCCGCATGCACTGCGTGCGCACAACGAAAAAAACAAAAAACAAAAAAAATGGCGGACCGCGGTGTCCGGCGATCCCCGCGAAACGGTCATTCGACCCCAAATGGGGTCGCGACCCATAGGTTGAGAACCGCTGTCTTAGGCAATTGACCCAGGTCTTTCCAGATACACTGGATTTCTATAATTCCCAACCTGAACAGCCGACATAGGTCTAATGTTGGCTAGATCACCAATATATGGGGCTAGGGGGAATCCTCTTTGGGATGATGGAGGAATAGTACCTAATCAAAGAGGTGAAACACGCACCAACCGTGTGGGAGGAAAAAGATGAGTAGATGGCTAGTAAATCTGGAGGTAACCAGTTAATGCATGGACTTTTATCATTCCATAGCTGGTACGTTTTTCCTGGAATTCTGTTTTCCATTCTGGAATCTTGACACCTCCCTCTAAGTCCGTGGTTGTGTTTATAAGTCTGTGTAGGCTGGATCCAGATCCATCCTTTGAGCTTTTCCAAAGAGGAGGAATGTGCAAAGTCCAAGGGCATTCACAGCAGCCACAAGATTGAAAACAGAGACCCAGGAGCCTGTGTTTTCGATGAGGTGTCCAGCTAGGTATACACAAACAACACCTGTGTGCAGAGAGAAAAGCAAAAGTGAATGTGCTGGCTTTTTAAATAAAAAACAAAAAAAACCAGTCTTGTTTCAACCCAGAAATTCTTATTTTGGGCTATTCCCTTGACAACCAATAAGTTCAGATTACTACAACACGCTCCACCTGGGGCTGCCCTTGGAGACTACCCAGAAACGGCAACCAATGCAGAATACATCCCTTACCAATGGATTGATTGGATCGGATTATTATCCTACCTTTTGTAGAAGTATGCAAGCAGCATGTATAATGCTTCTATTTCTCCTAGTATGCACCACCGCAACCGCAATCCTGAGAGGTAGGTTGGGTGGCAAAAGAATATTTGACCCTCAGTCATCCAGTGACTAGATCCTGCAATACAGGTAGTCCTTGTTTCATGAACAGTCACTTCGCAACTGTTCAAAGTCATAATGGACCTTCCTACTGTTGTGAGTGTCCCTAGACCAGCTTGGGAAGTGTCAGAATATGAGGATCAGCAGCCAGGCCCCTCTGGGTGTTTTCCCCTCCCGGCAGCCGAGGAGGAGCAGCCAGGTCCCTCTGGGTATTTGCCCCTCCCGGCAGCTGAGCTAGATAATGAGGAGCTCTGTATGCATTCTGAATCAGACTCTCAAAATGATGAGTCAGATTTAGAACAAGAAGATAAATGGATTGATCCGAGGTTCCGAAGGTTTGATAAGCGCAGGTGTCAGTTAACTGGAAAAAGGAAGTAATGGGGGGAAGTGACGTATCGGACACTATATTAGAAGGGGAAAGAAAGACTACGCCTTTGTCACGAGCAACGTTAATCAAGGAGAGGCTTGAAAACTTTTGCAGTGCATTGGAATTCTGGTGTTTTGAAAACCTACCGAAGAATAATGAGGTCTTGGACAATGTGATAAAGAAAGAGTAAGTTAATTGGGAAGTAGGAGGAGGAGAGCATGTTTATCTAAATGTAAATAGATCTGATTTGGTCGTTCCGGCCAACAAAAAAAAATGCCAGCAGCTTGCTTTGAAATGAATCCTTTTGAAATGTGTTAAATAAACCTCTTAAAGACATATTTACGTGGATTTTAATGAGCTGAGAGAGACCAGACATAACACTTACAACCTGTTTTCGAAATTGCAGCCTACCTTGGCAGTCCCTTTCTGCACACTGGAGGGGAGTTGAACTCAACAAGCAACTCTTTTGCTCCACCCAGTTAGTAACCTGGGAGATTGCTTAATGACTGCAATCAGAAGTGGTGGGATTGTGGTCATTGAGCAAGGCAGTTTCTTGGGCAACCTTGCTTAACTCCTGCTTTATTCCACCACCATACGTCAAGGAGTATACCTGTATACCTAATTTTCTAAAAGCCAAAGCTTAAGGAGCTATTACAAGAGAAGGCCTTTGAAACCATATAAGGAACGGTTGCTGGAACTGGGTATGTCTAGTTTAATGAAGAGAAGGACGAGGGGGGACATAACAGCAGTCTTCCAGTATCAATTATGTATTTGACACAAGTGTAAGGCCACACTTGGAATACTGCATCCAGTTTTGGTCACCACAATGTAAAAAAGATGTTGAGACTCTAGAAAGAGGGCAGAGAAGAGCAACAAAGATGATTAGGGGACTGGAGGCTAAAACATATAAGGAACGGCTGCTGGAATTGGGTATGTCTAGTTTAATGAAGAGAAGGATGAGGGGGGACATAACAGCAGTCTTCCAGTATCTCAGAGGCTGCCCCAAAGAAGAGGGAGTCAAGCTATTTTCCAAAGCGCCTGAAGGCAGGACAAGAAGCAACGGGTGGAAACTAATCAAGGAGAGAAGCAACCTGGAAGTAAGGAGAAACTTCCTGACAGTGAGAACAATTAACCAGTGGAACAACCTGCCTCCAGAAGCTGTGAATGCTCCAACACTGGAAGTCTTTAAGAAGAGACTGGACAGCCATTTGTCTGAAATGGCCTGAGCAGGGAGTTGGACTAGATGACCTCCAACTTTATTATTATTATTATCATCATCATCCAGCTGGATTATCCTTATATAGTTTATTTATACTTATTTATTTATTTGGCTGTGTAGCTAGAGACACAAAGAATTCATCTCCAGTACCGAAGCACTCTAGTGTACTTGCAAAACAACAGAAAATACTTATGCTAATAGTAAGGTGTAGAGCCAATAAAAGGGGGGAAGTAAAAAAAATAATAAAGGTGATTAATAATCATATTGCAGCCACACCCTATGGCAGGGGTTCTCAACCTTGGCAACTTTAAGACTTGTGGACTTCAACTCCCAGAATTCCTCATAATATACAGAATTCCTGTATATTATGGGTTAATATACATGTACATTAGGCAAAAAAAATTCCCCTTACTTAGTCCCTTTGTTATTTTCTAGCTGTGGACTGAAAGCTAATTCCACAGTCCATCCAGTTGATCCTCTGGATACAAGTATAGCTGAGAAACAATTAGGGGAATGGTGAATTGTTTGATACTCCATAACATACCTAGTAAAGCTCCACCTGTATTTGCCACACCTAAGGAAAGATTAAAAAAAAAGAAGGTGAGGTATAAATTCAAAAAGGACTTGGTGTTCTGATATAGTCTTTTATCATTTTTGCCTCCAGCAAGCATGCCACCATCTTTTGGGGACTTTGAATAGTTTCTTCCTCTGAATTTATCACTCTGCTTTTCCTTCAGGGAATTCTCTTCCCCTCTTCCTCCTTCATCGGCACGTTGCCTTGAATGATTATAATTCCTCTCGTTTTGGCCCTACAAATAGTCCTGAATCCTTCTGCCACCCTCAAGCCATCACTAATAATCTATATACTGCCAAAACTCTCTTGTTTGTTTGCCTGTTTGTAATCTTCAATTGGGAAGTAAGGTGTATCACAGGGCAACAGTTTTTGAATCCATTGTCCCAGATGTGCTTTTTTTCAGGAGGCAACTGGGCTTCCTTGTTTTTCTTTGAAGGCATTTCGCTTCTCATCCCAGAAGCTTCTTCAGCTCTGACTGGATGGTGGGGAATAGAAGGATTTATACTCCTTGCAGAGAGCTGGTCATTTGCATTCTTTTAGAGAGTCACTGAGGCCACTTGGAGGTTTATCTGTGCCCTCAGGGTCATTTGAGTAGTGCAGATGTGTGTGGAGCCCTCTTGGCTGCATGATGTTTTCTGCCCTGGGTCCCTTCATCCTTGAAGACAGTTGCAGGCTGTTTAGGGAGCTGAAGAAGCTTCTTGGATGAGAAGAGAAATCTCTTCAAAGAAAAACATGGAAGTTCCTGAAAAAGCCCCTTTGGGACCACCATGACTTGGATGACTGAGAATCTCCACAGACATCTTGAATCCATTTTTTGGCCAACACAAAGAGAATCGGGACTTGTCCTTTTCCGCAGCCCTTTTCACTCAAATCTCTCTGATAAAATCATCGGAAGGGCAAGGATCTTTTCTCCAAGATTTCATTATTTCATTCCTTCGTTCATTCGGTGACGTTCATTCACACCCTGCAGGAAAATGTGTGTCATCCAGTTCTTAAGGCTTCATATACGGTAAAGAAAGCAAGATGCACATGGCTTCCGTGGCTTAACAAAGATTAGTTCACTTATTCATGCTCTCTAATTCTTCTTGACTCATGATAATTACTGGCCAGGATGGCTAAAGGTTGTTTTCGTGGTTCAAATAATCTGAGTTAATCCAGATGTCTGTGGAGGTTCTCAGTCATCCACATCGTGGTTGTCCCAACGGTGCTTTTTCACGAGGCAGCTGGCCTTTCTTGTTTTTTCTTTGAAGAAGCTTGATGAGAGCCGAAGAAGCTTCTTGGATGAGAAGCGAAACGTCTTCAAAGAAAAAGCATTTTTGGGTGCGTTAATCCAGATTTTCACAGAAAATCAGACCCTTTGAAATTACAAAAAAAAAATATGAATACAAGGACTACCTGCTGACCACTTTCTGGCAACTTTGCTTTCAAATGATATTTTGTGGTAATACAATTAGGGTGGGGTTTTTTTCCTGACTGAGTACAAACCAAGGATCTTAGAAGTAGCTAACTCACGGGTCGGCAACCCGCGGCTCCGGAGGCCGCATGGGGCTCTTTCAGCCTTCTCCTGTGGCTCCCAGCCTCCTCCGCCATTTGCAGAGAGAGACAGAGACAGAGACAGAGACAGAGAGAGGCACTTGCGCTTTCCTTCTCTCTCTCTCTCTCTCTCTCTCTCTCTCTCTCTCTCTCTCTCTCTCTCTCTCTCTCTCTCTCTCTCTCTCTCTCTCTCTCTCTCTCACACACACACACACACACACACACACACACACACACACTGAGTGGGGGAAGAGGACTGACAGACCAAGGGCAGGAGAGAGCCAGCCCAATAAGAATGTGTGTCAGCTTGTTGGAGAACAGTATGAAGCCAGCTTGCCAGGTGAGCAGAAGATCGGAGAGAGGCAGAGAGGGAGGGAGGGAAACAAAGAGAGGGAGGGAGAGAGGGAGAGAGGGAGGGAGGAGGGGGAGGGAGAGAGAGAGAGAGAGAGAGAGAGAGAGAGAGAGAACTCATGCACACCAGGCTCTATTTCTTTTTAATTAAACTCTTCAATCAAGAGTGTGTGCGCAAGTTTTACGGCTCCCAGTGTTTTTTTTTTCTCTGGGAAACGGGTCCAAGTGGCTCTTTGAGTGTTTAAGATTGCTGACCTCTGAGCTAACTGAATATGACAATATCAAAATATAAGAAGGATTAAGCCAGATTAGCATTTGGATGGGAGCCTAATCAGGAATCCCAGGGCATGGTAGTCTTCGTTGGGAAATTGGGAAAACCTCCCAGAAATGGAAAGTCAATTCCATATTGTTGCCAGGAAAACTATATGGGCACAGCCATGAAGCCATCAGGAATCCCTCCCACTTGACTTGATATAAATCTTATAATAAAAAAAAGTAATTTTTCCTCACCAAACAATAAACCAGCACATGAAGGAGCCAGATCCTGAATATTGACTGAGATGCCACTGCACAAAAAAAAATAGAAAAAATAAAGATGTCTTAGAACCAAATCTCAATTAGTAGTTAAATTGGGAGGATTTGAAATGAGTTAAAACTTGACTGCTGTGTTTGTAGGCCTAGGGGTTGAGTATCTTTGTAGTAGGAAATAGCTTTCCTTAACTCAAAGAAAGATTAATCTCAGGCTATAAGGCTACCAATGGCCCTGAGACCTTTTGCTATCCCCAGACCATCACTGATAATCTATATACTACTAAAACCCCACTTGTCTGTTGGTAACCTTCAACTGGGTGAAATGGCGCATGATATAGTAACCATTTTTGAATCCAAGTATCTCAAATGGGCTAGCTTAAAGGATTCAAAATCTAGGATCCATTGCTCCCTTGGGATTTTCAAGGTTCTTCAGACCAGTTGTACTGACAAAATTGTGGCCAATGCAGCAAAGCTGCAGTCGGCTGCGATCATGTTACCGTGATTTCTGACATTCCCTGCTGGCTTTCCACAAAGAAACACAATGAGGAAGTCGGCAGGAAGTTAGAATTCACTCCTGCTGCCAGTGCTTTTTTGCCCGCTCAACATCAGAATGATCTTCGGTTTTGGTAAGGATATATCTCTGAAATGATGACGGGTTGTCTAGTATTTGCTATTATTTAGAGGCCTAGTTGCCTGCCACTTAGTAGGACAAACTACAAAAACTAAGAGCCATAAATAAGACTTGGAAGATAAAAAAGATCCTCAAATGGAACCCTTGGGGACACGATGTAGCTTTTCTTAAAAAAAAACAAAACACTTCAACCACATAAAATATTTGAAAACGAGCACATCAGTTATGTATTTGACACAAGTGTAAGGCCACACTTGGAATACTGCATCCAGTTTTGGTCACCACAATGTAAAAAAGATGTTGAGACTCTAGAAAGAGTGCAGAGAAGAGCAACAAAGATGATTAGGGGACTGGAGGCTAAAGCATATAAGGAACGGTTGCTGGAATTGGGTATGTCCAGTTTAATGAAGAGAAGGACGAGGGGGGACATGATAGCAGTCTTCCACTATCTCAGGGGCTGCCCCAAAGAAGAGGGAGTCAAGCTATTCTCCAAAGCGCCTGAGGGCAGGACAAGAAGCAACGGGTGGAAACTAATCAAGGAGAGAAGCAACCTAGAACTAAGGAGAAATTTCCTGACAGTGAAAACAATTAACCAGTGGAACAACCTGCCTCCAGAAGCGGTGAATGCTCCAACACTGGAGGTTTTTAAGAAGAGACTGGACAACCATTTGCCTGAAATGGTATAGGGTTTCCTGCCTGAGCAGGGGGTTAGACTAGATGACCTCCATGGTCCCTTCCAACCTCATACTCACTGGTTCCCCAACTTCACCCAAAAAAATATGAGTCATCACAACTCAGACAACTGCATCTTGTGTTCCTCCTTCAAGGAACACAGTATCAGGTTTCTCTATATCTATCTACTACAGGTAGTCCTCAACGTATGGCCACAATCGTGCCCAAAATTTCTGTTGCTAAGTGAGACATTTGTTCAATGAGTTTTGCCCCCATTTTATTACCTTTCTTGCCACAGTTGTTAACTGAATCATGGCAGTTAAGTAAATCCGGCCTCTCCATTGATTTTGCTTGTCAGAAAGTGGCAAAAGGGGAAATCACATGACCCCTGGGGACACTGCCACCGTCATAAATATGAGTCAGTTGCCAGGCATCCGAATTTTGATCAGGCGACCATGGGGATGCCGTGATGGTCGTGTGAAAATAGCCATAGGACACTTTGAGCAGTCACTAAATCAGTGTTTCTCAACCTTGACAATTTTAAGGCCTGTGGATTTCAACTCCCAGAATTCCACAGCCAGCAATGCTGGCTGTGGAATTCTGGGAGTTGAAGTCCACATGCCTTAAAATTGTCAAGGTTGAGAAACACTGCACTAAATGAACTGTTGTAAGTCGAGGACTAGCTTTATCTGCGAGGTAGAGTGGACAAAATGATAGCAACTTGCTTGTGTCTGACCAAGCAGAGATATCAATTTGATGAAATTTTATGTCTCTCCAGCCTTGGCACCAACACCAGAGGCTTTATATACCAATGTTTTTTTTAAACTTGGCAACTTTAACAGGCGTGGACTTCAACTCCCAGAATTCCCCAGCCAGCTTTTACGTAAGAAGTTCTGGTATTACCTGTGGTTGAAAGTCTGAAGTCCAATGCTGGCTGAGGCAAAGGCCACTGCTTGGCAAAAGTTGGTGGAGTAACCTATCCCTAAGGCAAAAAGACTGGATACCCCGGAGCCAATGACCTCAGAGGAAATCAAAAGACAGAATTTTGGTTATGTGCTGGTTATTGTTTACAGTATGTATTTCCCTAAGCCAGTGGTTCTCAACCTTTTTCAGGTTGAGACCCCACTTGCCCCGCCCATGCGCGGCGTGAACCATGCGCGGCGCGACGGAAAAAAACAAAACAAAACAAAAACAAAATGGCGGACCGCAACGGCCCGATCCGCGCATGCACAGCATGCGTGCGACGGCCAGAACCGCGCATGCGTGGCACGCACGCGACAAAAAAAAAGGCGGACCGCGATGGGCCGATCCGCGCATGTGCGGCGCGTGTGCCGGCCAGATCCGCACATGCGCAGCGCGCGCGCAACAAAAAAACACAAAAAACAAAATGGCGGACCGCGACGGGCCGATCCGTGCATGCGCGGCACGCGCGCTACGAAAAAAACAAAACAAAAAACAAAATGGCGGACCGCGGTGTCCGGCAACCCCCGCGAAACGGTTGTTCGACCCCAAATGGGGTCGCAACCCATAGGTTGAGAACCGCTGCCCTAAGCTTATATGCCATTTCACTCATGTCTGATTCTAAGCCAGGGGTCTTCAAACTTGGCCTTTCTGGACGGCCGTATGATTCTCACCACTGGTGTTTGCCAGCTGCACTAAGTCACCGTATGTCATTTTAATTTGATGGTATATACCGGGGCTCTCCAAACTTGGCAGCTTTAAGACTTGTGGACTTCATTTCCCAGAATTCCTCAGCCAGCTTCCTGAGGTATTCTGAGAGTTGAAGCCCACAAGTCTTTTTTTTTCCTGTTTCAATCTTTTTTATTAATTTTTTTCATCAACATATGTTAATTTTTCCAATCAACAAGTTGTCTGGAGTTTGCTAAGCTAATACATGTTCGATTCCTAATCCTTCATTCTTTTCTCTCACCAAGAATAAAATAAATTCCAAATTTGATAGTAGTCTGTATCTTCTTTGTCTTTTAGCCTCATAGTTAACCTGTCCATCTCTGCACATTCCAATATCTTCCTGATTATTTCTTCCTCTGATGGCAATCCTTCATTCTTCCAGTATTGTGCAAAAATTATTCTCGCTGCTGTGGTAATATGTAGAATTAAATATAACTTCTGCTTATTAGCCTTTTCAGACATAATGTCTAGTAAAAAAAGTTCAGGTTTAAAATCCACTTGTTCGTCCAATATTTTTTCTAACCACATATGTATATTTTTCCAATAAGCCTTTGCCTTCCCGCATGTCCACCAAATATGATAATACGTGCCTATGTTATGTTTACATTTCCAACATCTATCTGACATATTTTTAAGCATTTTTGCTAATCTTGCTGGTGGAAGGTGTCATCTATAAAACATTTGATACAGATTTTATTTGAAGCCCACAAGTCTTAAAGTTGCCAAGTTTGGAGAGCATGTAAGTAAGTCAGTCAATCAATCAATCAATCAATCAATCAAACCATAAATCACCAAAGGCCCCAGGTTGTCCTATGAGTCATATGCCTAAGGATACCAAAATCTCACATTGGAAATCATGGAGATATAGCCTTTGGTTCTCTCTCTGTAACAATATTTGATTTTTTTTCCCTCTTACCTGCATAAACTTACGAGCGGTGATTGGTTTGCACCCTGAAAGAAAAAAAAGGGAAACAATCAGCTGATTAGGGCAGATCCCATTTTCATTGCTGGGGGGGCGGCTGTTCCTTTGCCCGCTATTTTGGATAAAACCCTACCACACAATATCGCAACAGGTATATTTAAAAAAATAATAATAAAGCACATACTTTTAAAGTTGGGTTAAAAACTTTTAACAAGGAGTATTTCTTTTCTGCTTTTGAAAAAACAACAACAATTGATTGATCATGTGCCATTAAACCAGTGTTGATTCCTAGCTATCCTACAGATAGATTTTCTAGAGGTTGATTTAAAAACCAAAAGGAATATAGTTCTGGCAGGTGCAAAAACTAGGGCTGTGTATCCCTTTCAGAGATGTGGTTGCTTTAAAGAGCTCTTGAGGTGTGCCAGATTTACACTACCTGCGTATTCTGATGTACCAATGTGGAACTGCATCAGCAGTGTTGCAAAAGCTCAGAGAAAACCATGTTTAATTCTCCTTTGCCTTTGCTATTTGTCATATCCTATCCTTAATCCACTAGTCCTCACCCCCAGTTAGAAGCAACACTTTTCGCACAGTGAAGTGTCCGAGAAATAAAAATTAAGGAGCAAAACCTTAAATCGCTAGTAAAAAAAAAACCCATACTGTTTTCCAATCCTGAAGAGTAAAAGCGTGTCACCATTCAATTGTGTTCTGAACCGACAACTCAGAATTAAAGGAACAAAGAGCAAAATACCTTGACTGATACATTGATCAGACAGGAAACCAGCAAACAAACTGGTTGGAATTGCCACCAGCCAAGGAATGACATTAAAAATCCAGCCCTGAAAGGAAGATAGAAACAGGGATTTGTAGAGCTTCCTTGTTGAAAAAAAATGTCCAAGAAAAGAATCACCTAGTCCAGGGGTAAACAACCTTGGCTCTTTTATGACTCGCGGACTTCAACTCCCAGAATTCCTGAGCCAGCCATGCTGAGGGAAAAGGGAGAGGTTTCCAAGCTGAGTCATGCTGGCTCAGGAATTCTGGGAGTTGAAGTCCACGAGTCATAAAAGAGCCAAGGTTGCCTACCCCTGACCTAGGGCCAGCTAAAAAGTTTAAACCAAGAGTGTCCAACCTTTGTAACTTTAAGATTTGTGGATTTCAATTCTCAGAATTCCCCAGCCAGCATTCTGGGGGTTGAAATCCACAAATCTTAAAGGTGCCAAGGTTGGACACCTCTGCTTTAAAGCCCAAAGGTGCTTTTTTTCAAGAGGCAACTGGACTTTCTGATTTTTCTTGGAAGAAGTTTCGCTTCTCATCTAAGAAGCTTCTTCAGCTCTGACTGCATGGTGGAGGATGGAAAGATTTATACTCCTTGCAGAGAGCTGGTCATTGGCCTTCTTTTAGAGCAGCAGTTCTCAACCTGTGGGTCGCGACCCCATTTGGGGTCGAACGACCATTTCACGGGGGTCATCAAACAACGCAGTCCGCCATTTTTTTCCCCTTTTCCCCTCGGCCGGAGCAGGGGGCAGCACCGCGCATGCGCAGGGTAGCACCACGCATGCGCGATGCGGGCCGTCGCACGCACGCCACGCATGTGCGATGCGGGCCGTCGCGCCGTGCATGCACGGTGCAGGTCGGGGTCACAGCCTGAAAAAGGTTGAGAACCACTGTTTTAGAGAGTCCTTGAAACCATTTGAGACCTGTATCCTCAGGGTCACCTGAGTAGTGCAAATGGGTATGGAGCCTTCTTGGCTGCAGGATGTTTTTCTGCCCTGGGTCCCTTCACCGCTGAAGACAGTTGCAGGCTGTTGGGGACGAGTCAGTCTTGTCTGCATCTCAAGCTGAAGCACAAACGGTTCCTGTAGCCTGCAATGTTTTCTGGAAATCCGTTCACACTCCCTAACCATTCGAAGGGGGTTCATCCCAAAGTGCATAGCTAAATGCCAGCTGCCTGCAAGGAATATAAATCCTTCCATTCCCCACCCTCCAGTCAGAGCTGAAGAAGCTTCGTGGATGAGAAGCAAAACGTCTTCAAAGTAAAACAAGGAAGTCCAATTCACTCCTGAAAAAGCATCTTTGGGACAACCATGACCTGGATGACTGAGAATCTCCATAGACATTCTCCTTTAAGCCATTACCTAGGTCAGGGGTAGGCAACCTCGGCTCTTTTATGACTCATGGACTTCAACCCCCCAGAATTCCTGAATCAGCTATGCTAGGTTGACTAAGTACCATCAAATCATTTTCAACTCCTAGATTTCGTCCATGACCACCTCTCCCTAACCTGGTTAAGGTCTTCTAATGGTGCACTCATCTCCCCTCTAATGGAGTCCATTCACTTTGCTGTTGGTTGTCCTCTTCTCTTTTCCTTCCACCTTTCTCAGCATTAAAACCTTCTCCAGAGAGTTGGGTCTTCACATAATGTGTCCATAAAGTAGGACAATTTGAGCCCGGTCATTTGTGCCTCGAAGGTGAACCTCTGGGTTGATTTACTCAATGATCCATTTGTTTGCGGTTATCCATTTGTTTCCTGCTGGACTTTGCTTGTCAGAAAATCACAAAAGGGGATCACATGACCTTGGGACACAGCAACCGTCGTTACTATGAGTCAGTTTCCAAGGGTTCCGAATTTTGATCACACGACATTGGGTGACGCGGCAATGGTCATAAGTATGAAAAAATGGTCATAAGTCACTTTTTTCAGAGCCGTTGTAACTTTGAATGATTACTAAATGAACTGTTGTAAGTCAAAGACGACCTCAGAATCAGAATAGAACTGGAAAGGACCTTGGAGGTCTTCTAGTCCAGGGCTTTTCAACCAGTGGTAAGTACCACGAGGGAAATCTGTCATAACTTTGAACAATCACTAAGCAGCTGCCATAAGTCGAGGACTTCCTGTAAAATCATTTCTCCATTCAGCCATCTTGATTTGAAAGAAGCCATTGTCTAGATCAGGGCTTTTCAACCAGTGGTACGGGTACCACCTGTGGTACATTGGCACCTGGCAGGTGGTACACGACCATCCTAGAAAAGTGGTAGTGGGAGAGGGGAATGAGCTGAACCAATGGCAGCACCGCACAAGCCTGAGCAACAGACGGCTGGAGCTGCAGGGCTGTCAGGGCTCAGCGGAAGCGCCAGGATCAGCACTTCTTTGGGACTGTCAGAGCTCATGGAAGCGCCAGGATCAGCGCCAGGCTCCAACTAGAACGCGGCGCTGATCCTGGAATGCAACATTCAGCTGGAACGTTGCAGCCTCTCCAGGGTCTTGTGATTTACATTCAGATGCTTGGCAACTGATTCATATTTATGATGGTCACAGTGTCCCAGGGTCATGCCAAGTGACCAAAAACTGCTGCAACCACCCAGCAGACGGGGGGAATAAAAACCAAACACCCCCCCACCCCACCCCCGCTGCCAATCCTCAACAGAAATGCTCACAACAATGAAAACCTCGGACAGGAGGAAGAGCGCTGCCGGGTGGGTAGGCAGGTGTCTTGCTCGGCTGTGGCTTGGGGGGCACTTTTTTCAGTGCCGTTGTAACTTTGAACAGTCACTAAGCGAACTGTTGTAAGTTGAGGACTACCTGTGCTTTATTATTTTTTTCCTTTTTTTTTTTTGGTCATCAAGTTTTTGACAACTTGCTAGGTGACTGGTGGTACTCGGATGTTGCCGTATCCTAAAAGTGGTATAATGGGTGAAAAGGTTGAAAAGCCCTGTTCTAGTCTAGCCCCCTGTTCAAGCAGGAGAACCTATATCATTTCAGACAAGTGACTATCTAGTAGTCTCTTCTTAAAAGCCTCCAGGGATGGAGCATCCACAACTTCCGAAGGCAAGTCGTTCTACTGATTAATTGTTCTCACTGCTAGGAAGTTTCTCCTTAATTCCAGGTTGCTTCTCTCCTTGATTAGTTTCCATCCATTGTTTCTTGTCCTGCCTTCTGGTACTTTGGAGAATAAGTTGACCCCCCCCCTTCTTTGTGACAGCCTCTCAAATGCTGGAATACTGCTATCATGACCCCCTCGTCCTTTTCTCTAGGCTAGCCAAGAAGTAAATGAAATAATTAAAATACATACACAACTCAGTGGCAGAGGGGAAAACTCTGATAGCTTTTTGACCAGTAACACTAAAAATCATTACTCTAGCACAGGGGTAGGCAACCTTGGCTCTTTTATGACTCGTGGACTTCAACTCCCAGAATTCCTGAGCCAGCTTGGAGGAACTATGGCCCCCTCATGACTCGTGGACTTCAACTCCCAGAATTCCTGAGCCAGCTTGGAGGAACTATGGCCCCCTCATGACTCGTGGACTTCAACTCCCAGAATTCCTGAGCCAGCTTGGAGGAACTATGCCCCCCTCATGACTCGTGGACTTCAACTCCCAGAATTCCTGAGCCAGCTTGGAGGAACTATGCCCCCCTCATGACTCGTGGACTTCAACTCCCAGAATTCCTGAGCCAGCTTGGAGGAACTATGCCCCCCTCATGACTCGTGGACTTCAACTCCCAGAATTCCTGAGCCAGCTTGGAGGAACTATGCCCCCCTCATGACTCGTGGACTTCAACTCCCAGAATTCCTGAGCCAGCTTGGAGGAACTATGGCCCCCTCATGACTCGTGGACTTCAACTCCCAGAATTCCTGAGCCAGCTTGGAGGAACTATGGCCCCCTCATGACTCGTGGACTTCAACTCCCACAATTCCTGAGCCAGCATGGCTCAGCTTGGAAACCTCTCCTTTTCCCCTCAGCATGGCTGGCTCAGGAATTCTGGGAGTTGAGGTCCACGAGTCATAAAAGAGCCAAGGTTGCCTACCCGTTCTAGAAGAATTTTGAGTTGCTGAAAAGTAACACATGCACATTCATGCTGTATGACAAAAAAGGATTATTTTATTATTTGCAGGTCTGATCAATAGGTGGTGCTGTTCTGCCACAACAAGGCTTGCTATCCAGGTTTTAATTTACAGCTGCTGTCTTCATGCTTTGCTAGATGATGCAAAATAGAGACAAACTCCTGACAATCATTTGTTCTAGTCTTCACCACTGGCATTTATGCCTATTTGACTTCCTAGGAGCACCCAGGGTGCCATAAAAAGGAAGGCAGCTCTGAACACAAGATGTTTTTTCCGAAAGGCAAAGAGACTGCCTTGATTTTTTTTTCCCCACTAAAAACATTTCACTTCTCGTTCAAGAAGCTTCTTCATTTCTGACTGAACGGTGGGATTTATATTTATATGGATTTATATTCTTTGCAGTCCTCTGGTTTAGTGTGAATAAGTGGTCATTAAGTCAATTTTTTTCAATGCTGTTCTAACTTCAAACGGTCACTAACCGAATGGTTGTAAATCTAGGACTACCAGTATTAAAACCCCATCAAACAATTATGAGAAGCAGTAGCGGCAGTAACAGAATAACAGACTTATTCATGCTGGCTCAGGAATTCTGGGAGTTGAAGTCCACAAGCCATAAAAGGGCCAAGGTTCCCCACCCCTGATCTAACCCATCCTCTTCCCTTTCCCCCCCCCTCCATTTTTCATCATAATCCTATCTTCCACCTCAGAAGAGGTACAAATAAAATGAGAACTCTTCCAATTGCAACGTGGCAAGCAAACTACACAATAAGACACAGTCACCCTCTTGGAGAAGTCAAAGGTGCGAGTTTACTCCGGGACCGAGAAAAACTACTTTCCCCCCTCCCCTTTCCCCTCCCCTTTCCCTCCCCTCATGAAGGATACGCACGCTCACCTTTGCATCAGGAAATGTTTCGCTGAAGAATGTCGGCAGCCAGGACAGCAGGGTGAAGAATGTGCTAGCTGCACACAACTGAGCCACAATCACCGCCCTGGGGAAGTTCATTGCCGAGTTCAGATGAGCAAAGGTTTTCTCAAGAACTCTGAAAGAGCCATGGCTCCCAGGAAGAGCGCACGGGTGGTCCTCGCATTTACGACCACAGACCAGAATAACGGTTGCTGATAAGGAGGTTAAGGGATTGGTGCTGAATCCTTTTTCCTAGCTCCTTCCTTTCTCCCTCCCTTCTTTCCTTCCTGCCTTCCTCCTTGCTTCCTTCCGTCTTCCTTCCTTTTTCCTATCCCCTCCCTCCCTCCCTTCTTTCTTCCTTCCTTTTTTCCTATTTCCTTCCTTCCTCCTTACTTGCTTCCTTCCATCTTCCTTCCTTTTTCCTATCCCCTCCCTCCCTTCCTTCTTCCTTCCTTTTTCCTATCCCCTCCCTCCCTCCTTCCCTTCCTTCTTCCTTACTTTTTTCCTATTTCCTTCCTTCCTCCTTACTTGCTTCCTTCCATCTTCCTCCCTTTTTCCTATCCCCTCCCTCCCTCCCTTCCTTCTTCCTTACTTGCTTCCTTCCTTTTTCCTATCCCCTCCCTCCCTTCCTTCTTCCTTCCTTTTTTCCTATTTCCTTCCTTCCTCCTTACTTGCTTCCTTCCATCTTCCTTCCTTTTTCCTATCCCCTCCCTCCCTTCCTCCCTTCCTTCTTCCTTCCTTTTTTCCTATTTCCTTCCTTCCTTCCTCCTTACTTGCTTCCTTCCATCTTCCTTTTTCCTATCTCCTCCCTCCCTTCCTCCCTCCCTCCTTCTCTCCCCCCTTCCTTGTTTCCTTCTGTCTTTCTTCCTTTTTCCTATCCCTCCTTCACTCCCTCCCTCCCTCTCTCTCTTCCCTTCTCCAGGAGGGATGAATAAGCAGGGGAAATACAGCAATCAAGACCTCATTCAGGTATCCCCATAGCCAACACAAAGACAGGACTCCATTCTTTCATCAGGAATTTCTTCAGCAGTTTAAGCAATCAGATTAGGGGGGGGGAACCTAAAATGTAATAATTGAACCAAATTCTAAATGCTAACAAGGGCAGAAACTTACCAGATGGGAGGCTTCCTAAATAATTTTCTCCAAGGCACTTTGGTCGATTTGGATGATAAGGAAAGACCCTTTGCCAAGTCTTGTAGTGAGACTATTATTTCTGCAAAATATAAACGGGCACGTGGTTATAAATAGGAAACTCGGCGGTTTGGGAGGAGAGGTTTTTTGCATATCCTGTGTTCATAGTATTTAGTAGAATCCTGCCCTCCCCAGAACTGCCATCATAAAGGACCCTTCCGAGACAGATTTACCAACTCTAGAGACAGCTACACCTCAAAAACCAAGATCATGGTCATCCGCAAACAACCCATTAATTTACCACCAATAAATTCAGAAGGAATGCCACTAGACAAAGTTGAAAGGATTTCATTTTCATTTCATTTATTTCAACTTATATGCCGCCCTTCTCCCCAGACTCAGGGCGGCTCACAACAGAAATATAAGTACAAAATACATAGGTCACTTTAAAAATGGTACAATGTAAAACTATGAAACTATAAAAACTATACTCACTCATACAACATACACTCCCAATCAAAGGCCCAGGGGCAGAGCACAGCTCACAAGCCCCAAGCCTGTCTGCAAAGATGTGTTTTTAAAAGTTTACGGAAAGCTAGGAGGGAAGGAGCAGTACGAACCTCTGAGGGAAGTTGATTCCAGAGGGCTGGGGCAGCAACAGAGAAGGCCCTTGCCCTAGGTCCCGTCAGACGGCACTGTCTAGCAGACGGGACCCGTAGGAGGATCACGCACCTCGGTTCTAATTTACATGAAAGCTGGGACATGGCCGTTGAAGTAAAGAGAAGGATAGAGAAAGCTCAAACGGCATTCTTCAACATGAAAAAGGTCTTCTGCAGTCACGACATAAGCCTAAGACTGAAAATCAGGCTTGTCAGATGCTATATTTTTCCTATCCTGCTCTATGGAGTAGAGAGCTGGTCTCTGACAGAAGCCCACCTGAAGAGACTAGAAGCATTTGAAATGTGGATTTACAGGCGGCTGTTACGTATAAGCTGGGTAGACAAGATCAGAAATGAGGAGGTGATCAGCCGCCTGGGAAAGCCAAGGGAAATCATCAAAACAATTAAAAAACGAAAATTAGAATATTTCAGACATGTGATGCGACACCCAGAAAAATACGGCATACTCCATTTAATCCTCCAGGGAAAGATTGAAGGCAAGCGAGGTCCAGGCAGAAGAAGAACATCGTGGCTTCAAAATCTAAGGGACTGGTCTGGACAAAAGTCAGCAGCACTTTTTCATGCAGCTACTGATAAAAACAGGATCGCCAACATGATCGCCAGCGTCCGATAATGGATATGGCAGAAGAAGAAGAAGAAGAAGAAGAAGAAGAAGAAGAAGAAGAAGAAGAAGAAGAAGAAGAAGAAGAAGAAGAAGAAGAAGAAGAAGAAGAAGAAGAAGAAGAAGAAGAAGAAGAAGAAGAGACAGCTAGTTTTTTTTACAAAGGATACATTAAACAAGACCAACACAATTGGTTCTAATCAATTGCAAAGCAAGAAATCTCCAAAGTAAATTGTACAGGAGTCCAAAAGGCACAACAGGGATCCAGAGAAAATCCTATAGGTTTTATATATTGGCTATATTGGATTCTTGCTCTCAGTAAGGGTTTGGGTGGCTGACATGACTCCTTCCAGCTCTAATTCTATGCCTAAATTTGGATTTCATCTAATAAATTGTATCCAGTCCAGCACTGCAAACTCTATTTTCTTCTACCAGCATCAGCATCCTCCAAACCGGCTCTGAAACCGAAGCCAAATGTAAATTTATTTTATTTATATGTATCCTGTCTTTGTTGTTTTTACAAGCAGCCTGAGGCAACAAATATATCCAAGGCATCTTCCTCCTCCACAACAACAATCTTGTGAGGTGGGCTGGGCTGAGAGGGAGGGAGTGGCCCGAAGTCACCCAACTGGCTTTCATGGCTAAGGCTGAACTAGAACTCACCGTCTCCTGGTGACTGCCCAAAGTCACCCGGCTGGCTTTCATGCTTAAGGCAAAACTGTTGTAAGTTAGGACTATCTGTACAGCCATTGGTGGGTATTGTTGTGATTCCTCGTCAGCCAGTCGACCCGGCAGCTGAGTCTGAGGAATCAGAGGAGGAGGAGGAGGAGGGGCCTGGAATGACATCAGAGTCAGAGGAAGGCTTTGAGGAGCTCCAAGGCTTACAGTTGGATGAGGACCCTGGCCCCTCTACTCGCGCTCAGGCTGAGACACAGCTGTGCTGGAAGCCTGAGTTGGACAGTGATGAAGAACAGCTGGGACAAATCCAGGATACATGAAAGCGCAGGCAAGAGAAGCGAGTAGGACAGAGGAATGCAATGGGGCAGCTCCAAAGGCAAAGGAGAAGGCATTAGGAAGCCACGCCTGGGCTGAATAATAACAGGGAAGGTGTGGGAGGTGCTGGTTGCCAAAGGCAATCTATTCACGTTGAGGATCGAGTTTCTAGGAACTGTGTTTGTTTGCCTTGGACATTGACTCGGGTCTGTGAATAATAAAAGGGGATTGTTTTTTTCCTGCAGTTCCAGTCTGCTTGTTGGAAGAGGCTGGGACAGAATAGATATATCACTAGATCAGGGGTCTTTAAACTTGGCCCTTTTACAACTTCTGGACTTCAACTCCCACAATTCCTCAGCCAGGTATGCTGGCTGAGGAATTCTGGGAGGTGAAGTCCACAAGTCATAAAAGGGCCAAGTTTGAAGACCCCTGCACTAGATGATCTGAAAGGTCAGTTGGAAGACAGATTATATTGGAGAAGGTCTACCTACGTGGCTATTAAAAATCAACTTTGACTTGATAGCACATAATCAACTATTTCCACAGGGGTAAAACGTCTTATGATCTTTTAAGGATGGTCACCTGGCAAAAGTACCGGCAATCCAGTAAGTACAGGCAATTCTCAGTTTACAACCACATTTGGAACCAGAATTTCCCATTGCTAAGCAACGCAATTGCTAAGACAGCCGCACCTGATTCTACAACTGGTTTCCCATGGTTGCTAAGCAAATCGCCGCAGTTGTTAAGCAAATTACGTGGTCAATAAGCAAACCTGGTTTCCCACATTGACTTTGCCATGGTGGAAACTGGCTGGGAGAGTCACAAATAGCGATCACATGACTGTGGGATGCTGCAACCCTCATCAATACCTGCCTGTTGCCAGGCATCCAAATTTTGATCATGTGACCATGGGGATGCTGCAATGGTGATTAAGCATGAAGAGCAGTCTAAATTCACATTTTTCAGTGCTGTTGTAACTTCAAATGGTTGCTAAACGAATGGTTGGAAGCTGAGGACGTGTGTGGTAAAGAGAGTGTGTACTAAAGAGAAACTAATAGAAACTAATCAAGGAGGGAAGCAAGCTGGAGTTAAGGAGAAACTTCCTAACAGTGAGGACAATTAACCAGTGGAACTGCTTGCCTTCAGAAGCTGTGCTTCATCACTGCACATTTTTAAGACTGGACAGCCACTTGTTTGAAATGGTATAGGACAGTGGTGGTGAACCTATGACATGCGTGCCAGAGGGGGGCACTCGGAGCCCTCTCTGTGGGCACGTGCAC
Organism: Bothrops alternatus; assembly: GCA_034064705.1. NCBI lineage: Eukaryota > Metazoa > Chordata > Lepidosauria > Squamata > Viperidae > Bothrops > Bothrops alternatus. Next base: position 688,324 of record JARGCV010000266.1, on the reverse strand, counting down.
CTCCCTCTTTGGCTAAGTTTTCATAGGAAAAAGCCATTTCTCAAGTCCCTTCCTAAAACAAGCCTCCGGAGTGAGCTTGCTGTTTTCAGCTTTAAATTATATCAAATCTGACACGAGAAACAGACTAACATATGACCTGAGTGCTGCATGTGTTGCTCTCAAACTTACAAAGTATGAGCTGAGGTTAGACAAATTATCAGCATGCATACAATAGCAAAAATCACATTAAATGTTCAAAAGCATGCCAAATGCAAACGTTTACCTTTCAGTAAAAAGTTGTTTGTATCGTTGAAAGCTTTGTGATTGTGTTTTTATTGTAATACAAAAGATGTTAATGTATGAGTTGTTTTCTTTTCTAAACTAAAACTATTCAGGTTAAATTGCCATGTTGGCACTTTGCAATAAATAAATAGATTTTGGGTTGCAGTTTGGGCACTCAGTCTCTAAAAGGTTCGCCATCACTGGTATAGGACAGTGATGGCGAACCTTTTAGAGACCGAGTGCCCCAAAACTGCCTCGCCCCTGCCCCGCCCCCACCTCTTCTGCCTGCAGGGCCATCCACCACCTCTACGGCCTGCCACAGATCGCCCAGGTGGCCCAACCGCGTCATGGCAGCCACGCCCTCTGTCTGCGCTCCATAGCATCATCTGTAGGCGATGGGGCGCGAAGGCAGAGTCTTGTCCCCACTGCCCGGCTGCCATGTCCTTGGCTGTGCTGCTCTGCGCAGGCTGCGCCCAGGGCAACTCTCCTCCAAGGGGGCTGCTGGTAAGGATGGGGCCACGGGGGGGCTGGGGAGACGGCATGCGTGCCCACAGAGAGGGCTCTGAGTGCCGCCTCTGGCACCTGTGCCATAGGTTAGCCACCACTGGTATAATGATCTCCTGCTTGAGCAGGAGGTTGAACTAGACGATCTCCAAGGCCCCTTCTGAGAGCTGTTCTATAGATAGGAAAAAAATGTTACCTACCTTTTTCCGGCAAGAGGAATTTACACATGCAGTACACCCAGAGCAAGGTGAGTAGGCCCGAAAGATAGAAGACACTTTCCCATCCATACCAGTCAAGGAGCAGGGAGCCAGCTGCCCCCATCACCAATGTCCTAAAAAGGGGAGAGAGAATTAGGATGGCACACATAATTGGCAGACCAGAATCTATGTAGGAGGTGACTAGGCCGAGCCCGGGGGAGGGTGGGGTGGGGGGGTCAAATGCATCATCAGTCTCGAATCCCTTCATGCCCACAAAAGTTCTAAGTCCAGCTGACCTTGAATTTCATTGACTCTTATCTACTGCCAGTTTGTTTTGACAATGAGTATAAGTGAACAGGAACTAAAGAGCCTCTTGATGTGGGTGAGAAAGAGAGTGCAAAAGTTGGCTTGAAATTCAACTTTAAGAAAACCAAAATCATGGCATCCGACCCTCTCAATTCCTGGCAAATAGATGGGAAAGAAATAGGAGGTAGTGACAGATTTTATCTTCCTGGGCTCCAAGATCACCGCAGATGGGGACTGCAGCTAAGAAATTAAAAGACGCTTGCTCCTGGGGAGGAAAACTATGGCAAATCTAGACAGCATACTAAAAAGCAGAGACATCACCCTGCCAACAAAAGTGTGTATAGTCAAGGCCATGGTTTTCCCAGTTGCAATGTATGGCTGTGAAAGTTGGGCCATAAGAAAGGCTGAGCGCTAAAGAATGGAGGCCTTTGAACTATGGTGCTGGAGAAGACTCCTGCGAGTCCCCTGGACTGCAAGGCGCTCAAACCGGTCAGTCCTAGAGGAGATCAACCCTGACTGCTCTTTAGAAGGCCAGATCCTGAAGTGGAAACTCAAGGACTTTGGCCACTTAATGAGAAGGAAGGACTCACTGGAGAAGAGTGGGAATGCTGGGAAACATTGAGGGCAATAGAAGAAGAAGGGGACGACAGAGAATGAGGTGGCTGGATGGAGTCCCTGAAGCAGGAGGCGTGAGCTTCAATTGACTCCAGATCAGTGGTTCTCAACCTTTTTCAGGTTGAGACCCCACTTGCGCCGCCCATGCGCGCCGTGACCCCGACCCGGGTGTGCGCGCACGCGCGCGCGCGACGAAAAAATAAACAAAAACTTTTTTAAAAAAATTTAAAAAATGGCGGACCGCAACGGGCCGATCCGCGCATGCACAGCGCACGCGCGACAGGCCGATCCGCGCATGCGCGGTGCGCGTGTGACAAAAAAAAACAAAAAATTAAAAAAAACAAACAAAATGGCGGACCGCGACAAGCCGATCCGCGCATGCGCAGCGTGCATGCGACGCGCCGATCTGCGCATGCACGGCACGCGCGCGATGAAAAAAAACCAAAAAAAATAAAAAAAAACAAAATGGCGGACCACGGTGTCCAGCGACCCCCGCGAAACGGTCGTTCGACCCCAAATGGGGTCGCGACCCATAGGTTGAGAACCGCTGCACTAAACCTAGTGTGAGAATCAAGGTTATTGAGCCCAGAGCTGATAAAGAATTGGCGGCTGGAGAGAAAGCCCTAGCTTCAAGCTAATTGGGGAATGTGATTTATGACTGTTAATTGGAAGAGGGAATTGTGCTTTGATACTAGGTGCCCAGGGGAGGGGAATTCAGTTTTTGGCTTCGATTATGTGTCAATATTATGCTACTCGAATAAAAGATCCTTTAAGGTAAACAATGCCTCGAAGTTCTTTCGAAGAGTTTTATCTGTCGGAACCATGACAGCAAAAGATATTCAAAGGAAAAAATAAAAACTGAGGCAGTCCAGTTGTCTTTTAGAAAAAGCACCTTGGGGTTTTTACAAGGGATCTCTCCCATCTGATGCTCTGATGACGCAGGAGACTGAATCCTATTCTGCAGATCAGGACCACGGTGGGGAAAAAGAGTTAATCCCTTAAAACCCAGCCAGGAGTCATCATAGCTGCTATTTAATATATAAAACAAGTTCACACATGTCCCAAAGGTTCTTTTTCTAGAGACAACTGGACTTTCTTTGTTTTTCTTTGAAGACGTTTCGCTTCTCATCCAAGAAGCTTCTTCAGCTCTGACTGGATGGTGGGGAAGGAAGGATTTATATTCCTTGCAGACAGCTGGTCATTTGCATTCTTTTAGTTAACTCATGGTCAGCACTGTGTTGTAGGCTGGAGACAGATGATGCTTGTCCTTTTAGCAGTTCCATGAAGGCTCCACACCCATTTGCATTACTTAGGTGACCCTGAAGGTGCAGATAAACCTCCAAGTGGCCTCAACGGCTCTCCAAAAGAAGGCAAATGACCGGCTGTCTGCAAGGAGTATAAAAATCCTTCCATTCCCCACCATCCAGTCAGAGCTGAAGAAGATTCTGGGATGAGAAGCGAAAAGTCTTTGAAAAAAACAAGAAAGTCCAGTTGCCTCATGAAAAAGCATCTTTGGGATAACGATGACCTGGATGACTGAGAATCGCCATAGACAAGTTCCCATATGTTTCAACGTCACGCCGAGCTTGTCAGTTCTGATCATTATTCAGCTGAGAAAACAGCAATTTTGCCAGGTTGCAGGAAATGCCTCTAGAGGGCAGGATGGGAGAAAAGTGCATGTATTCTTTTTCAATCTTAGTTTTAGTCTTAATGGACAATCAATTAAATATGAGCCAACAGTGTACGGCGGCAGCCAAGAAAGCCAATGCAATCCTCAACTGCATTAACAGAGGGATTCAATCAAGATCACGTAAGGTACTAATACCATGCTATAAAGCCTTAGTAAGTCCACACTTAGAATACTGCATTCAGTTTGGGTCTCCACACTATAAAAAAAGATGTTAAGACTCTAGAAAGAGTGCAGAGAAGGGCAACAAAGATGATTAGGGGACTGGAGGCTAAAACATATGGAGAACGGTTACAGGAACTGGGCATGGCTAGTCTAGTGAGGACAAGGACCAGGGGTGATATGATAGCAGTGCTCCAATATTTGAGGGGCTGCCAAAAGGAAGAGGGGGTCAATCTGTTGTCCAAAGCACCTGAAGGCCAGACAAGAAATAACAGATGGAAATTGATCGAGGAGAGATTCAACCTAGAAATAAGGAGACATGTTCTGACAGTGAGAACAATCAACCAATGGAATAGACTGCCTTGTGGAAGCTTCATCACTGGAGGCTTTCAAGAAGAGATTGGACTGGCATCTATCAGAAGTGGTGTAGCGTCTCATGCTTGGGTGGGGAATTGGACTAGATGACCCACAAAGTCCCTTCCAACTTTGTTATTCTGTTCTGTTCTGTTCCATTCCATATATTCTATTCTGTTCTGTTCTATTCTATTCTCATCACCATCCTCATATGTTCTATTCTATTCTATTCTATTCTATTCTATTCTATTCTATTCTATTCTATTCTACACAAGACAAGACAAGACAAGACAAGACAAGACAAGACAAGACAAGACAAGACAAGACAAGACAAGACAAGACAAGACAAGACAAGACAAGACAACTTGGTTTCCTGCTTGGGCAATGGGTTGGACTAGATGACCTGCAAGGTCATTTCCAACTTGGTTATCCTATTTGAATTTGGTTATCCTACATCTCTTTTCCTTATTGTCCTGTTCTCTGCTTGAAGAAACTCACCCAAACTGAGATCCAGTTCCGATGGTGCTGTAGATCAGCGCTCGTTGACTCTCCTGTACCTTCTGGGAAAGCAGACTAGCCAAGGCAGGAAAATAAACCCCTAACAAAGTGGAGAGGAACAGAAAACAGAAAGAAAGAAAACCCATTATAGGCATTCCTCAACTTACAGCCATTCATTTAGTGATCATTCAAAGTTACAACGGCAGCGAGAAAAGTGACTTAAGACCGCTTTTCACACTTACAACCACTGCAGCATCCCCCATGAACATGTAATCAAAATTCGGATGCTTGGCACCTGGCTGATATTTAGGATGGTTGCAGCGTCCTGGGATCCCACGATCATCGTGGTGGCGCAGTGGTTAGAATGCAGTATTACAGGCTAACTCTTCCCACTGCTGGGAGTTCGACCCTGACTGGCTCAAGGTTGACTCAGCCTTCCATCCTTCCGAGATCGGTAAACTGAGGACCCAGATTGTTGGGGGCAATATGGTGTATTGTAAACCGCTTAGAACAGAGGACTCCAACCTTTGGGGCACCGGGGACCGGTGCCATGGAGAAAGGTTTTTCCGCTGACCGGAAGGGGTGTGATTTTGAATACTGTCTGCATCCCGAGGACGGAGCTTTGCTTATTTGTGTGGCCCGTTTGCTGGCATGCTGCGGACCGGTGCTGGTCCGCGGACCGGGAGTTGGGGACCCCTGGCTTAAGAGAGGGCTGTAAAGCACTATGAAGCGGTATATAAGTGCTACTGCTGTGACCTTCTGACAAACAAGTCAACGGGGAAGTCAGATCCCCTTAATAAGAACTGGAGGGATTCCCTTAACAACTTTGGCAAGAAAGGTCATAAAATGGGACAAAACTGACTTAACAATGGTCCCACTCAGCAATGGAAATTTGGGGCTCAATTGTGGTTGTAAGTCAAGGACTACCTGTGACAACATATTTCTACCGTGTCCACTCTCGCCAATGCAGCCAATTAAAAATATGGTGTTTCCCTTAGGAGTGTGAACTAATGAAATCCCCATTATTCCAGTTTCTCAGATGAGTCAAGTATTAGGAAACAGGTTGTCTCACCCTGCAAGAGCCCCATAAGAAAGCGAGTGAAGGTCATAAGAATCAGGTGGGAGGAGCTTGAGGAAATGAGCACGGGCGTGATGGCGGTGATGGATCCCCAGGCCGATGCAGAGAGGAGAAGGACTTTCTCCCCTCCTATCCTGGAAGACAATTAGGACATTGACCGCATTTTCTGCACACCAAAATGGCTTGTTTAGCGCAGGGGTCTCCAAACGTGGCAACTTTCAAGACTTGTGGTCTTTGGCTCCCAGAATTCCGTGACTGGCTGGGGAATTCTGAGAGCTGAAGTCCAGAAGTCTCAAAGTTGCCAAATTTGGAAACCCCTGGTTTAGTGCAAGAAGCAGCAGTTGGAAACAGGAAGCGAGCACAACGCAAGGTGCACGCACCAAAATCCGTGCAGAAGGAATGAATGTTCCCTATGCCTGGCCTGCTTTAAGCACAGGATCAGTCCTTCCAGAAAGAAAATTTGCTTGCATTATTTTAGGTACCATTCCCCCTGCAGGGTTATTTTTAAGAAACCAGGTTTCTCTCTTCAAGAGACTGTCATCATGCACAGATATTGTACGGAATACTTGGTAGTTGACAATGCAGTGGAATTGTGTATAGGAAAGCATTCAAGAGTTGACTTCAATGAGCCAAAGGTGGTTTTTTTGTCCCCAGAGGCAATTGGAATTTCTTGGGGTTTTTTTTTTCTCTTTGAAAACATTTTGTTTCTTATCTAAGAAGCTTCTTCCCTTCAAAGGAAAAAACTAAGAAGTAAAATTGCCTTTTGGAAAAAGCACTTTGGGACCTGGCTGATTGAGAATCTCCATAGACCAGTGTTGGCGAACCTATGGCATGCGTGCCAGAGGCGGCACTCGGAGGCCTCTCTGTGGGCACGTGCGCTTCGCTCTTTGGCTGAGTTTTCGCAGGAAAAAGACATTTCTCAAGCCCTTCCTAGCCAAAACAAGCCTCAGAGCGAGCGGACTGTTTTCAGCTTTGAATTATACCAAATCTGACACCAGAAACAAACTAACACAGTAATGGCGAACCTTTTAGAGACCGAGTGCCCAAACTGCAACCCAAAACCCACTTATGCATTGTCGGGTGCTGGGTAGGTGTGGCCCATTGGCTGGGTGTGGCTAATTGGGTGGGTGGTGGCCCATTGGCTGGGCGTGGCTACGGTGATAACGGCAGACTGGGTGGGACTAAAAAGTTCAATCAATCAATTCCAACTTTGCAAGATCTTTTTTTTCCCACGAGAAGTTGAAATTGACTGATTGATTGAAATTTTTTTTTTTTTACACGGCGGCGGAGGCCTAAAGCGAAAAGGTTTTATAAAACCCAGCTGAAGGCCCAGGACTGGGGCAACAGCACGCGTGCCCACAGAGAGGGCTCTGAGTGCCGCCTCTGGCACCCGTGCCATAGGTTCGCCACCACTGGACTAACACATGTGTGAGTGCTGCATGTGTTGCTCCCAAACTTACAAAGTATGAGCCAAGGTTAGACAAATTATCAGCATGCACACAACAGCAAAAATCACATTAATTGTTCAAAAGCATGCCAAATGCAAACTTTTACCTTTCAATAAAAAGTTGTTTGTATCGTTGAAAGCTTTGTTGTTGTGTTTTTATTGTAATACAAAGGATGTTAATGTATGAGTTGTTGTTTTTTCTAAATTAAAACCTCAGTATTCAGGTTAAATTGTTGTGTTGGCACTTTGCGAGAAATAAGTGGGTTTTGGGTTTCAGTTTGGGCACTGAGTCTCTAAAAAAGTTCGCCATCACTGCCATAGACATTTGAGTTCAATGAGAAAAATATGCAATTGTGATAGTCTATGAGGTTTTGTAATAGGCTGCTTTGAATGCTCAACAGATAGAAAGGATAAAACCAATGAATAAAATGATGGCCACGAAGATGATGAAGAAACAATGAAAGAGAATTTGAATTCTTATCGAAAATGCAAATTTATCTATGTTTCATCAAAAGGTGAGTGACACATCCTTATTCCTATTGTTAACTAATGATTGGATATTATTTTTACTGAATGTTGAATAATGATAAAAAAAATATTTAAAAAGTCCTTCAGTGCTAAAGCAGCGCTAAGACCACAAAGTAGTATTGTTCATACCGGTCACTCAAGTGGCCCCCAACAACTTGAGTTAGACAGTAACCCCAAAAGAAGCTGCTTAACACAATTCCAGACTGTTTCTTGTCCCAGTTGAAGAGACTGCTCATGGTGACCACACAGATGGGCATTAGGACCCTGGTACAGTAAAGCAGGCAGGTTCCAAGCAGGAGCATTGTGGTCCATAATCGGGATTCAGGCCTGTTAATATCAGAAGACAGAGAATATTAGTAGGAAGTCAGCACCCCCCAGAGAAGGAAATATTTTAGGGAATATTAAAAAAGGCAGAATATTATATTTCCCCAAATGAATAATAGAAAAAAATCTTAGACAAAACCAACCCCCAAGCAGATAGTCAGCAGGTCAACTCTGTAGAAATGCAGATTTGATAATCCTATTCAGAAAGACTGGGCCACCTATTAATAAGCAAAATGCCTTCAGCTACAGCCTCAGAGAAGCCAGGACATGACCTTTAGGACACAAGAGGATTAACCCAACAGATTAAAATACCAAAAGGGCACACTGCACCTCATGTCAAAGTTCATTGCACAGGAACAGGAACAACCTCAAACAGGAACAACTCCAAACACAAAACCCCAAACAGGTATAAAGCCCATAACTGCCAGTCCATTTTGTCAGCTTTCCCAGAACCAGATGCAGTTGGTTCTGTTCTTCAACAAACAGAACCTTCTTTCCAAACAGCCTCCATTTTATTATTTTCCAGCTTGGACTGAACCCTGATGAAGATTTTTCTTTGAATATTAGCATGTTATATATTTAGGTACCTCAGTAAAATAATCCAATCTTAAAAACACTTCATCCTGTAGAAGGATAGGTAAGGGGCAGAATTTCGGGTGGAGTCAAGAGAGGAATCAGCCTAGAGTCCCACAAGTGGTATAAGTCCAACTCCTCTTGAACTCCTTTAACTCTTATCTAATAATAATAATAACAGTAGTAGTAGTAGTAGTAAAGTTGGAAGGGACCTTGGAAGTCATCTAGTCCAACCCCCTACTCAGGCAGGAAACCCTATACCAGCGGTTCTCAACCTTTTTCAGGCTGTGACCCTGACCTGCGCCGCGCATGCGCGGCGTGACCCCGACCTGCACCGCGCATGCGCGGCACGACGGCCCGCATTGCGCATGTGCGGTGGCCGCATCGTGCATGCGCGGCGGGGCGGTCCGCATCACGCATGCGCGGTGCTACCCCGCGCATGCGCGGTGCTGCCCCTTGCGCCGGCTGAGAGGAAAAGGGGAAAAAATGGCGGACTGCAGTGTTTGGCGACCCCCGTGAAATGGTCGTTCGACCCCAAATGGGGTCGTAACCCACAGGTTGAGAACCGCTGCCCTATACCATTTCAGACAAATGGCTGTCCAGTCTCTTCTTGAAAACTTCCAGTGTTGGAGCATTCACCGCTACTGGAGGGAAGTTGCTACACTGGTTAGTTGTTCTCACTGTCAGGAAGTTTCTCCTTAGTTCTAGATTGCTTCTCTCCTTGCTTAGTTTCCACCCGTTGATTCTTGTCCTACCTTCAAGCGCCTTCTTTGTGGCAGCACCTGAGATATTGGAACACGGCTATCGTGTCCCCCCTCGTCCTTCTCTTCGTTAAACTAGACCACAGGTCGGCAACCTGCAGCTCCAGAGCCGCATGCGGCTCTTTGAGCCTTCCCTGTGGCTCCCAGCCTCCTCTGCCATTTGCAGAGAGAGACAGAGACAAAGAGAGGCAATTGCTCTCTCTCTCTCTCTCTCTCTCTCTCTCTCTCTCTCTCTCTCTCTCTCTCTCTCTCTCTCTCTCTCTCTCTCTCTCTGTGTGTGTGTGTGTGTGTGTGTGTGTGTGTGTGTGTGTGTGTGTGTGTGTAAAAGAGAGTGCACTCACAGTGTTCTCCGAGGAGCTGAAAAGCTTATTGGGCGGAGCTCTTCCCTTTGCTGCGTCTCTGCAGGAAGCAGGAAGCAGGAAGGGCAGGAGAGAGCTAGCTAGCCCAGCTATGCTGACTCAGGAATTCTGGGAGTTGAAGTCCATGAGTCATAAAAGAGCCGAGGTTGCCTACCCCTGAGCTTGTTGGAGAACAGCTTGAAGCCAGCTTGCCAGGTGAGCAACAGATAGGAGAGAGGGAGAGGGGGGGAGAGAAAGAGAGAGAGAGAAAGAGAAAGAGAGAAAGAAAGGGAGAGAGAGAGAGAGAAGAAAGAGAGAGAAAGAAAGAGTGGGGGAAGAGGACTGGCAGACGAAGGGCAGATAGAGAGAGAGGGAGGGAGAGGGAGAGAGAGAGACAGACAGAGAGAGAGAGAGACCCTTTTAACATCTAAAATGAAGATAACACTGCATATATCCTTTTTTACCTGTGTGTGTGTATGTATATATATATATATATATATATATATATATATATATATATATATATATATATATATATATATATATATATATATATATATATATATATATATACATACACACACAAACACAGATACATACATACATACATACATACATACACATACACACACACACACACCTATAATAAAGGTAAAAAAGGATATATGCAGTGTTATCTTCATTTTAGATATCAAAAGGGTTTTGCGCCTCCCGGTGTTTTGTTTTCAGTGAGAAACGGGTCCAAGTGGCTCTTTGAGTATTTTGGGTTGCCTACCCCTGAACTAGACATACCCAATTCCAGCAGCATCCCAAAGGTGCTTTTTCAAGAGGCAACTAGACTTTCTGGTTTTTCTCTGAAGACGTTTCGCTTCTCATCCAAGAAGCTTCTTCAGCTCTGACTGGATGGTGCAGAATGGAAAGATTTGTGTTTCTTGCAGACAGCTGGTCATTTGCATTCTTTTAGTCAACTCACGGTCAGTACAGTCACTGTGTTGTAGGCTGGAGATAGATGATGTCTGTACTTTCAGCAGTTCCAAGAAGGTTCCACACCCATGTGACCTTGCGGATACAGATAAACCTCCAAGGGGCCTCAACGGCTCTCTAAAACAATGCAAATGACCAGCTGATTGCAAGGAATATAAATCCTTCCATTCCCCACCATCCAGTCAGAGCTGAAGAAGCTTCTGGGATGAGAAGCGAAACGTCTTCAAAGAAAAACAAGACAGTCCAGTTGCCTCATGAAAAAAGCATCTTTGGGACAACCATGACCTGGATGACAGAGAATCTCCATAGCCTCTCATCTAGCATCAATTTAGTGCTGACCATGAGCTGACTAGTTTCTTACCTATAGACATGAACAATAAATTATCTTAACTCAGGGGTCTTCTAACATGGCCACTTTAAGACTTGTGGACTTCAACTCCCAGAATTCCTCAGCCAGCCCTGAGGTACTATTATTATTATTATTATTATTATTATTATTATTATTATTATTATTATTTGCTTTCACAAATCATGGTTAAAAATGAAACATGATTTAACCTACCAATAAGAAACTTTTTTAAGGACCCCCAAACACCCTCTGAACATTGCTTCCAAAAGTCACTGTCATGGCTATCTTCCATTTTAAAGAGAAAATTAGAAAATTCTGCTACAAGGGGTAAAATAGACTTATCATACTTTAAAAAAAACTCTCTTTGTGTGTGTGTGTGTGTGTGTGTGTGAGAGAGAGAGAGAGAGAGAGAGAGAGAGAGAGAGAGAGAGAGAGAGAGAGAGAAGGAGGGAGAAATCCTTTGAGAGAGAGAGAGAGAGAGAGAGAGAGAGAGAGAGAGAGAGAGAGAGAGAGAGAGAGAGAGAGAGAGAGAGAGAGAGAGAGAGAGAGAGAGAGAGAGAGAGAGAGAGGAGGGAGAAATCCTTCTTTTTCCAAAATCAACCAGAATAAAGAAATGATGAATATCGAAAGACTGCCATCCCTAGATTAGAGGGATGTGTCACTCCGCCAGTTAAATCACATTTAGTAAGAAAATAACGAGTTCAGATAGTTATGAGCTGTCTGCAAAGTGACTAATTTTATGACCCAAATGCTCTCTTTAAGCACACCTAAACTCCAACTTATTTCTAAGGGTCACTTAGTAAATTGCACTTAATTCTCAACCTATAATTAAGTTAGTGTTGCCATCGGAAACCACGAGGCCTGATCTGCAAAGCTGATGGGCCGAGCAACAATATAAATTTGTAGTACTTTGGCTTCAGGATTCATCTTTTTGTTTTATTCTTTTATTAAATTAAAGCACCTGAAGGCAAGACAAGAAGCAACGGATGGAAACTAATCAAAGAGAGAAGCAACCTAGAAGTGAGGAGAAATTTTCTGACAGTGAGAACAATTAATCAGTGGAACAACCTGCCTCCAGAAGCAGTGAATGCTCCAACACTGGAAGTTTTTAAGAAGAGACTAGACAACCATTTGTCTGAAATGGTATAGGGCAGGGGTAGGCAACCTTGGCTCTTTTATGAGTCATGGACTTCAGCTCCCAGAATTCCTGAGCCAGCTACGCTGAGGGAAAAGGGAGGTTTCCAAGCTGAGCCATGCTAGCTCAGGAATTCTGGGAGTTGAAGTCCACGAGTCATAAAAGAGCCAAGGTTGCCTACCCCTGGTATAGGGTTTCCTGCCTGAGCAGGGGGTTGGACTAGAAGACCTCCAAGGTCCCTTCCAACTTTATTATTATTATTACTTATTTTCAACACAATTACACAACTATCCCCCAGTTCAGAACTTTGTCCCAAGATATCAGAAGGGCACTCCACTGTCTCACAACACAGGAAAGATTTTGCTTCAGCTCTATTCTAAATTCCAATATTTAAATAATAAAGGCACTGCCCCACCTTTTATTTCTTTCAGTTGTGAACAATGGTACGGAAACTCCAGAAATACCTTTTGTAGGGTTAACTCTGCAGCAATTCAAATATTTGCTTTCTCCTTGTACTGTGGAAAGAACGAATACATAACCCACCACAATGCCTCAGCCCTGCTTAGACAACCTAAGGCAGTTCAGATGTGGTTGCGTAGTCCTCGACTTACAACGATCCTTTTAGTGCTCATTCGAAGTTACAATGGCACAATGAAAAAAGTAACCTATGACTACTTTTCACACTTACGACCGTGGCAGCATCGCCACGGTCACATGTTCAAAATTCAAATGCTTGTCAACTGATTCATATTTATGACGGTTGCAGTGTCCCGGGGTCATGTGATCCCCTTTTGCGAACTTCCGATAGGCAAAATCGATGGGGAAGCCAGAATTCACTTAACAACCGTGTTACTAATTTAACAACTGCGGTGATTCAGTAAACAACCGTGGCCAGAAAGGTGATAAAACTCACGTAATAGTTGTCTCACTTAACAACAGAAAATTTGGGCTCAATTGTGGTCGTAGGTTGAGGTCTACCTGTACAGGAAAGATTTTGATTCAGCTCCACTGTAAATTCCAACTCTTAAATAATACAGTGTAAAACTACTGCCCCACCATTTTTTTCCTTGAGTTTTGAACAATGGCACTGAAACTTGGCAAACAGGTTTTATAGAGTTAAAACTGCTTGCAGTTCAAATATTAGCTTCCTGCTTGCACTGTTGACAGAATGCATAATCCATCACAACACAGTAGTATTTCTCAACTTTGGCCGCTTTAAGCTGTGTGGACCAACTCCCAGAATTCCTCAGCCTCACATATAGTTGTATTTTAAAAGCCTCCCGGCAAAGCTGGCTAGGGAATGCTGGGAGTTGAAGTCCACGCAGCTTCAAGTGGCCAAGATTGAGAAACATCGCATCACAGTGTACCACCTGCTTATGCAACCTAAGGCAGTCCAAAGTCGCTATACCACAATTCTCATCATCCATCACCACTGGTCCTAGCTAAGGAAGATGGGATCTGGAGTTCAGAGGCTCCCATTCTGCCCTTTCTTAGCCTGAAAAAAAAAGGACTGCAGATTTCCCCAAGCTGATGCTTCCAGCCATTTTTGTGCATTACAAGCCAATATGGCTATCACCGTGCAAACAAGGAATTCTGGGAGTGGTAGAACAAAACAGCTGGGAAGGACAGCTGGGAAGGCCTAGATAGTCATAAAAAGACCAAACCTGTCTGCAATCGCCTCTCACAACCTTACAAAGTTAACATCATGTCCACTTATTCTCTTCCCACAACTTCTTTTGCTTAGAAACATCCAGGATTCAAAAGACAATTCACCATTCGGGGTCATTTTGATGCACATCTCAAGCCCTATAAGTTGCATCCGTTCTTCCCCAACTTGGACAAATGGGTGGGTCTTAACTCCCAGAATCCCCCAGCCTTTCTGTCTGCCGTTCGGTATTCTGGGACTTGAGGTCACCACCCCAACCTGGCCAGGAAAGCTGGCTGATCTACCTAGATTAGGCCTTTCCTCCAAAAGCTTAAAAGCAAATGTGACGTTTGTTTGCTATGACAGCAGCCATGTTGGCACAACCCACGTAGCCCGCCTCTGGATTAAACAGAATTAAACCTCTAACCAGGAAAGAGACACCAGGCAACACGGCAAGTCATGGCTGGCTGTAGTTTCCCAGGTCCTATTTGGGGGGGGAGGGGGGGAGATATCCCAGCATCCTTTGGGGCAGCTGGCTCTTCCTGCTTCTTGCCTGGAGGACTGTTGGCTGCAGATAGGCAAAAATGGGATTCAAAGGCTTGGAATGACCCAGTTAGGATCAAGCTCAGGAACTGCACCTGAGAAAGAGGACAGATCTGGAAGGAAGGGAGGGAGGGAGGAACAGAAGGAAAGGAAAGGAAAGGAAAGGAAAGGAAAGGAGAGGAAAGGAAAGGAAAGGAAAGGAAAGGAAAGGAAAGGAAAGGAAAGGAAAGGAAAGGAAAGGAAAAGAAAGGAAAGGAAAGGAAAGGAAAGGAAAGGAGGAAGAAAAATAGGAGGGGGAAAAGGGAGGGAAGGAAGGAAGGAAGGAAGGAAGGAGGGAGGGAGGGAAGGAAGGAAGGAAGGAAGGAAGGAAGGAAGGAAGGAAGGAAGGAAGGAAGCATTTATACCATCCCAGGAGAATAGTTTTAGCGTGGTGGCCACTCCTGCCCCGTGTCACTTTCCTGATGTACTAATCAATGTATTATGTTATTGATTGCATTTCCAACCACTACTCCCCTAGTTTAATTCCCCTGCCCCAAAAAAACAACTTTGTGAGGCGGGTTCGGCTGAAAGAGAGAGAGAATTGCCAAAATTCATCTGAGGGCATCCAAGTAGGGATTCATATCCGGATGTTTGAGATGCTAACTAACAAAAGAGTCACTGTAGCACATTGGCCTCCCCACCCCCTCACCCATCCCCCCACCAAAAACAACCATGGAGATTCTCAGTCATCCAGGTCATGGTTGTCTCAAAGGTGCTTTTTCAAATACCAACTGGACTTTGTGTTTTTCTCTTCCAGTTACCTTTTGGAAAAGCACTTTGGGATAGACATTAAGCTGGACTGGGATGGTATGTTCTACAGCTGCCAGTGCTGAAACAGGAACAGACCTTGGGTTCATCTGAGCCACGTTCTGGGTTTGGACAACCCAACGTGACTTAACCTACCCCACAATTGTGGTCAGCAGGACTGCTAGAAACTACCCAGTTTCTTTTGTGGCTGTAGGTGTGGTTCTGTGGTTATTTTTTTAATGGATCAATGCAAATAGACAAGTCCATTTTTTAAAAAATGAGGGAGGTGTTAACAAAACTACTGCATCTTCCTCCCTCTTCTACAACAAAACATCTTTTCTTGTTTGTCCTGTCGCCTTCAAAGCAAACACGCTATAATGTTTAACTAAGCAGTAGAAAAATCTCATCCAGGGAAATGATTAACCAACTCACACCCCACAGACTCAAGTTAAATTCTGATTTTATCCCTGCTGCCTTAGAGTCAGGGTCATGGAGAAGCCAGGGAAAGACACTGAACTCTTATGAAACTCTGTGATTTTGTATATATGGTGTGTGTGTGTAAAAGAGAGAGAGAGAGAGAGAGAGAGAGAGAGAGAGAGAGAGAGAGAGAGAGAGAGAGAGAGAGACGAGAGAGAGAGAGAGAGAGAGAGAGAGAGAGAGAGAGAGAGAGAGAGGGAGGAGAGAGAGAGAGAGAGAGAGAGAGAGAGAGAGAGAGAGAGAGAGAGAGAATTTCTTTCTGTCTTTGATGTTGACCTTCTCTTCTCATCTCAGCCTTGTTCATCATTGCAAAAATCCAGCTCAGATACTCTACATGTCAGTGAACTGCTTTTATTTAACGTTCCCAAAACAGTTGGGAAACAGATGTTGACCTACAAAATATCCACTTTTTCCAGCTGCTCAAGCAAGAGTTCACAGCGAGGCTAAGAAACAACTGCCAAATTGGTTTCTACATAGTAAGGTAGGAAATAAACTTGAAGGTAATCAGTTGTCACTCAGTCAATGCAGGCTAATTAAGACAGTTATGGTTGCATTAACACTACGGATTTTCAGTTCGTCACTGATTTATTATTTTTTTTTATAGAAGATTGTTAGGGCATGTTTGGCGCACAATTAGGTGCAAATGTGGAAGTCTCTAAGCTAAAACGTCTTATAGTCTTTTCCACTGTGTTCTCATGATGTTACCTGATTCCCTAGCCAGCATCCCGAAGAGATCCTTAGCTATACTGGGTTCAAGAAGTCTTCCCTCCTTTATTCCAACGCAAATTTTCCCATGGATACAATCTGATGCAGTTCTTTGACTAAGTCCAGTATTTCTCAAGCCAGGGAACTTCAAGTTGTGTGGACTTCAATTCCCAGAATTCCTCAGCCAGCATTGTTTCAGGTTCAATGGACATTTGCACTCTGTTGATTTATAGCAGGGGTCTTCAAACTTATGACTTGTGGACTTCAGCTCCCAGAATCCCTCAGCCAGGCACACGTGCCTGGTTGAGGAATTCTGGGAGTTGAAGTCCACAAGTTATAAAAGGGCCAAGTATGAAGACCCCTGATTTATAGGGTATCAGCTCTCAAAGTGTGATCCTTGAGAGCCTTTCAGGGAGTCCGCGAAGTTAAATAAATACATGTTTTTAAATTTCCTAGTTTTAATTTCTGATACAACAAAGATGGATAGATATAACTCACATCAGACAAAGCTGTTTGGAGCCCTCAATCATTTTTAAGGATGTAAAGAGGGCCTGAGATCAAAATATTTGAGAACCACTCTCTTAGAGCAGGGGTGTCAAACTGCCGGCCCGCAGGCTTGAAATTTCTATCATGTCATGACGGTCGTAAGTTGAGGCATCCATGTGACTGACCTGATTTTATGACTTTCCTTGCAGTGGCCATTAAGCAAATGCAGTGGTCATCAGTCAAACGCAGCAGTCATAAAGTGAATGCTGCAGTCATAAAACAAACCCATTGTCTGCAATATGCGTGTTTTGCCAGAAATTAGAAGTAAACCACCGGTTTTCAGCAAAAAAAAAAAAACCCACAAACCATTGCAAATCATAGTCACATGACTGCAGGATGCTGCAAACATTTGTAAATGCAGGCCAGTTACCAAGAGCGTAGAATGTAATCACCTGAGCCTGGGGGGAGGAGGGCAGATGTCTTAACACTGAATCCAGGCCCTAAGTCCCCTTTTTTTAAGGTCCATCGTAACTTTGAACAGTCGTTAAACAATTGGTCATTAAGCAAGGACTAATTCTGTACACAATGCTGTCTGGCTATGCTAGTGACAGCTGGATGGCAGCTGGCCAATTTTGGTTGCTTTGAAAAGGTAAGGAAGTTCAGACGATTTGGAGGAGATCTCACCAGGAAATCCCCAGGCCGTATATTAAATTAGGAAGTTAAAAAGTTAAAAAAGAATATTACTGGGTAACGGCGAATCCTTTCCATATTATTACTAACCAAACTGCATGGAAGCTCCACTGAAATCAAGAAGCTAAGCTCTGAAGCAGGAATGTCTACTGGTCACATGCAGCCCTGATCAGCTAGTAATGTAAAGACCACAAACTTTTAACATTATGATGTGATTGATATACATTAACCATATTAACTATTTTATATTGTGCCCCAAGACAAATCCCTCTTCATTCCGTGCAGCCCAGGCAAGCCAAAACATTGGACACCCAGGATATAATGCTATCCAAGTATCAGTTTTTGCTTGGGTGTACAGGTAGTCCTTAACTTACAACCACAACTGGGATTGGAATTTCCATTATAAGTTGGGGCAGTTGTAAAGCGAGTTACCACATGTTGTTGTTAGTTGTGAAGTTGTGTCCGACCCATCGCGACTCCATGGACAACATTCCTCCAGGCCTTCCTGTCCTCTACCATCTTCTGGAGTCCATTGAAGCTCACGCCTGCTGCTTCAGTGACTCCATCCAGCCACCTCATTCTCTGTCGTCCCCTTCTTCTTCTCTTGCCCTCCATCTTTCCCAGCATCAGGCTCTTCTCCAGGGAGTCCTTCCTTCTCATTAGGTGGCCAAAGTCCTTGAGTTTCAACTTCAGGATCTGCCTTCTAAAGAGCAGTCGGGGGTGATCTCTCTAGGACCGACCGGTTTGTGATCGCCTTGCAGTCCAGGGGACTCGCAGGAGTCTTCTCCAGCATCAGAGTTCAGAGATCTCAATTCTTTGGTGCTCAGCCTTTCTTACGGTCCAACTTTCACAGCCATACATTGCAACTGGGAAAACCATGGCCTTGGCTATACGCACTTTTGTTGGCAGGGTGATGTCTCTGTTTTTTAGTATGCTGTCTAGATTTGCCATAGTTTTCCTCCCCAGGAGCAAGCCTCTTTTAATTTCTTGGCTGCAGTCCCCATCTGCGGTGATCTTGGAGCCCAGGAAGATAAAACCTGTCCCTACCTCCTATTTCTTTCCCATCTATTTGCCAGGAATTGAGAGGGTCGGATGCCATGATCTTGGTTTTCTTAATGTTGAATTTCAAGCCAACTTTTGTACTATCTTTCTCACCCACATCAAGAGGCTCTTTAGTTCTTCTTCACTTATACTCATTGTCAAAACAAACTGGCAGTAGATAAGAGTCAATGAAATTCAAGGTCAGCTGGACTTAGAACTTTTGTGGGCATGAAGGGATTCGAGACTGATGATGCATTTGACACCCCCCCCACCCTCCCCCGGGCTCGGCCTAGTCACCTCCTACATAGATTCTGGTCTGCCAATTATGTGTGCCATCCTAATTCTCTCTCCCCTTTTTAGGACATTGGTGATGGGGGCAGCTGGCTCCCTGCTCCTTGACTGGTATGGATGGGAAAGTATCTTCTGGGGTTGATCTCCTCTAGGACTGACCTGTTGGATTGCCTTGCAGTCCAGGGGACTTGCAGGAGTCTTCTCCAGCACCAGAGTTCAAAGGCCTCAATTCTTTGGCGCTCAGCCTTTCTTATGGCCCAGCTTTCACAGCCATACATTGCAACTGGGAAAACCATGGCCTTGACTATACACACTTTTGTTGGCAGGGTGACGTCTCTGCTTTTTAGTATGCTGTCTAGATTTGCCATAGCTTTCCTCCCCAGGAGCAAGCGTCTTCTAATTTCTTGGCTGCAGTCCCCAACTGCGGTGATCTTGGAGCCCAGGAAAATAAAATCTGTCACTACCTCATTTGACCAGACCTTATTTTACAACTATTTTTTACTGGGGTTGTTAAGCCAATTACCACAGTCACATGGTTGTTCAGCAAATCCAGCTTCCCCAATTGAATTTTTTTTTCTTGGAAAAATGGAAATCGGCTGGGAAGCTCCTAAGTTACGATGCCATGGCTGCAGGATACTGCAACCAGTTATAAATGGAAACCATTTGCAAACTGCCCAAAATTGTGATATTATGATTGTGGTTGTGGCGTGAAGGCCATAAATGTAAGGACGTGTGTTAAATCACTTTTACTGAGGTAATCATTAAACAGTTACAAGTGAAAGACAACTTCTATAAGTCGTGGCTTCCCCATTCATTCATTCATTCATGCATTCATTCATTCTTCATTCATTCAATTTCTATAGCAACCCATGTCAAACAAGCAATTCTGGACAGCTATAGAAATTGCATAAAGAAATAAGTAAATATTTGCATTTTTTAATTGTACCATTATAAGTGGGCATTATTATTTATTATTCTTTTGTATCTTACTTTGGTAAGCTCATCAGATTCCCAATCAATCTTACAGTGGCCTGTCACATGTAGGTGGTCTTAAATTCCTTGCTTTCATCTCTTCTACTTTGGATTCTTGTTATAGATCAAAGGTCTTCAAACTTGGCCCTTTTATGACTTGTGGACTTCAACTCCCAGAATTCCTCAGCCAGTGTGGCTGGCTGAGGAATTCTGAGAGTTGAAGTCCACAAGTCATAAAAGGGCCAAGTTTGAAGACCCCTGGTATAGATTGACCACGAGGTTCTTCTTTGTCTAAACTAGGATACAGGTAATCCTTTACTTGTGACCATTCAAAGTTATGGCAAACCCCAAAAGAGGAACTTACAACTTCGATTCAAAGTTCCGATAGCCTCCCAGCAGAGCTGGCTGGGGAATTCTGGGAGTTGAAGTCCACGCATCTTAAAGTTGCCAAGATTGAGAAATACTGTAGCATCAAGTCACACTTGTCAGGGCTCCAAAGGGGAGATCACCCCATTTGGTTCCAGTCTAAAAAATGACATTTATTTACACTTTTGATTTCTTTCCACGCAGGATTTGATCAAGTTCACCTATTATTTTCATAGATTTACAGAAGGGACAGTACCCAGCAGTGATTTCCAAACGTATGAATGAAGTTAGTGTTTTGCTAGGTCAGGGGTAGGCAACCTTGGCTTTTTTATGACTCGTGGACTTCAACTCCCAGAATTCCTGAGCCAGCCATGCTGAGGGGAAAGGGAGGGGTTTCCAAGCTGAGCCATGCTGGCTCAGGAATTCTGGGAGTTGGAGTCCACGAGTCACAAAAGGGCCAAGTTTGAAGACCCCTGTGCTAGGCTGAAAGGGGAATTTCTGAGGTGTTCAGAGATACGCTTAAATTGCTTTTCTTGGTGATTCTATAGGTCAGGGGTCCCCAACCTGTGGGCCACGGCCAGTCGTGGGCCATGGCCTTTTGGCAACCAGATCGTGGGACAGGCTGGCCAGTGTGTGCGTGTGCGCACCCACACCCCCTCACTTGTGCTAGCACCACAGCCGCAGGGGCACAAAAACAGCCGCCGCTGCACCGCAGGATGCAGAAACAAGGCGCTGCGCCATGCAAGAATGGGGCAGGGCTAGTAAGTATTACGTGGGTGCTAGCCCTGCCCCGTTTGCAGCAGGCACGTGCTCGCGGCTCCGTGCGCACACGCACGCATGCATGTAAAATTCTTCCCCCTCACTTTTCCTCTGGTCCGCCCACTGACCAAGATTGGTGACTTCTGCCATAGTTGTAGTTCTAGACTTACAACCACAACTGAGCTGAAGTTTCTATCGCTAAGCAAGGCAGTTGTTAAGTTGTGCCCCCATTTTACGAACTTTATGCCGTGGTCGCTCAGGAAATCGCCACAGTTGTTAAGTAAACCATGGGCTCAGTCAACAAATGTGGCTTCCCTCATGGATTTTGCTTGTCAGAAGTTTCCCAGGAACGGTGTCCATGGCAATCCTGAGAACCCGGGACACTGCAACCGTTGTAAAGGCAGGAAGGTTGCCAAGCACTCAATGTTTGACCAAGGTGTCTGTGGAGATTCTCAGTCATCCGAGGCGTGACTGTCCCAAAGGTGCTTTTATCAAAAGGCAACAGGATTTCCTTTGTTTTTCCTTCAAAAAGACGTTTCCCTTCTCATCCAAGCAGCTTCGTCAGCTCTGAAGAAGAAGCTGTACTGAAGACGAACTGAAGAAGCTTCTGGAATATAACAGCAGTCTTCCAATATCTCAAGGGCTGCCCCAAAGAAGAAGGAGTCAAGATATTCTCCAAAGCGCCTGAAGGCAGGACAAGAAGCAACGGATGGAAACTAACGAAAGAGAGAAGCAACCTAGAACTAAGGAGAAACTTCCTGACAGTGAGAACAATTAACCAGTGGAACAACCTGCCTCCAGAAGCGGTGAATGCTCCAACACTGGAAGTTGTTAAGAAAAGACTGGAGAGCCATTTGTCTGAAATGGTACAGGGGGTTGGACTAGATGACCTCTAAGGTCCCTTCCAACATTGTTGCTGTTGTTGTTGTTGTTGTTGTTGTTGTTGTTGTTGTTGTTATTATTATTATTATTATTATTATTATTATTATTATTATTATTATTAGACACAAAACCTCTTCAAGGAAAAACAAAGTCCAGTTGGCCTTTTGAAAAAAAGCATCTTTGGGTTATGTGACTGTGGAGAATGCTTCAATGGTCGTCAGCATGAGAACTGGTCATAAATCACTTTTTTCAGTGCCATTGTCATTTTGAATTGTTATAAAATGAAGGTTGTAAGACGAGGACTAACTGTCTGTAAATTATTTGCTATTGTCTTTTCCTGAATATTATTTGGATTCTGACAGGTGTCCCTGGGATGTCCACCACAATACCACAGGTAGTCCTCGACTTATGACTAAAGTTGAGCCCAACGTGTCTGTTGTTAAGTGAGAGATTTATTGAGTTTTGCCCCATTTTATGACCTTCCTTGTCACAGTTGCTAAGTGAATCACTGCCGTTGATAAGTTCTTAACCCAGTTGGTTAAGTGAAATTGGCTTCCCCGTTGACTTTGCTTGTCGGAAGTTCGCAAAAGCAGATCACGTGACCTTGGGACACACCGCAACAGTCATAAACATGAACCAGTTGCCAAGCATCTGAATTTTGACCACATGCTCCTAGGGATGCTGCAAAGGTCGCAACGGTGAAAAACAGTTATAAGTCACATTTTTCAATGCCGTTGTAACTTTGAACAATCACAATTAACCAGTGGAACAACCTGCCTCCAGAAGCGGTGAATGCTCCAACACTGGAAGTTTTTAAGAAGAAACTGGACAGCCATTTGTCCGAAATGGTATAGGGTTACCTGCCTGAGCAGGGGGTTGAACTAGATGACCTCCAAGGGACTTTATTATTATTATTATTATTGCTACTACTACTACTACTATTATTATTACTGCTACTACCACTACTACTACTACTACTACTACTATTATTATTATTATTATTATTATTATTATTATTATTATTATTAAAAACGAACTGTTGTAAGTTGAGGACTACCTGTAACCAATATCAGCCGTGCTGACATTTTCTAGATCAGGTCAGCTGGGATGAACACTCTCAACCAGGGGGTCCTCGGCTTACAACCATTCATGACGTTTCAGACCCAGCCAAGGTTCTCCACTGTGGGAATGGACAGGCAGACAGCCACCAGCTTGGGGGGGGGGGCTTGGAAAAGGTCCCCAAAGCTAAGAGGGCCACCGATTCTCACCTGGACCAAAAGACATTGCCGATTCCTCCATCTTTTTTCATGTCTTTCTGTTGGGGGCATCTTACTGGTGGTGCTTGATGCTGCTTATGATTTTGGGATGCGAGCAGGTTGGCCCCCGAATCCTGCGCTCCATCGTTGCCCACGCTCAAGGCCATTCAACGGCTTAATCCACCAATGAGAAAACCACCAGGCCAAAAAATAAATAAATAATAAAAATAAACATTAAAAAAGAGAGAGAGAGAGTTAGAAGCTCCCTTCTACCGGGAGGAGAAAATTGAGAGGACAGACTCTTCTGAAACATCCACAAGAGAC
>JARGCV010000266.1:520000-662500 GCA_034064705.1 Bothrops alternatus | reverse complement strand
GGTTGTTCCACTGGTTAATTGATCTCACTGTCAGGAAATTCCTTTTTAATTCTCGGTTGCTTCTCTCCTTGATTAGTTTCCATCTGTTGCTTCTTGTCCTGCCTTCAGGCGCTTTGGAGAATAGCTTGACTCCCTCTTCTTCGTGGCAAGCCCTGAGATATCTGTACCCTGTTATTCTGTCACCCCTCGTCCTTCAATGCAAAAAAACAAGGAAGTCCAGTTGGGACAAATCGCAGCCCTGGGTGGGGCTGAGAATCTCCAGAGAGGTTAGAGCCGGGGAAGATCATCCTCTGAGTGGCAGAGGATCCACACGAAATCCTGCCTGGGGGAGATTTAAAAATCCGTGCCGGATCCAGCATTCCTTTTCCTGCAGCTCTGAAGATCCCCCCACGCACCTCCAGATTTTGGGGGGTAATAAGCTGACTCTGTATACCGCTTAGAGAGGGTTGTAAAGTACTGTGAAGTGATATATAAGTCTCTAAGTCAGTGGTTCTCAACCTTTTTAATGCCGCGACCCCCAACTGGTCATAAGTCGAGGACTACCCAACCGGTCATAAGTCGAGGACTTTCCCTGCCTGGTAGCGCCGTGCATGCGTGGTGTTGCCCCCTGCGCCGGCCGAGGTGTAGCTGGCAAGGGGCAGCGACGACGCAGGGCGACCACCGGCTGGGCCACCAGCTGGCCCAGCCCAAGGGAGGTAAGGCACCAGCCGGGCCCCAGGCACACCAGCAATCCTCCCTGCGCCCGCCGGCCTCCCACCTGCCACCCCTGGCCCTCTTTTACTTACAGTTTTAGTAGTTGCTCAGCAGGGAGGGCTGGAAACTTCCGGAGAGCTCGCCTCCATTGCAGACAACTTGCAGCACCATTTGCAGACTGGGACTTTTGGCGGGCTCAGCAGGGCAGAGACAGCCTGGACAATTCCTATTGGCTTTTGAAAGCCAATAGAATTAGACTCTATTCAAGAGAGTCTATTCTATTGGCTTTCAAAAGCCAATAGAATAAGAAGGAGTAGCACAGCTAAGGAAAAGGGGGGAAAAATGGCGCACTGCGTTGTTTGGCGACCCCTGTGAAATGGTCGTTCGACCCCAAATGGGGTCGCAACCCACAGGTTGAGAACCGCTTCTCTAAGGTGCTAGTGCTATTCTATTCTGGTCTATTCTATTGCCATGGTGGCGCAGTGGTTAGATTGCAGTATTGCAAGCTAACTATGCCCACAGCTACCAGTTCAAGTCTCACCAGCTCAAGGTTGACACAGCCTTCCATCCTGGCAAAATAGGAGCCCCGATTATTGGGGGCACCATGCTGACTCTGTAAACAGCTTAGAGAGGGGCTGTAAAGCACCGTGAAGCGGTATGTAAGTCTAAGAGCTAGTGCTATTACATTGCTGCAGACGTCGCTGGATGAAAATAACATGGGAGGTGTGTCTGTAAAGACTCACTGGGTGAGATATAGAATAGAGCTGGAAGGGACCTTAGAGATCCAGCCCCCCACTTAAGCAGAGAACCTACACCATCTCAGACAGGTGATTGCCTAGTCTTTTCTTAAAGATCTTCAGTGATGGGACGCCCACGATTTCTGAAGGCAAAGCTGTTCCACTGGTTAATTGTCCTCACGTCAGGAAGTTTCTCCTTAAATCCAGGTTGCTTCTCTCTTTGACCAGTTTCCTACCATTGTTTCTTGTTCTTCCCTCTGGTGCTGACCCCTTCTGCCTTGTGGCAGCCCCTCAGATATTGAAACACTGCTATCATGTCCCCCCTATTTCTTCTTACTGCACTATGCCATGAAGCCATGAAGACTTGGAAAAGATAAAAAGTCACGATCTTTCAAATAAATACAAAGATCAGAATCTCAAAGGCCTGGTATTCCCCATGACGCCCCATGGAAACCCAAGTCGGACCTTATGGAAGCAGGATAGGAAGAATACACTCCTCCGCTTATGACCACAATTGAGCCCACAATTTCTACTGCTAAGCAAGACAGTTACATGAGTTGCGCCTCAGTTTACAACCTTTTTTTTGCCCCATTTGTTAAGCAAATCAGTGCAGTTGTTAAGTGAATCGTATGGTCGTTAAAGGGATTCTGACTCCCCCTACTAACTTTGCTTGTGGGAAGCCAGGCTGGGAAGGTCACAAAGGGTGACCACGTGACCCAGCTCATTGCAACTGTCACAAATGCATTGCCAGTTGCTAAGCGCCCCAATTGTGATCCTGGGGATGCTGCAACGGTCGTGGGAAAAACTGGTCACAAGTCAGGGTTTTTGGTACTATTGTAACTTTGAATGGTCACTAAACAAACAGTTGGTAAGTCAAGGGCTACCTGTACTGACGCTTTTCAGCGTCAGAGTTTGGAGAAGACTCCTGGGAATACCGTTGGACAGCCAGGAAAGCAAACAAATGGATTGTCAAACAAATCTTCATTCAAGGCAGAAGTGACCAGGCTCAAGTTGTCCTATTTTGGACACATTCTGTGAAGGATAAGGAATGGTTGTTGGAATTGGGTATGTCTAGTCTAATGAAGAGAAGGACGAGGGGGGACATGACAGCAGTGTTCCAATATCTCAGGGGCTGCCCCAAAGAAGAGGGAGTCAAGCTATTTTCCAAAGCACCTGAACACAAGACAAGAAGCAACGAGTGGAAACTAATCAAGGAGAGAAGCAACCTAGAACTAAGGAGAAACTTCCTGACAGTGAGAACAATTAACCAGTGGAACAACCTGCCTCCAGAAGCGGTGAATGCTCCAACACTGGAAGTTTTTAAAAAAAGACTGGACAGCCATTTGTCCGAAATGGTATAGGGCCGTGATGTTGGCATGCAGAACCCTCTCTATGGGTACACGCACCATAAATAAATAAATATAAATAACTTTATTCTCATTGTGTGTGTATACGCAGTATACACATACAACAAAATTTACATGACACCCAAAGACCAGGTCCCACACACATAATCTCCAAACACACTCCCACCCACCACAATTTCCCCACCCCTAAAACCACCCAACATCCACCCAACAGACCAAGTAATACTGTCCAACAGTTCACTGATGGTGGCCTTTTAGTTCATTATTAAGTGCAATTATAGCTCTGGGATAAAACCTATTCAGAAAACGGGTGGTCCAAGTTTTAAATGTTCTGTATCTTCTGCCAGAAGGCAATAGTCCAAAGAGATTGTAAGCAGGATGGGAAGAGTCTCTGAGAATGGTATGCTCCATCGCTCCAGTCCTAGGCCTTCAGCTAGGTTTTATAAAACCTTTTCGCTTTAGGCCTGTCGCCATGTGCAAAAAAAAAAAAAAAAAGGTTCAATCAATCAATTCCAACTTCTTGCGGGTGGAAAAAAAAAAGATCTTGCAAAGCTGGAATTGATTGAACTTTTAAACCCCACCCAGTGTGCCGTTACCTTCGCAGCCACGCCCACCCAATGGGCCATGCACAGCCAATTGTGCCACACCCACCCAATGGGCCACGCCCACCCAGCACCCAACGATACGTAAGTGGGTTTTGGGTTGCAGTTTGGGCACTTGGTCTCTAAAAGGTTCGCCATCACTGGTATAGGGTTTCCTGCCTGAGCAGGGGGTTGGACTTGATGACCTCCAAGATCCCTTCCAACTTTATTATTATTACTATTATTACTAAGACCCAGGAGAAGTCTCTGAGGTTGGGAAAGGGGAAGCGAAAGAGAAAAGCATAACCAGGTGGATGGGCTTAGATCCAGTGGTGATGGATGCACCATTGGAAGACTGTATTGGAGCATAGCTGGCTCAGGAATTCTGGGAGTTGAAGTCCACGAGTCATAAAAGAGCCAAGGTTGCCTGCCCCTGGGCTAGAGGATTGTGGGGAAGAAAAACTCCATGTAATTCCTAGGAACTGACAATCATTTGTCAGCACCATCCAAGTGAGACAAATTATTACCCGCCGTTTTCAGATTGGGATAAACCTAGGATGCAAGCATGACGGGTGAATAAACGTATTCCTTTGTCCCGATGCCATGTAAATGACCTTTAGATGGCTTTAGTACAGAAAACACAATTACAGCCAAGTTACAATGGCTGAAATGGAGCCAAGGCAATGACAAAATGACCAACTAGTGACTTTCTAATTGTGGCCAGAGTGTTGTTGTTTTTCAAACCCCAAACCTGATTGCTTACATTCCATGACAAAACTGAAGAATTTTTTTTTTTCCAAACGCTAACACTGAAGGTCACACAAAATCCCTGTCATTACAAAACAGGATACAAGTTACGTTTATTTTCCTATGGGGGAAAAAAAAATCAAACTTTATTGAACTGCTTAAAATCATTGCATTAATCTAGGACAGGGGTCTTCAAGCTTGGCCCTTTTATGACTTGTGGACTTCAACTCCCAGAATTCCTCAGCCAGGCACACGTGCCTGGCTGAGGAATTCTGGGAGCTAAAGTCCACAAGTCATAAAAGGGCCAAGTTTGAAGACCCCTGATCTAGGAATATAGCAGGTGGCTGAGCTCTTTTAAAGTCAGTTCCTCAGGCCCAACCGGCTAGAGAACAGGGCAAGATTCCTCCACGGGCATCTCCAGCAGACGTGTCACAAGGCTGGGATCCAACTGAAAATGAATCTGAATGGCTTTGTCCAACATGCAGAACTAATTCCTTCACAGGCTCCCCTTATTGGACCAGGGGTAGGCAACCTTGGCTCTTTTATGACTCGTGGACTTCAACTCCCAGAATTCCTGAGCCAGCCACGCTGAGGGAAAAGGGAGAGGTTTCCAAGCTGAGCCATGTTGGCTCAGGAATTCTGGGAGTTGAAGTCCACGAGTCATAAAAGAGCCAAGGTTGCCTATCCTTACCTTTAAGATGTGCTTAGTCTCCTTTTCATTCATTCCAACAATGTGCCTACTAAACATAGCTCCTTCTCCAAAACCTGCACGAACCAGCCTTATGTTTATGTTATAGGTAGCCCTCAATTTACAAGTTCATTTAGTGACCATTCAAAGTTACAGCAGCAGCGAAGAGCGACTCATGATCGTTTTCACACTTACGACCATCGCGGCATCCCTGTGGTCACATGATGAAAATTCAGATGCTTGCGGCCACTGATTCGTATTTATGACGACTGCAGTGTCCAGGAGTCATGTGATCCCCTTTTGCAACCTTCAGACACACAAAGTCAACGGGGAAGCCGGATTCAGTTAATAACCGTGCTACTAGTTTACCAACCGCAGTGATCCACTTAACAATTCTGGCAAGAAATTTCGTAAAATGGGGCAAAACTGCCTTAACAAATATTTCCCTTAGCAACAGAAATCCAGGGCTTAGTTGTGGTCGTAAGTTGAGGACTACCTATATTTATATATGTTGTGGTTATGACAGTTGAGCCTACCTTCAAACTTCGGATCCCTTGTGGAGTAGCTAGAACAACCCGTTTTGAATTCGAAATGCTTTGCACACCCCCTCAAACATACATACCGTGTGCTGTACGTATAATACAGTCTTCGCTGCGTGGATTGCAAAATTTAGTCAGACAGAGAGGAGCGATTAGCACACTTGTATTCTCTGAAACATTGTTTCTATAAAGAGGTTCACAAAAATAAAGTAGAAGAAAAACCAGATGGGAAACGCATTTGATCAAAGTTGTATTTAATGCTAAGCAGTGAAGAGTGGTGATCTAACATTATGGAGATAAATTGCAACCATTTTTCACAGCCACTAGGCAAGACAGTTCTCATGTGTATGACAAAAATTCATTTATGTAGTGAGGGCTGCGGGGTTTAATTTTTGTGAATAATATTTTCATAAGTTATATTTTACACCCTCCCCATCTGAGAATAATTCAAATTGATTATATTATAATTTGTATATGCAAACTATTTTATATACATGTGAATATAAAGATCCCTAAAAGTACCACGGGGACTACACCTTTGCACACTCTGTAAAATGCATAGCTTTCTTTCATACCATTTTAAATATTTTTCTCTAAAGTTACCCCCAAGAAACCTTTACAGATTAAAGCTGCTTCAGTGTGAGATGTTTTTAACAAAAACCAATTAAGTAAACTGTCATAGTTATATCGTATATTTGGCTCTTAAAACACTCTTAAATTCCAGTTATTATGCAACCATGGCTTCGACAGAATGCTTGAACGTAAAGGAGACCTCTTAAACATGGCTGCAACACAGGACATCAGCTTTTGGTCAGGACTACGTTGAAAGCTGAGGCTTTAAACCAGGGGTCTCCAAACTTAGCAACTTTAAGACTTGTAGACTTCGACTCCCATAATTCCTCTGGCTGAGGAATTCTGGGAGCTGAAGTCTGCAAGTCTTAATGTTGCCAAGTTTGGAGACTCTGGCTTTATATTTTCTTACATCTCCAGAAGAGGAAAGATAAATTGGTCCGATCTGAAGAACGCCTAGACCAGGGGAAGGCAACCTTGGCTCTTTTATGACTCGTGGACTTCAACTCCCAGAATTCCTGAGCCAGCATGAAGTCCACGAGTCATAAAAGAGCCAAGGTTGCCTACCCCTGGCCTAGGCGTTTTGACTTTCAGCGTTAGCTATGCTTAGTCAATTCAAAGAACTCATCAGGCCAAGTTGAGTTGTTAGGAAACATTCCTCAAGAATATAAAATAACCCAGGACACTGAACTCTCCGTGACCATCGATCCCAGGTTGAGTGATCTCCCAAAATGTTAAGTCGTGTTCTGTCAGAGCTTTCTCTCCGATAGGCTGTACAAGCTTCAGTGCAAAATACAAGTGCCATCTTATCTTCGAACTACTGTTAACACTAGTCTAGCGGGGGCCTCATCCAGAAGGCACCTGCATACAAATACATATCCCTCATCAGGAATCTCCGCTGTGTCACTCTCAATTGTTTTTAGGAGCAATCTGGGATTGATGGTTCTGGTAGTCTATTACCCCAAGCAAAGAGCGTAGCAACAACCTTGCTGAAAGCCAAATGTTTGTGTTCTATATAGCTTGCTCATTTACTCATCAAGAGCACTAGGAGGAGGAGTACTTGGCTACAACTAAATGACTTACTCTCGGGTTTGTTTGTTTTTTCTCTCTTTTTGGCAGAAAGGTGTAAAATAAGCACAGAGAGGCAGATTGCTCCTAGTTGGCAATAACATCAATGAGAGCTTGGCAACTGAAAATATCTAGGCTTCAGCAATCTTGGGAGATAACTGAGTTAGTTGCAGGATGGTAATCTTGAAACTAGCCAGATTAAGCACTTATTACTACCAGCCAGATAGGGAAACAATGTTTTTAAATCAGCCTTGCATGGCCATTAACCATCCATAAAGGAGACTGCAATGCAGCAACTGAGTAAGAAATAACTCATGGAATTACAGGGGCTTTAACTAGAAATAAATCCGAACCATGATAACAATCCCATCATAAAGATGGGAGCTCCAGGGAGGAGAGTTGTAAAAAATCAGAGTACCAATTACCCAAGGTAAGAAAACTGTTAAAAAAAATAATTCCATCATTTAAAAATTATGGCCCCCAAACATTTATACTGTTCCACTGGGTTTACATTAAGCTATTTCTTCTTACTGGGAATGGCTAACATTATTTCCATTTTCATATCGTCCGTAAATATATTACAGGCTTTAAGGCTGTAATTGTCACCCCAAGCAGTGTAATGACTGCAACTGGCATTAAGAAATAGAGCCACAAAAAAAAAAACTCTAGGGTAAGAACCTATAATGTGATTACATTTTTCTTCAGAGGCTATTTTGGTCATTCTTGAAAACTACAGAAGAAAATGCTTTTATTTTTTGCAATGCTTCTGAGAGAACTAGGCCCGTCATGAACATAACATTCAGCCCCATATAAATAAGTCACCAAGGTGTGAAAAGCAAGGGCAGTTATCTTCAATTACAGCTTACAAGCTTTCTATACTATAGTCTATGCGGTAAACAACACTGGCAGGAGGTTTACAAAATGATCACTTTAACCAATTGCAAGCTTATAAATAGGGAATGCATATTTGGCTATAAATTAACACAGAAATAAGTCCATGTTCAAGTGAAAAACAGGTGAAGTTTAACTGGAGAGTTGCCAAGAGCTTTAACATCAATTCGCTGGCTACCAAAATATGTCTCAGTGGCCAGACACTGCAAACCTTCAGCACAGTATTTAAAAAAGAACCTTGGTATTTGGCTAAAAAAGTACGACAGTGCATAGCCTAAGTCAGATGGACAAAGTGATGTAATGCTTTTTCCAATGCCATTTTGCTGCATTTTAAAAGGGACCCCTTCCCTTTACGTATGCTTGCCAAGAAACAAACAAACAAAAAAAAACCACACACACACACAACCAAATTGCAAAAGTCCTGAACTGTAGTAAAAATATTTCAGTCACAGACTGATTAAAAATGTATAATCACTGTGCAGGTGTGAGATTTAGTGTCCATCTGCACATTTTACTTGGGTTCCTCAATTGTCCCCTTGCTGAGATCTGTCATTTTGGGATATTTTACTTTCTTCTGGTCCAGCTCATTTTGAGCCCAAAGTAGTAGCTTCAATAATTTAGCCAGTTTGGGGGTTGACTCACGATTTTCATAATCTAACACAGCTTGGTTTACTTCACTCCACACCTAGAGAAAGAGACAAGTAACTTAGATTAGTAACATAATTCTGTGAAGCAAGACACCTAATTGAGTTTTGCCCCGTTTTATGACCTTTCTTGCCACAGTTGTTAAGTGAATCACTGCAGCTGTTAAGTTTAATAACACGGTTGTTAAGAGAATCTGGCTTCCTCACTGACTTCGCTTGTCAAGTCCCCAAAACAAGTCTGTACGATGGGTTGGGTTGAGAATGTATGATTGGCCCAAAGTCACCCAGCTGGCGTTTGTACATAAGGCAAGACTAGCACTCAGCTTCCTGGTTTCTAGCCTGGTGCCTTAACCACTAGACCACACTAATAGATGTTTATTTTACAATTGTATGCTGTTCCATTTGGGGCAGATACAGTGAAACCTATCATGATAAGAATCTCTATTATTGATATAGCTGTCTGCTAGAAAAGTAAGCAGTCATTTCTTCTTTATATTTCTCATTCTCAGGCCTATTTGCTTCACCAATCCAGATGAATTCTCACAACTAATTAAAATAGTTGGTTAACGAAGCAATTTAGCTGATTAAGATTTTCTTTTAAGTGCTTGCTCAATCTACTATGAAAAAGATATAAAGCTACCTATTCTCCACAACCCACTAAGACAGTGGTTCCCAACCTTTTCTATACCCTGCACCCCTTACAAAAGTTTGAAATAATGGCAACAAATTATGCACATAATGTTGAAAACCCAAGTTTTTGCACCCCCTGGAACATTGTCTCGCACCCCTGGTTGGGAACCCCTGCACTAAGAGATAAATGTAAATGAACCAGCAGTTAAAAGTTCTGCAATCTTTAATTTTAGTTCCATAACTAGTAGTTACTTTCTGCCTCTGCATCATGTTGAGCAAATCTCCAAAAGGGGATTCCTCTGGATTATCAAAAGCAAGGAGAGCAAGTGTGCGCTCCATCTCCGTCAGACATTCCCGGCTCTCTTCTCCTTGTTCTGCTAACTGAGTCTGAGCAAATTCCAGAGCAGCTTCAGTTTCCCGCTGCCGAATCAGTTCGATTAAATGTTGCTGCTGCACAGATCAAAGGGGGGGAAAAAACAAACCAGAAGTAGGAAGTTAAACAACACTTTCTCTCCTACACCAAAAGCATCATCTGAATATCCGGCTTTGATCAAACATCTTTAAATTTGTTTTAAAAAATATCTAACGGTCAGAAGCAAAGCTATGCAACTTAGCTTTTCAAGCTTTTATTGTGTCAATAAGTGAAGAATGTGGACACTTCACGTCCTAGATCAGGGGTAGGCAACCTTGGCTCTTTTATGACTCGTGGACTTCAACTCCCAGAATTCCTGAGCCAGTCATGCTGAGGGGAAAGGGAGAGGTTTCCAAGCAGAGCCATGGTGGCTCAGGAATTCTGGGAGTTGAAGTCCACGAGTCATAAAAGAGCCAAGGTTGCCTACCCCTGTCCTAAACCTCTCTGATGTGATTCTATCATTCAAAGATTGCCTTTTCAGGCTTAACATATTTGGAGTTTTAATGCTCATCTAAAGAACTGCACATTTAAATGCTTTTAAGGGCAACAAGAACATGGATAGCAAATCCTCCCCTATTCCAATTTGATTCAGGTTAATGTCAAGGCCAATATGAACATAATACTGTTACAGGACTGGAGCATCTAGCCAGTGACAATGTTCACATTTAAATATCTGACACAATTATATTCTCACGTCAAAGGGCATGCAAAATGTCTACCCTACATATTAAGATAAATTATGAATTCAATCATTGCAGTTCCTAAATAACCAATAAATTTATTACTTAGATACGTTAACTATAATCCCTGCTGCTCTAAATCTGTTAGCTTACCTGCAAATGGAAGTAAAGGTACCGGTTTGTGTCTAATAACTCTGGATGAAGGCTATTGATCAGTGCAATGGCTTCCTGAATCTGGCCTTTGAGAATCATCTCCCGAATTTTTATTCTTTCATCCAGCGTCTCGAGATCAACACTAGGTTCAATTCCAGATTCCATTCGAAACTTCTCAGCAGCCTCTTTAAAACCTTCTGAAATGAAATGGAAGAAGAAACTGGTTACGAAACAACAACAAAAAAAGTCATCTATAAGGCTTTCGGCATTGAATGACTTTTGGTGTTTTTGCTTTGACAATAAAAAAAGGACCTGAAGTTTCTGATTGCAAAAGAGGACAAAAAAGATTAAAAGATGTAATTCTCTTACTAAAGCTCCTTCTCAGAACTAACTACCTCAATGGCCAGTTCTTGAAGTTAATAGAAACTTTCTGAAAAAATTAGTAGCTATGTAGGACTCCTTGTTTCTCCCTTTTCCTCTTTTTTCTTTTCCTGTAAGCTTCTAGGAAGAGACTCTATTGTTAAAACTTAAACTTTTTATACAATAGTCTCTAATTTGTTTCTCTATATACCAACATAGTTTTATATATCTCTATCTTAACAATAACTTAAAACCCAAACAGTTCTCCTTGATTCACACCAATAGAATTTGTCCCAGATTTCAAAGTAATCTGACTCTGTCTTGTCCATTTCCATTGTGAGCCTATCCATATCAGCACACGATATGTATATATAGAGATTAAGAATTATATGTATGATGAAGAGAAGCAACCTAGAACTAAGGAGAAACTTCCTGACAGTGAAAACAATTAATCAGTGGAACAACCTGCCTCCAGAAGCGGTGAATGCTCCAACACTGGAAGCTTTTAAGAAGAGACTGGACAGCCATTTGTCTGAAATGGTATAGGGTTTCCTGCCTGATCAGGGGGTTGGACTAGATGACCTCCAAGGTCCCTTCCAACTTTACTACTACTACTACTACTATTATTATTATTATTATTATTATTATTATTGAGGAACAAATTGTTAGGAATATATACACTGGAATGTCACGTTATGTCCATTTTTGTTTTAACTGTTTTATAAATAAAAAACTTTAAGAAAAACTCAAACTTTTTCACAGTTTGCATAATAATAGGGCACATAATGACAGATTGTGGAGTGGGTAGCAGCGGTGTTTTCGGTCTTCACAAGACTCTTCTAATACAGTGCCATCAATGAATATAAACATGTGCTGGAAATGCTGTTCTTAAATACCATTCTTAAATTAAGAGGCAATCGCAAATCTAGTGATTGTTACCTGTAACAAGATAGTTCATAATTAAGCGATTCATGTCAGCTCTTTGAATGTGTAAATTATTGAGTTTTTCCATCCACTCATCTTTTGTAATTTCATCGGGTTTTTCCGCATAACTCATTTTTGTCCTTCACTAGAAAGAGAGGATAAGAGATCTTTATCCACCCGAGACACAATCTTGGTTACATGAAACAAAAACAATTTTAAAATACAGTGAACCCCGACTTTACCAGATCTCCGTACAAGAAACTTTCCATGAAACAATGTTTTTTTTGGAAGATGCACTTTGCAATATTTGCAGAAGTACAGGTACTCCATTACTCAAATGATGTACATTACTGTGCTGACTTACTTTCTGAATGATGGACACACAACTCCAATGATAAATTAGAATGAGATTTCGGTGTAGCTAATTGTTTAGCATCAGTAAAAAAAATGGTAAAAAACAAAGTTAAATTTGCAGCCATAAGATTAAATGCAGCTCTCTAACTCTGATGAAAGACTTGCATTTTCTAGCAGACCCCTCTGCTGTCAAATGGAAATTCAATAAACATGCTAGATGACATGAATCTATAATTTTGACTCTGATAACATCAAATTCCACTCGCAAGATGATTATGTTCTAGCTGCCTATTTTAATTCAAGCTATCATTTTATCCAATCTTACCATTCTTCTATTCCTTGAATAAGCTGAACAGAATATGGAACAATATTCATCCTTCATTTACTCCCTTTCCTATTCTCGACCTCTTTGTTTCAGTTCTTACAATAATTTTTTGCTTATAATAAAGAGTCCTCAGAAGAATATGCGAGTGCTCTAGTATACCCATTAACCTAGATTCTGGTATACTTAACACAAAAGCCTTGCTGTAGTCAATAATGCAAAAGAAAACCCCACTTGCTCTCTTTGTATTCGATCTTAGGTTACCTATCTGACCTTGTAGCCTGCTGCTTTTCTAAAAGTTGCTTCTCCTTATGGCTCTACTCTGTAAGACTTTAAGTAATATTTTGACTTGTGTGAGGAAATTAGCCTATTTTGACAATCTACACATTGCTTTATATATCTTTTGTTTGGTGTAGGCCTATTTTCCAACCATACAATCTTGTTTCATATTTGTTGACACAGATCTGTTAGTACCCTCAGCTTTAAACAATAGGCATTTCATAAGCACCTGGTATTTAATAGCTGCTCCACTCCATCTTGCACTTTGTTTTCTATTGCAGTCACCTGTTGTGTACAGTCTTCCTAAATGTTTTTGTTTTTCTATGAGCCACAAGGAGCTGGCTCTTCCCCCAGGCACTGTGTTATTGTGTGAATGAAGCCTAGCAAACATAGAAATGTAACTGTTTGATGGAAGCAGAGGTATTGCGGGCATCAGAGAGTGCTATTGTTGTGTATTGCTTTTTTAAATCTTATTTTGTTTTACTGATCTTGTTTAGGGACTACCCTGGATTATGGTATATAAGATGCATGGGCATACAATTTTTTCAGTCAGTAAATCTTATATCTATACTGTATTTTCCCATCTTTGTTTAATATCCTTTGCTTGTATTCCAAGCTTACTCAACTATTCATGCCTTAGCTGTAAATTTTCCTGCAATTTCTTTGTTCTTAAAACTATCCCTCACTTTTGCACTATTATACTCCCCTACTTGCTGACAATCTTGACTGAAGTATAGAGCCTTGTTCAGACATGACTGCTTGACACTAAAAATGCTACATTTATATAATTCATCCTTACTGTGGGACCAAGCTTCCTTCTTTTCTTGTCTGTTATAATTTCTTCTGAAAGCTACTTGGATCTTTTACTCATACAAATTTGAGGGTTATTTTTCTACTTCAATTTTCACAACATCTCTTATCTCTTTCCATTGTTAAAGTTTTATTTCATATAAGGTAAGAATGTGTATGAAGTAATATTCTCACTATATACCTTTCAGAATTAATTTTCATACCATACCTAGTCTTTAATTTACTAAATTGTTATCAACCATGCAGATAAAATGCCAGTAACTTATAGTCTGTTTCTAGAAATGTCTGTCTTATTCTATTGCATTTCTTCACCCTGCTTTTGTTACCTAAATGATCAAGCCAATTACAGTCATGGGCACTCAGTTCTATTCATGCACACAATCTGCATTTTTGAAACTTGAAGCAAGTGTCATCAATAAATCTCTTCATAAAACATATTAACCCATCTCCTGTATTACTGCATTTATTCAGTATAAATCAGGCATGTCAAACTTCCGGCCTGCGGGCTGGATGCGTCATGCCAAAACCGCGCCCACCCCATTGCCGGCAATGGGGAAAAAGTCATGATATGTCACACAACGTCACGTGACATTGTGTTTTGACATGCCTGGTGTAAATCTTCCAGTACTTTCAGGATCATTTTTTTTTCAATACCTGCATTCCATCCAGCCAATAAAAATATTGTACTGTATTGTTAAGTCTGTACAGTGTTTAGCCCTATTTGCCAAAGAATTCCTCACTGTTTTCCACCTCATATGAACTTGGAAATCATGATATTCACCTTAAAAACCACAAATTCTACTAACGGTATAGATGATCTGCTGTTAAGTTATAGCCAACCATATATTCAAGCAATTTTTTTGAGTAATATTGGCATCTATTCCTTTGCATAATCTCACATATTCATCTGATTTAAAGTGGCCCATACCATAAACCTAAGGTCATATCTTCCCAAAATATGCAAATTAGTGTGCAATTCTGATACAACAATTTCAAGTTCTCTCATTCCATTCTTCAATCTTATACATACTTGTAAAACAAGAATTTCCTCCTTCAGTATTGGTACTATCAATGGCCAGGCTTCCTTATGGCTTAGGTTAGTGATGGCGAACCTTTTAGAGACCAAGTGCCCAAACTGCAAACCCAAACCCACTTATGCATTGTCGGGTGCCGGGTGGGTGTGGCCCATTGGGTGGGTGTGGCTCATTGGGTGGGCGTTTCTGTGGTGGTAATGGCAAACTGGGTGGGACTAAAAAGTTCAATCAATCAATTCCAACTTTGCAAGATCTTTTTTTTCCCGCGAGAAGTTGAAATTGACTTATTGATTGAACCTTTTTTTTTTTTGCACACGGCGGAGGCCTAAAGCGAAAAGGTTTTATAAAACCCAGCTGAGGGCCTAGGACTGGGGCGATGGTGCGCGTGCCCACAGAGAGGGCTCTGAGTGACATAGGTTCGCCACCCCTGGCTTAGGTCTCCTCCAGAGTCACTATCATTCTTGACCAAACATTAAGATGTCTTCTGATCTGGGGTTTATGTGGGATTACTATCTTTCTTGATCAGATACTAAGATGTCTTCTGATCTGGGGTTTATCAAATGATATGTAACACTATCTTCAGATTTCAGACATGTCCAGAAAATCATTTTGGCAATAAATCCCCAAAGTATATAAATGAATATCAGGGTTGAATGGTAGAGTTCTTGGTTTTTGACACCCTACACAGAGTGTACTGCAGTAGTTAACTTTAAACCACT
The DNA here is from genome assembly GCA_034064705.1 of Bothrops alternatus. NCBI lineage: Eukaryota > Metazoa > Chordata > Lepidosauria > Squamata > Viperidae > Bothrops > Bothrops alternatus. The sequence continues at coordinate 647,298 of JARGCV010000266.1, read as the reverse complement.
AAAATGGGCTTTTAGCTCTAAAACTAGTGCACAAGATTGATCTCTGCAAAAATCCTCCCAGCCATAGGTGCCATTCACTCTTTCATCAGGAGCCATTAGTCCCAAGGGCAGGGGTAGGCAACCTTGGCTCTTTTATGACTCGTGGACTTCAACTGGCTCCATGCTGGCTCAGGAATTCTGGGAGTTGAAGTCCACGAGTCATCAAAGAGTCAAGGTTGCCTACCCTTGCCCAAGAAGATTCCCAAACTAGTTCTGTCTGAAGAAATAGAACTTGATTGAGAACTAAAGATGAGATGTCCAATTCCTGAATCAGTTACTTACTTTATCTTGCTAGGACTGATCCCGTTTCTCCCCAAACAGACATTAGGTCAGCACCTTAGCAGCATCACCTGGATTCCGATGATAACGGAGTCCAAAACATCAGATAACTTGCATTATGCATGCTCATATAGACTGTGCATACTCATGTACATGTTAAAGGCGATGGGAAAAATGCTGAGGCCTGAGGAATTCCAGAAAGCAGGGGCCATGGGTTTGACCTGCCTTTCCCTATCGACACAGACTGCAGAGAAGGAAAAACTACTGCAAAATAGTACTTCACCTACTCATATACTAAACTGGTCCGAAGAATGATGATCAATGGTGCAGGAAGTCACCAAGAGATGAACAGCCAAGAGAACTGCACCCCCCTTATTCTACCAGAAATCATCCACAAATGTAATCAGTGCTGCCTCAGTAGAATATCCTGGCCTGAAAGGTGACCCCAAATGGGTCTGTTTCTTCTATATCCCTCTTAAGTTGCAGCCCAACCATCTTCTACATACTCTTCCCCCACCCCCAAAGGGAAGTTGGGGAGTGGACCGAAATTGTGCAATATTATTGTATCCTGTGAAAGTTTTTTTGAGGATGGGTGTACCACCACCTCTTTCACTATGCCTTTGCTCAAGGATGAATTTGCTACTGCTCAAATTCAACTACAGGTGGTCTTACGAGCCAGAAGGATTATGGATTTTATACACAGGAGGCAATGCTAACAGCACTAAGAATCTGTCCACTTCCTTAAGATTCACAGGATCTAACAATATAATTGGTTTAATCAGGGAGTCATATTTGCTTTCCAAAACAATACATGCTATAACTTGCCAATAATGTTGTTCATTCCCCAAAATATACAGACAAACAGAAGTGACAAAATGGGGACCTCATAACTTTTCAGGATAAATTTAAGACAGCAATTTTCTGACATAGGAATGTTGAAGACAGATTAAAAAATGCTGAGTGGCCATTCATCAAAATATGTAATTCTATCTGCAATTATTTAAACATGAAAAAGACTTTTTAAAAAAATTCACAAATTATACAAATCCCCCCCCCGCAAAGGTAGAATCAATGGGATGTTTACTTCAGTAATTTTTATACCATACAGCATAATAATAGTCATCTATTTTGTTGGAATCTTATTTTTGAGCTGCAGTTGAAAGATTAGGAAATGCTGACTATCTTAAAGACATGTACTGAGGTGAAATAGCAAAGTATAATTTTGACTTTCTGGTTCACAGCTCACCTTTTAACAATCTATAAGCACACAGTAATCAAGCAAATTGCCACGATGTAAATATGCCCCATGTTTATGTGCATACTCAGAACCTCTTCTTCTCCTCTTTAAAAGAGAGATATCCTACTATAACTAAAAACCACTTTTCAAACTGTTCCAGCTTGAAAAAAAATGACTTGAAGAATGGCAAAGGAAGCCTAAGTGGAAAAGGATATTTTATTTTAGAAAGTGAATGTCAAGAGCTTACTAGAATTGCAAACAATGTTAGCCCTACAACTTTAGCTTGTCTTTTTCTCAAATAGCATAAATAGCTATAGATTTCGCCAACATAAACATTTCTGTAGTTTTCCTAGCAGCAATAAGGACCTGCTTTTTTTTCAATTTTTTTTTTTACTTTCACATTCAGTCTACAACTCTTGCCTTTCTTGATGGTCTCCCATCCCTCACTCAGGCCCAACTCTGCTTTTCTTCTTTGCTGAGGCAAGATCAGTCAGGTGCTGCCACTTGCTGAGTCATGATAATCATGATTAGTACTTAAATAGTTCTTTAAAAAAACATTCAGGAGTTAGTGGAAAGGGCCCTATCAATAACCCGCAAGCATAACGAAAGTTGGGTGATTGACATCCAATTGGAACCAAAGAAATGGGAAACCTCAGAAATATATTGTACCAACCAGAGACATCTTGTAGGGGAGATGTGTGGGATAAAAATTAATAAATAAAACAATACCCACCAGCACCATCTTTACAAGACTTTACCATCATTTACGGCATAAATTGGCTCGCAATTTTAATTATTAGACTGAGAGTTTGGTGTCTCACTTAAAACCTCCATAAGCCATTTAGAATTCCAAAACCTCACAAACAACTTATTATATTCTATGAACGACCAGACAACACCCAGCCAACATCTTTTGGAAAGGGAAGGCTTCACCAGAAACTCTTAACCCAATTACAGGCAGACCTCACGACCACAACCAAGCCCAAAATGTATGTTGCTAAGTGAGAAATTTGTTAAGTGAGTTTTTGCCCCATGTTATGACCTTTCTTGCCACATCTGTTAAGTGAATCACTTCAGTTGTTAAGATTGGTAACACGGTTGTTAAGTGAATCCGGCTTCCCCATTGACTTTGCTTGTCAGAAGGTCGCAAAAGGGGATCGGGTGACCCCGGGGGAACACTGTGACCGTCATAAATACGAGTCAGTTCTCAAGTATCCAAATGTAAATCAGGTGACCATGGGGATGGTGCAACGGTCGTTAAGGGTGAAAAGCGGTCACAAGTCAACTTTTTGCCAGGGCCGTTTTAACTTCGGACGGTCACTAAGCAAACTTGTTGTAAGTCGAGGACTACCTGCGCAAGGCCGGAAACGAGCATCCCCTAAGCTATTTTCTGCGTGGTGTATCCGAGTTACAGAAACAACTATGCCTTTTCTTAAGCTTGGCGGAGTTAACGAAGCAAGGCAGGCGCTCTCTTCAACCCGGGTCGAAAGAAGGCGGCCGTCTTCATTTGGCAAGCTCGAACTCGGTCCTTAAGGCGCGAGGGGGGCCGCTTCCTCGGGGCGCCTTTGAAGCCGAGACCCACCGCGGGAAGGGGAGAGGCAGGCGGCAAAGGCGCCTCGGGAAGCAGCGTGTCTGCGGAGGGCGGTGGGAAAAGGCAGGCCGGCAAGCGGGCAGGGCCGGCGCTGGGCCTGCGAGCGCCTCAGGTTGCGGCTTCCTGTCTCTCCGCGCTCGCGGCAGGCCCAGGAGGGGGCGGGCCCCTCCGCGCGGCCAGGCGAGCCTCTCACAGGCGCCGAGCGGCCCCAAGATGGCTCCTTCCCGTCACCCGCCAGGACGAGCCTTCCCCCCCCCTCCCCTCCGCGGCCGCCATTTCTGCCACTCACCCAGGAGCGAGCGAGCGAGCGAGCCAGCCGCCTCCTCCGCCTCCGCCTCCGCCGCCACCGGGACCTCGACGCCGGGCCCTTTCTCCCGCTCCGCCCCCCTCCCTTTTTTTCCCCTCGCCCGCGCGCTCTCACCTCGTCAGGCCGCGCCTCTCGCGAGAACGCCGCCGCCAATCGCGCCGCGCCGGCCTCGGGGAAAAAAAAAAAACGCTGGGGGCATAGAGACGGGAATGAAGGAGAGGGCCGGAAGTGCGAGGTTGGAAGCGCCGGAGAGCGAAGGGAGGAATGGTGGTTGCTCGGAAGGAACGCGAGGACGAAGCGAGTGATTTGAAATCTTACAAGGGGAGCGGGGGGGGGGCGTCTTATCTGGGCTCGGCCCGGAGCAAGAACTCTAAATGCGTACTTTATTCCCTTTGAGCGAGCCTTCACGTGGTCGGTTTCTGGTTCCTGAGGTTGACACAGCCTTGAGTCAGTTTGTTTAATGGTGGTTGACACTGAATCACAGTTTGTTTAATGGTGGTTTTACACACTGAATCAGTTTTTTTAACGGTAGTTGACACTGAATCATAGTTTATTTAATGGTTGACACTGAATGACTTTAATGGTGATTGACACTCCAAATTACAGTTTGTTTAATGGTGGTTGACACTGAATAACTTCAATGGTGGTTGACACACTCCAAATCACAGTTTGTTTACCGGTGATTGACACACTGAATCAGTTTGTTTAATGGTGGTTGACACAACCACAGTTTAATGGTGGTTGACACACTGAATCAGTTTGTTCAATGGTGGTTTCCTGCATGTATTACAATGGGCTGGTTATTTATTAAAAAGACGTATACAATTTTGAATTTATACACTGAAAACATTGAAACGTGAAAGCCAACTGGGCAACTAGGCCAATCACCAGGAGACAGTGAATTCTAGTCTCACCTTAAGCCAGAAAGATGGTAGGTAACCCTGGGCCAGGCCCGCTCTCTCTGCCCAACCCACCTCACAGGGTTGTTGTTGGGAAAATAGGTGTGTTGGATATGTTAGCTGCCTTGAGTTACTTATGAAGTACTAAAGATAGGATAACAATCTAGTAAGTAAAATAAATACAAATCCACAGCTTAAACCCCCACTCCCGTTGTTGTATGCTAAACCACAAATAGGCAAACTATTTACTTCTGGGCTTAATCCAGCCTACTATACTAAAACAGTTTCTCCTCATCTGATTACAGTACTGTTTTTGATGACCTCTCCATTATTCCCAACACCATAGTACAGATGTGGCAATTGTTTTTTCCTCAGGGTGTAAAATATTTTAGAGATTCTGGTATATTTCATTGTTTCTTTACACACCATGTACTAAGCCTTTGCTTAAACATTTACTAATTGTCCAAACCATGTCTTTTAGGCTTCATATAATACACAAAACTTACAACTGTGCTGGCTGAGTTTATCAAATTCAGGAAGCTCCAAGCAAACCAACTCTCTCTGGTGTAGCGAAATGACTGAATCCAACCCAGGATGGTGAGATTTCAGTTGTGGCCACTTGCAATAGTGTTGTATTGTGAATAGATAACCCTTGCTTTAAAGGAAACTTCTTTTTTAACATCTACCTGCTGAGGGAACACACTATGCTTCTCTTAAGTAAATTGGCTGCCACCTCCAATCTTTACATGATCTAACCCAGTGATCTTCAAACTTGGCAACTTGTGGACTTCAACTCCTAGCTGGCTGGCTGAGGAATTCTGGGAGTTGAAGTCCACAAGTCTTAAAGTTGCCATCTTTGAAGACCCCTGATCTAACCTCATCCATTTTGAATCACTTACCATTTAAATCCCAGTAATACATGCAACTTCCAGTAGTTTTTATAAGTAAAGGAATCATTTCCCCTTGAGGTTTGTTGCATATCAGAAACTCCAACCAGAACAGAAAAATATTTCTCAAATAAAACCCACCCAGAGGGACACTTGAAAATAATACGGCTCTTAGCAGCATGATAGCCTATGCTAATGTCTTGGGTGCCAGAAGTTGTAACAGAATTTCAACACATGCAGCATCTTTCAGAGAGGAAGGAAGTTAATGAAAAGTCATATTCCATATGTATTAGGTTTGGTTGGTCATTTAGAATGACTGCCCAGCATATTTATCAGTCAGATCCTAGTCAGCTGGAAAACTCCCCTGCTCACCTAATATTTTGCAGAGAATTCTGGTGGCTGCAATGTGTGGAGGTGTTTAATTGGGGGAGGCTGATCTACATTTTTAAAATAGTAATCCTTTTACATATTGCTTTTTGGGTTAGGACAGGTGTGGGGAACCTTGGCTCTTTTATGACTTGTGGACTTCAACTCCCAGAATTCCTGAGCTGGAGTTGAAGTCCACAAGTCATAAAAGAGCCAAGGTTCCCCACCCCGGGTTAGGACAAGGATTCTCAACCTTTGGAATCTATCAGCCTTAAGTCTGCCCTAGATACATCTAGAATTTAATTCCAAATTGTAATTTTAATATATTATTGAATAGATATGGAAATACATTACATCACTAGGGAGTGATCAGTTAGGTATTAAATGCCATTGTGTTGGGTGTGACTTTTCTTAACTATGAATCCTTCATCTCAACCCACCTCTGGTACCAACGCACAGCTTTCCAAAGGGCACTTTAATGATCTCCTTCATATCATCCGTCCACTATTTTTTCCTAAGCCATTGTTGAAGGAAAAGTCTTCATCATGGTTCAGTCCAAGCCAGGGATAAACAACATGGCGACTGCTTTAGAAAGAAGGTTACAGTTTATTGAAGAGGAGAGCCAGACAGGAAGATGGCTCTGGAAGAAAAGAGGAGAGAGAGCACATGTAGGGAGTGGGTTTTTATATCCTCTGGAGCCTTTTGTTTGGAGTTAAATCTCCCATACTTGGGTTGCAAAACTCTAAACCACTAGATGGCAGCAAAGAGATATAAAAATATCTACCTTCCTAGACCTAGAGTACTGTAATTTGTTGCCTTCTAGTGGCTGTTGGAAACTCTGCAGGCCACATGTGGTATGGGTGTGTGTACACTTTGAGTCAATACTGATTTCTGGTGACTGCCTGGACAAGTCCTTGCAGTTTTCTTGGCAAGATTTAAAAAGTGGTTTGTGATTGCTTTCTTCCAAGGGCTGAGGTAACTGATTGACCCAAAGTTACCCAGCTGGTTTTGTGCTTAAGTTGGGACTAGAACTCACAATCTTCTGGTTTCTAGCTTAGAGCAAACTGGCTTGCCCAATATTTAAACACTCCTGATCTGATTTATAGGATCTGAAGAAAAGCTAGAGAATGTTTATTTTGCATGTTCTACTTTGTTGCTCTGGTTTGTAGTTTTATGTAGTAAGTTTTATTCCGTCTGGGTTGCTGAGCTTTAATAATTTGAATCTGGAGGATTTGAAAGCACTGGGAAAGATTCAACAAATTCATGTCAACGGAATTTCTGGGTCCCAATTGAGGACTACCTGTGTTAAATCTAATGAACCCTGTGCAGGAAGCACTCCAAACATTAGAAAGGGTGATACAAATTGCTGGCTTTTCATTGGGTTTCAACTGCACTACATCTCTCTCTCTCTCTCTCTTTCTCTAGGCGCACAAAGACATGGTGGTGAGCTCAGAAGGTGCTTTGGCTCAGTTTCAGAAGCTTTTCCAAGAACAAAGGTCAGTTATTGCAAAATCAAGAGTCAAGCTACAGAATGTTTAAACCTTGCTGATTGATTCTCCAGCCCTGACATTGATGAAAGTACATTTTGCTGCCTGTTTCTCTGCCTTGGATCACCAGAGCAACTACCAGGTGTTTTGATCACTTGCCTGGCTTTATTCTCTCTTAGTTTCACGGGCTTCAGCCTTAAGCGTGGTGGTTTTTTCCTTCAGAAATGCTGAAAGGCACAGATAATAAAGGTAGTCCTCAACTTAACAACAGTTCATGTGGTGACCGTTCAAAGTTACAATGACACTGAAGAAAGTGACTTATGCCTGTTTTTCCCATGGCCATTGCACCATCCCCATGGACACATGATCCAAATTTGGTAGTTGGCAACTGGTTCATATTTATGATAGTTGTGGTGTCATGTGATCAGCCTTTGCGAACCTCTTGACAAGCGAAGTCAATGGGGAAATCCAGATTCAATCAGAATAGAGCTGGGACCTTGAAGGTCTTCTAGTCCAACCCCCTTGCTCAACACTTAACAACATTCAACTGTGCTTCTAATTTAAGAAAGGTAGTGATTCAATTAACTACTGTGGCAAGATAAGTCGTAAAATGCAGCAAACTCACTTAACTGATATTTCACTTAGTAACATAAATTTTGGGCTCAGCTGTGCTCGTAACTCGAGGACTACCTCTGCAGACTCTATTGCACCAGAAGCTTCCACATTCTCTTCCCTTACCAGGCACTTTTATATTCTTCCCAAGACACCAGGAACAGATTGCATGAGACAACTGACTTGCTTCATAGCATGTAGTTTATGTTTTAGAGCAGGGATTTGATTTGGGCAGGCTTAAGCAACCTTGGCTCTTTTATGACTCGCGGACTTCAACTCCCAGAATTCCTGAGCCAGCCTGGCTCAGCTTGGAGAGGTCCCTTTCCCCTCAGCGTGGATGGCTCAGGAATTCTGGGAGTTGAAGTCCACGAGTCATAAAAGAGCCAAGGTTGCCTACCCCTGGATTTGGGGATTCAAGCGCATCTAAATACGCACGGCTCTTCCCGCCTCCCATGAGCGCTACCTTCCCCAACCACAAGGGGCGCTTCGTCACTCGGCGGAGCTCGCGCTCCTTTTCCGTCCTCGGCCGCGCCTCACTTTCTTTTCCCCTAAGGAAAGGAGCTCGTCTCTATGGTTTGCGCCGAGCAGTCCTCCCAAGTGCCAGTGTGTCCGCCCGCGAGAGAGCGGTCATCCCTTCGGCGGCTCCTGCGAGCGGTCTCCGTCTTATCGGGCGGCGGCCATTTTGGCGACGGGTTCCTCAGTCGCCTCAGCGCGGGCGGAGCAACAAGTCCCCCGCCCGGCGCTGCCGAGAGCGAGCTCGAGGCGGCGGAGGAGGAGGAAATGGCGGCTGCGGTGGCCGCTGATCTCAGCTGAGGCGGTGAGGCCGAGGAGAGGCAGCGACCCCCGGTTCCCCCCTCAGCATCTCTGCGCGGCCCATTCCCCTCCTCTCCGGTGAGTGAGGCACGCGGGCAAGCCCGGCGCGTCAGGCCTGCTAGGAAAACGGAGGAAGGCGGCGGGCCAGGAGTCGTTCGCCCGCTCCCTCGTCCCCGCTGACGCGCTGCGGCCTAGTGGGAAGCGCTCCCGGGCGGTGACCCCACAATCGCTTAACGTCAAAGGGGTTTCGTGACGTGGCGGCGCCTTTCTCTGGCCGGCACCTCCATCGCCCTCCTTAGAGAGGCGGCCCGGGCGAGCGAGGCGGGTCGCTCTCGGCCTCGCTTCTCCCGGATGGGACGACGAGGGCGGCTTTGCAGGCCTTGCGGGGAGGTGAGCGCGAAGGGAGGCCCCGCCTCGCCCGAGCCGACCGTCGTTGCCTCCGACCTTCTTTTCTTCTCCCCTTTTGGGCCGGGGAGGGCGGAAAGGAAGGATCGCGTTTTTCTCCTCACATCGGGCGGGGGGGGGCGGGGAAGGGCGGAAACGTTTAAATACGCGTTAAATTTTTAACGCGGGAGGGGGGGGGTTAAAAATAGGCTCTTCAACATGGTCAGTGTTGACCCCCCCCTCCAAGGATTGATGGGACTATCCAATGGGGGTCGTCGTCGGTTTTGTTATTATTCGGTTAGTTCAAGTAGCCTCGAATTATTCGGGGCTTCGACACATAAACTGAAATTTCACGGAAGGCTTGAGGAGCTGAATGTGGGGAGCCCTGGGTTAAAAGCAAGGGACGTCACCGCCCCTTTTGCTTGTTGAGCCTGGTGGGGTTTTGCACGGGGGAGGGGCGCGGCTCTGTGCATTTTGGGACATGCTTTCGCATCGCGATTGTGTAAATCCGTCTGCTCAGAACCCCTTCAGTCTGGAGGAAGCCCTGCAAACGAAGAGCTTCATTTTTTTTAAGGCCTTTTGGAGCTGCCCTCCTTGAGCTGCAAACATGCAGACAGCCACCAGATGGCAGCAGAGTGTCCCGTGTTCTGTATCCCAACGCTGCCCTCTAGTGCAGGGGGTCTTCAAACGTGGCCCTTTTATGACTTGTGGACTTCAACTCCCAGAATTCCTCAGCCAGCGTGCCTGGCTGAGGAATTCTGGGAGTTGGAAGTCCACAAGTCATAAAAGGGCCACGTTTGAAGACCCCCTGCACTAGTGGTTGCCTCAGATTTTTGCAACCCAATTAGGACAGTTCTGTGATGCAGTTCTCCTTCCAGATAAAAGTTCACTCTGTCATCCCCAAAGATAGATGGCATTAAGAAATAGCGTATGGTCCAAATAAGCTTTGTTGATAAATGGAGATTTCAAATTAATTCTATATTCTCAGTTCAGCAGCTACAGATTTTATGAGAGTTATACAATCTGACTGGCAGTGCATGTGTAGGATTGCGCTATCAAGAAGCTAGCTGTAAGAGTGACTATATTTTCTTGATCTTGCATGTAATTCTTGTTAAATCCATGAGAGTTGCTAGTCATCAGTAACTCCCTCCCAATAACACCTGCTTTGTTTGGTTTTGCTAGCTGCTGGCTGAAACCTATTTTTTAATAGCTAAACTATGTTTCCATCTACTACTTAATTTTTGAGGAGGGAGATTGAAAATGAACAGAGCATAAGTGGTTTCTCTTCAATATTTCTTTTCTGTGTATTTAGGGATTGATGAAGTTAAACTTCTTAATTGCATACAAATTATAATAATATTAAAAAGAACCTTATAAAGGGTGTGGAAATATATATTCAGTGTGTAGGAAAATGGGAAATGTGTGAATTGCTTCTATAATACTGAAATCCTTTTTTGATCTACTGTTCTTATATCTAAGCACAAATAATTTCATTAATGATTAAATATCTTTTTATACCAACAGTCTGAATCATATTTTGCAGAATTTTATAAGCCAGAGAAAGACAATTTTGTCCTGTTTCCAGGAATTAATAGTTCTGGTCTCTTAAAATAACAAAACAGATTTGACTGTTCCTAATGCAATTTGGGAATTGAAAAATTCTCTCCCTCAGGAAGTACAAATATTTTTTATACTTGTGCAACTAATAAATTATTTTTTAAATCTTTAAATAAAAATACATAGGAATATTACACTTTGGAACCCTTGTATTGAAGGCCACATACTTTGGGGGCAAATTTTGCATACCAAACTTCAGGACTCTTGTACTAAGTTCTTTCTTACATTCACACTTTCTTAATAGAATTTATTGGCATCTGTAAATGCCTAGAATTATCTTTTTACGTATTACCAAATACCATATTAGTAATATTTAGAAGAGTTAATTTTTGTTCTAAGCTTCCCAATTGTGTTTATGGATAAATTTGTCAGGAATCTCATAGATTAATTAAAGATTGAATTATTTAATCTGTGATTGCTATTATTTTGCAAAGATAATATAGACTTTAGCTGTAATATATGTGGATAATAAAATGTTCACCAGTACTGGATGTAGCTCAATATTAGACACGTAAGAAAATGCACGGCATTTATATTCTGTTTATCTAATAAAATCTTGTAATATAGTTTGGCAGTTATAGAAACATTGAACACTAGCATTTTCTTTGTCTCAGTTTGAAAGATCATAAGCAATGTTAACTCTTAGAAAGATTTAGGAAGGATTGTTAGTCATTTCATGATTTATTTTGCAATAATTGTAAACCACCCCATCAAAAAGATTCTATGAAGGAAGACAGTATACTAGGCCAATCCATAATAACATTAATTTAAAAATAATTAGCAATATTGTACTCAGATGGCCACCTATAAGTTTGCTGAAATAAAACAGTGTTAAGGACCTTCAAGAATGAATGGACGGCTGGAGCCAGGCATGGGTATAAGGATAGTATATATCAGAAGGACATTTGAGGATATCTTATCCCTTTCTTGATGTCTGAACTGTATGGAAGAATCATGCTTAGCAAGGCAGCCTCCCCCCTTCTCTCTATCACACACATAGATATAGGTAGGTTGGTAGCAGGATATATAGAGCTTTCTAGGTGATTACTAGCACTTTGAATGTGTCTTGGAGCTTGGAAGCCAACCAGCTGCTCATGCAATAACCTTAAAATATATAGTTGTCTAGGATAGACTGCAGTACCCAGTTCTGACCTGATTTAGGGAGCTAAGGGGTATTTAGGATGCTTTGGATTCCTCCCTCCCATTGCTAGTGAAAGTTCAGAAGCTGTCCCAACATTGTAGCAGAAAGCATCAGCCACAATATTATGTTGCAGGGGACAGTCAAAAGTGGTCTGAGATTGTGTTGGACTTTGTAATGTCCCACCAGCCAGTCTCCATTGACATTGAAAATTAGGTAGGGTTGGGCGTAATTGATAGACCACCAGAGAATACAGGACTGCAGTTTTGATTTCAAATTTGAGATTGAGAATCTCCACAGACATCTTTCCTAAATAATTTATTCACATTTCTAGGTTGCTGGTCATGAGGATAGATTCAGGATGTTATTTGAGGGATTGTGAAATGACAGTAGTCTCTTGGAGCTGGCAAGGATTTGCATTAATTATAATTCAGTCATAGTTGCCACCCCCACCCCCATTCCTGTTTAGGATTGCTCTGGCTGTTTCTGTAAAATAGAAAATTGATGATTTCATGTTCACTGGACTTCTTGCCTGTATTTTAAAGCTGTACTTTACATTGAAATAAATCTAAATACAGTATGTGAATAAGTGTTTTACATATAGTGTTTTCAAAATTGCACCCTTGTAAATTAGGCAACGATATTTTAATAACATATTAACCTATATTATTTTATAGTGTAAAATATCTGATTCGGTTGCTCTAGTATATTCTCTGATATAGCAGTATAGATAATTGTTTGAGTTATTGCTCTGCTACTATGAGGAACTATTTTTATTAAGATATTAAAGATCAGAATTTACTTGCTTAACTCTTCCTCAAAAGATAATATACTAATATTGGGTTTAGGAAAATGGCACATTTGTTGAAGATTTATGAATTTCAAAATGTTACTACTTGCATAAAATCTCATTTGCCTTTGGCTTTTCCTTTTGTAACATACTTGTTTCCATTTGACATTTGTTGTCCTTGGCACCATGATATGGTATGATGGGTCAGTATGAAAATAGAATTTCATAACACAGCAAATTTTCCATATCTTGAAACTTTAGCTTAGAAATTATTCCAAAGTGTTGCAGAAGACATTTAATTGGGTAATTGATGCTCTAATAAATAGTAGTTATATAAAATCTCAACTGTTACGTTTCATCCATAGTTTTGAAATTAATCATTCTTAAATAAACTATTTAATATGTACTGATTTCTTTCCTTTCACCCAAATTCTGTCATTCATTTAGCTAACACTGTCACAATAATAGAAATTAGTAATATATGTATTAGCGCTAGCTATATTTATATACTAATATTTATTGCCTTTTTGTAGTTTAATTGCTAGTTCTCAAATACTTTTGTTAGTAAACACTATAGTTTAACAATCCAGCAGAAGAATGTGATATTCTCAGAAAAATGATGAAAATATGAAGATGGTTGCAGTTTAACAGAAGAGAAACAAATATTGTATGCACAGACTGACTTACTTAACATTGTGGTTTATGAGTCAACAAACATGTATTTGACATAGTTGGAGTATAATTGAAATGAATCCTGCCATTAAAACATTTCTAAATAGGTATTTTTCACTCAACTAAATACCGAAGCAATTATTATTGTTTCTGCAGACTATGTACAGATTTCACATAATCTTTTTCCTTTAATTAATAAAATTAAAAAGTTATAGGTGGTTATGCACAATTCTTAAATCTGAACAATTAACATTGCATAAAACGTGGTCACTCAAGTAACATCATGAAGTTAGTCTCCCTTTCCTCTTTGTCTCCAGAATCACATTAAAATGATTGATGATTGAAGGTTTCTTTTAAATAAGATTAGGCATTTTGTTTGGATGATTCATAAACTTATTCATGGCAAGATCCAAAGAGCGAATTATTAAACTTTTATAATGTTCTTTTCCTCTAAATATTGTTTTTGTTATTGAAGCTTCAGGATAGTAATTGGGCATGGGTAAGCTACAACAGAATATGAAAATAAAAATCTGTTGAGCTCCTCTATAGAAGTGCTTTTCTATTCATACATTGCTAAATATATACACATAGACTAGGTCCAGTCTTGGATTTGAAATGAGAAATCATCTCTCGTGGTACATATTATTGTGAATAAAAGAACTGCATGACCTGTACTTTATCTTAAAGAAACAACTATATTAAAGAGTACCAGGACTGACTGAACCTTTAAAAAAAAACCCTTCAGGCCCTGTTATGTAATTGAATTGAATTATTGAAGGTAATTGCCAGATATTATATATAGGATACATAGTGTATTTTAAGAATCATAAATCTTCAGTTTGACAAAAAGTCTAGAATAGCCGGTTGCAAAACATTTAACTTCAGAATTATTAAAGTTTTAGCTGATAATTTATTGAGTGGTCCTTGGTACTCTCTGAGCTTAGTTGTTTTCTTGCAGATGTTTCATTATTCAAACTAGGCAACATCAGTGCCAGTTATTCATTATTCATTGAACTACAAATGCAACAATTTAGCAACATTGCAAATAAATGATCTAGCTATATGGACTAGATGCTTTAATTGTAGGAAACCTTAGTCTGGAAATTAGTACTGCATATGTCTCATCCATAACTAATGCCAAACTTTGCAGATTTGTAGCCCCTCAAATTTTTCAATGGATATTTCTACCATCAGGGTAGCTAAAGAAAATAAAGCCAAACTGGGATCTCCATTCCACAGTTCTGGACTTAGTCTCAGCCTGTTCAGACTGTTATTTCTGATCCAGAAGCAATTCTTTGAATCAGGTCGTATTTTTCTTTCATTTTTGTTACTTCTTGTCGAAGGAAGAGAGAGGGAGAACGACGAACGGCCGTTCGCTTTCTTCTCTTAGCCAGGCAATTGCAGCGCTACCGCAAGGCTCTCAGGACAGTCGATCGATCAGACTAAACAAAGAGCTGGGGCGCCATTTTAGTTGACCACCCAGCGAACTCCAGGGTGTGGGGAAGGCCGTTGTTTATCCTGAGACACCCCCCCACCAGCACCTCTCTTCCTCTCTATAGAGTTCCTTCTCAAGGGAGCAGCTGCGGAGAGTGTAGGAATCACCCGGTTACTTTTACCGAAGCTCCACTGGCCGGCGGAATGTTTGATCAGAAGTCTCTCGGTCGCCATTTTTTTTTCTCCTCGTGTCTCATTTTTTCTTGCAGAGCAGGGAAAGGAGGACAGTAAGCAGACTGCTCTCCTTTTTTTCCTCTCAGGGCAGTCTGCAGCAGCGTCCCCTTCCTCCTTCCTAGCCAAGCCCCTCCCTTCAAAAAAAAATCAAAAATTTTCTATCAATCAGTCGAATATCTCTTTGAAGAAGAGACAGTCAGGAACCGGTCAAATTCAATCCATTATTTTCCTGAACTAAACCTGCTATGGGCTCTATTGAGATTTCTCCCAGTTTTTCGAATTGGGATATCTCTTTCTGCCAATGGCAGACACAAACACTGCCCAATCAACACAGGAATCCTCCATAAGCCCTCCTGGGCGCAAGAGGCCAAGATCATCTAACCAGGAGGTAGCAGGCAGAATCAAGGCCAAAGCAATCTCTGGCAAAAGGTCTTCTAAGGCAGCAGATAAGGAGGGCAAGCGTAGACACCAGGCCCTGGAAAAACAGTTTTCTGGGGCCAAAAAGAGGCAAGCCACAGCAGAGGACGGCCTAGACCCACCTAATTACAAAGGAGGAAATATTTGGCCCAAGGAAGCCTGGTCAAGAACCTCTGGAAACAGAGGTTGATGCAGTACAGGCAATTGAATCCCCTCTTTGGAAAGGGCCTGAAGGCCCGGGGATGATGACTGGTTTCCAAGAAGCATTGTCATTGGAACATTTACAATCTCTGATATTTCAGGCCGTCGCTCAGGCCATGGCTTCTTCAAGACACCATTGTTCCAGGACTTGGTCCATGGTTTGAAGAGGCCGTTTGCTCCTCTAGCAAGAGAAAGCCTCTGTGTACCACGAATCAATCTCTCCTTCTCTATCTTCCAGAGGCAGGAAGTCTCCTGCAGAGGACTATGAGCAGTCAGATCAGGGGCTGTCAGAGGATGATGACATATCCCCAGATCCTCCACCGTTCATGGGTCTATTTAACCCCACCCTGTTCAAGTCCCTACTTCACAAGGCCAGCAGCTCTGCCAAGATTGAAAGACCCTTGATCCCTCAGGAGGGACCTTCAACTAGTCAGGTCACAAACAACAAGGTGTTTTCTCAACCCACCTACACACAGCAATTTATTCCCTGTCCTCTCTTTTTTGATTCAATCCAGAATAATATGGGGACACCGGGATCCTTTCCCCCGATGGGGGGAACAGACAAGAAGCTGTTCATTATAGACCCTGGCCTAGCGGAGGTAATAGAGGTCCCGAAGGTAGACAAGCTTGTAGCCGTGCTTTTTTCCCCATCCACGGTAGCCAGAGACGCAGCAGAGGTCCTGAAGTCTGAGGATAGGAAGGCGGATCTCACCTTCCGCAGGGCACACCAAGCCTCGGCGTGGGCAATCAAGGCATCTATTTCTAATTCCTTTTTTGCTAGGACTATGTTTATTTATTTATTTACTTGATTTGACTTCTATGCCACCCTATTCCGGAGAACTCAGGGCGGCTCACAACATAATAGAAATCACCAATAAAATACATGAATATAAAAACCCATAAGTTAAAAAAGAAAAAAAGCAATCATTCCACAAACATACACTGACTAGGGGCAAGATGTTAGCTGCCCCAAGCCTGCCGGCAAAGATATGTTTTAAGCAGTTTACAAAAGGCGGAGAGGCTGGGGGCGACACGGATCTCCGGGGGAAGTTGGTTCCAGAGGGCCGGGGCCGCAACAGAGAAGGCTCTTCCCCTAGGCCCCGCCAGGCGACACTGTCTGGCTGACGGGACCTGGAGAAGGCCGACTCTGTTACTTTGGCTCCGCCAACTCCAGGCGAGAATTTCCCGGGACGAGGAGAGAACCCACCAGGACTTAAGGTTAGTGGCGGCAACGGAATTTCTGGCAGATTCCTCCTTACACGGGGCAAACTATTCTACACAAAAATTGCACAAAACACTGTTGCTCGTAGACTGCTGTGGCTCAAGCAATAGCGAGCCAACATCAAGTCAAAGTGGCGGTTGGCAGCAGCAACCTACAAGGGCAGCAAGCTTTTTGGTGAGGCTCTTAACCCTTATCTGGTAGAAAACAAGGATAAACGCAATGTGTTGGTCCACCAGTCCAAAAGAACGGAGAAGAGAGTCTCTTCCCTCCCTTGCAGGCCGTCCTTTCGATTTGAAGCAGGCCCAGAGCAGAACTCTTTTTCCCGTCCCTATCAGCCCAGATTAGACCGACAGGGCGATAGACCAGGCAGCAGGGACAGATTTAGGCAACAATTCCAGTCAAAAGCAGCCTTTTTGTGGAGGGGGGGCCCTTTCGCAAATCCAAGTGACGGTGGGAAGGACTCCCCCACTGGTGGCAGGCTGGCCCTCTTCACACACAAATGGCAGGCCACCACCACGGACCTTTGGGTCTTAAACACTGTCAGATTCGGCCTCTCACTGGAATTCATATCCAAACCCCCAAACCGATTCATGCCTTGCCCACTGTCAAGGGATCCAACCAAAAAGCGGCTCCTCAGGGAGGCTATCCTGCACCTTCTGGACATCCGGGCGATAGAGCTGGTGCAGAAGAAGCAACGGACAGGGGTTCTACTCCATATTATTTTTAGTCCCAAAGAGTTTGGGGGCGGGGTGGAGGGCAATTCTAGATCTAAAAAATCTGAACACCCACCTGGCATACAGGAGGTTCAAGATGCAGACTCTTCTGTCAATCTTAGCGAGCGTCAGAAAGGGAGATTTCCTGACGTCCATAGATCTGATGGAGGCCTACCTTCATATCCCAATCCTGCTGGAGCAACGAAGGTTTCTCAGGTTCTGCCTCGCAGGGCAGCATTATCAATACAGAGCTCTTCCCTTCGGCCTGTCCTCGGCCCCCAGAGTATTCACAAAGGTTCTGGCGACCCTCGCTGCATACCTGTGGACAAATCCGGTGCGCATCCAGTGCTACCTGTATGACATTCTCATTCAGTCCTCATCAGTTCAGGTGGCACAGGCAGACATAGCACTGACCCTACAGGTTCTTCAGAACCATGGGTTTTCAAACTTTCAGAAGAGTCAAATGGTCCCATCGACCTGTCTTCTTCATTTGGGAGCAGTAATAGACACATTAAGGTGTGAGGTCTACCTCTCTTGAGAACGCAGGAACAGCATTCAAGCTCTGGTCAGGTTAATCCGAAGAAGGCAGACCACCACACTGGCCACGCTCTCCAGCTTACTAGGGAAGATGATATCATGCATAGTGATTGTGCCGTGGGCACAGCTACACTCCAGAGACTTGCATTGGTTCCTACTCCCATTCCAGAAAGAGGGAACCGGTGCCTCCAACCGAAAGGTGAAAGTACCACCAGGAGTATTAAATTCGCTGAAGTGGTGGTTGTCTCCAGCCATGACAAGGGGACACATGTTCAAGGAGACCGTCCGAGTCACCCTGACCACAGACACCAGCCTATTCACCAGCCTATTCGGTTGGGGAGCACATCTTCAATCCTAGTTGGCACAGGGCCAATGGTCCAAGGGGGACCTGAAACACAACATAAACTGGTTGGAGCTTAGAGCTGTACATCTGGCTCTCGGTCATTTTCACAGCGCAGTGATGGATCAACACGTTCTAGTGCTCACGGACAACGTGGCGGCCAAAGCCCACATCAGCTGACGGGGGCACACGGTCGAGGGCCCTCATGACCGAGGCCAAAATACTGGGAACCTGGGCCGAGAACAACCTAGCCTCTCTCAGGGCAGAGCATATATCAGGAGAAGCAAATCAACAGGTGGATTCTCTGAGCAGGGCAACAATAGACCACTCAGAGTAGAGCCTACACCCTACTCTCTTCAGGGAAGCATCAGCCCGGTTCGGTCACCCAGTACTGGACCTGTTTGCCAGCCTCAAGAATGCTCAGTTCCCAAGATTCTTCTCTCGCTTCCTGTCTCCAGGAGCGGAGAGAGCAGATGCCCTCCAGGGACATTGGCCGGAGGGGTTACTGCACGCCTTCCCTCCACTTCCTCTGATTCAGACAACCATCAGGAAGATATTGCAGGAACAAGCAGAGATGATACTCATTGCACCGTACTGGCCAAGATGACCGTGGTTCGCCGACCTCATAAGTCTTTCTGCATCCCCACCATGGAGGATTCTGCACGATCAAATCTCCCTCAGTCAGGGGGCGCTACTTCACCCAGGAACCACAGTGGCTCCAATTAACCGCCTGGCACTTGAGCGGAGCCTCCTAGAAAGGGAAAGCTTTTCGCAGAGAGTCATTAGAACACTTCTGGCCTCAAGAAGGTCCTCAACCAACAGAATTTATGACTCCACTTGGAGAAATTATTTCAGCTGGTGCACAAGGCAGCAGCTAGACCCTCTTACTATTTCTATCCCAAGGATCTTAGATTACCTAGCGGAGGGTCTGGACAAGGGCTTGGCACCAAACAATTCGTAGGCGGGTGGCCGCCGTATCCTCTATCTTTACATATGGCAACTCTGAACCACTAGCCAAACACCTGGCAGTGCGGGTTTTCATTAAGGGCGCAACAAACAGCAGACCACCCGTGGTACACAGATTTCCCTCCTGGGATCTGTCCAAGGTCCTGCAAGCCATTACCTCACCTCCATTTGAACCTGTCAGGACATGCACATTACAATTTTTGACCCTTAAGGTCACATTCCTGATCGCAGTCACCTCAGCTAGGTGCATTTCAGAGTTGGCAGCACTATCAGTTAGAGAGGATCTCTGTATCTTCCACATGGACAGGGTGGTCCTACGATTAGATCCCTCCTTCGTTCCCAAGATTAACTACCTGTTTCACAAAACACAGGAGGTGGTGCTACCAGATTTTTGCCCTCAGCCCTCCCATGAATTGGAGCGCAAATGGCACACCTTAGACGTTTGGAGGGCCTTAAGGCAATACATTAAGCGAACAGCACCCTTCTGCAAGTCAGAGGTCCTGTTCGTTTCCTTCCACTCACACACAAGGGGTCAAAAGGTCACAGCTTCCACAATTGGTAGATGGATCAGGAAGTGCATAGCAGTCGCATACTAGGGATAGTCGATAGTAGTCCCCAGACAAATCACTGCGCACGCCACTCACAGCGCTGCCATCTCAGCAGCGTGGGCGACTCAGACACCGATTGAGGAAATATGTAGGGCGGTAACGTGGGCGTCGCCTTCCCCCTTCATAAGACACTACAAGTTAGATAGGTTCACATCTGTGGAGGCCTCATTTGGCAGGAGGGTCCTCCAGTGCATAGTACCAGAAAGTGGGACACAGGCCCAGACTGCTCCCCACCCAGAGGGACAGTGAGGCTTTGGTACGTCCCATTGGTGGATTCTCCACTCGTCATGCTGGAGAAGGGGTGATGTCTTACCTGAACGCCTTTTCTCAGCATGACGATAGAGAATCCACTCCCATCCTTAGGGCCAACCAGGTCCGGTGCAGGGAAGAGGATTGAGCCAACAAACGAAATCTTAAGTCAGCAACTTCGCCTCAGTCAAGAACTGGGGAATGGAGGTCCCAGGAAGAGGCGGAGCAAAATTAGCTGACTTAGTCTACGGGTAGAAGACAAGCATAACCCATTGGTGGATTCTCCATCGTCATGCTGAGAAAAGGCATTTCAGGTAAGACAATGCCCCTTCTTCATGTTTTAATATTTCTTCTTTGTTAGTTGTCTTATGTGTAAAACCTTGTGAAAAATACCAGTGTTAACGATCTCTTTTATCAGATTATTAAGATCAGATAGTAATTAAGCAGTCTCTTAAAAATGGAGTATACCAATTTCCTTGGTTCCCCTACTGACCAGGAATAGATTTAAACTAATTCATTAACATATGGGGGGGGGAAGAGTGAGAGTAAGGAAAAGCCTAGATCTGTGTTGTTAAATAAGAGAAGTATAGTGACTGTATTCATTATATGCTTTTTTATAAGTTTTCAGTGATCCTTATTTCCTGGGTTCACATAATAATGAGCTACAAACTTACCAACTATGTTCAGGCAATACATATTGTATGAATCTAGCTTTTAAAAAAAACTAGCTAAAAGTAAGTTATTCAATTGATTAAGAAGTTAAATTCTACATTAGGAGATTCACTTTAAAATTTTATAATAATATGGTCTGGTTCTTGGCTTTTAACAATTGTTAGTCATTAAGTCCAATGTACTACCCTTCCCTATATTTTCTTCCCTCAGTCTCCATTTTGCATTATGGTTACTTAATATTGGTCATACTGGTTTGGGTTTATTGGAATTGGTCCAAAAAATTCAGAAGGGTATTGAGTATATACTTTATTGAGACTTTGCTTTGTATACTTTACCGGAGAATTAATTTGGTCTAGTGGTTAAGGCATCAGTATAGAAACCAGGAAACTATGTCCCGCCTTAGGCACGAAAGCCGGTTCAGTGACTTTGGACCAATCCCTCTCTCTCAGTGCAACCCACCTCACAGGATTGTTGTAGTGGGGAAAATAGGAGGAGGAAGGAATGTTGAATATATTCACCATCTCATGTTATTTATAAAAATAATAAAAGCAAGATAGAAACTAAATAAAAATTATAAATAAATCATACTAGACATGAGGCCTACTCCTGCCTAGGGCACAAAACCAGCTGGTGACCTTGAGCTAGCTTATTTCAGCCTAGGAAGTAGGCAGTGGCAAAACACCTGTGAAAAATCTTGCCAAGAAAACTGCAGGCAGTCTCTGAGAATCAGACATGATTGAACGGAAGGGGAGAAAAAAACCCACTTTATTGACAGAACCCTACTGAATTAGTACTTGTTCTTTAAAATACTCTAAAAAGGCAAATCATCCTCCATTATTATCCCTATCCTGGCCAAATATACCGTATTCTCATTTTTAGTTAAGCAGTGGACATTGTTCTCAACTTAAAGCCATTTATTTCGTGACTATTTGACGTTACAACAGCAGTGGAAGAAAGTGACTTATGAACTGTTTTTCACATTTATGACCATTGCAGCCTCCCCATAGTCACGTGATCAAGATTTGGACACTTGACAAATTTTTATGACACTTGCACTGTCCTAGGATCATATGATCACCATTTGTAACCTTCCCAGCTAGCTTCGAACATGCAAGGTCAGTGGGGGAAGCCAGATTCATTTTAGAATTGCAGTGATTCACTAAACAACTACAGAAAAAGGTCATAAAATGAGGCACAACTCACGTAGAAACTGTCTTTCTTAGCAATGGAAATATTGGACTCAATTGTGGTTGTAAGTCGACTAACTGTACAGCAGAAGATGATCTGCAAGACAAATCATTGATGGCTTAACTTGATCTATTTCTAATAAAAATGGGTCAGTGGTCATTTTTACATATGATAAAGAGAGATTGCTGATGGTCAATTCTTGAAAGAGACTCTTGTCTAATCTGGAAGCTGAGGCAGTTGGACTTCTTTTCTTGTTGGTTTGAAATGTTTTGCTGCTTATCTAAATAACTTCTTCAATTTGAGCAAGTTGGTTAGGGGAACCCCATATATGTCCACCAGAGAAGTTTCATGTCTCGCCTAATCTGGATAGGCTCCTTAGGTGAGTAGGCAGAGACTCCGTGGGATATAAATGTTCCAACTCCTAAATCCTCTAAGGATGATCTTCCTGGTGAACCTGTGAGGTGGTCTTAATCTTCCTGGGGACTGATGCAAGAGCAGCATAAAAAATGGGGACAGGTTGTGTCTGAGAACTTCACCTCTGTTGACGGAAGGATTTCCCACTTTGCCATAAATGGATTCCTTCACTCCTCTCAGATCATTTTTATTCCTTGTCCAAAATGTGGACGTTATTTTCCTCAAAAGAGTGGGTTTTTTTTTCCTTTTACATGAAGGTATACTGCTGATTTCTACTTCTGTGATGTTGCTTCTCTTGGCCAGCAACAGCGATGTAGCTTTCAATATTTAATGTGTGGATGATCCTGTTGCATGGCGTTTATGTGCTAAATTGTTTGTTTGATCCAACGTTGCTTAATCCACAGACTCTGATCTCTTGTCACTGTTTATGCAGTGAGATTGGGTAAACTGTACTTGAAGCTTGAGATCTTATCTGTTGTAATTTTCTACTAGGCAGGTTTAATAATTATGGAATAGTGATGTAACTCTGAACTGGCAGGGAAAAGGATACATGCCTTGTTTTAGACTAGTCTCAGGAAGCATTGCCAATTACTAGGAACCATGGGACTTCAAAATCTGTAGCTCACTTAGTTGGCTATCCTTCTAGCCCAGGGGTAGTCAACCTTAGCTCTCTTATGACTCGTGGACTTCAATTCCCAGAATTCCTAAGCCAGCTTAGCTGGCTCAGGAATTCTGGGAGTTGAAGTCCACGAGCCATAAAAGAGCCAAAGTTGACCACCCCTGTTCTAGCCTGATATTGTTTTGAAGTCTAGTTTGAAATAGAGGCTTGACTGAACTTTCTCCAATTATGCCTGTACTTGTAAACAGCCAGTTGAAATGTAGCTACTGAGAAATAAAAATTTAAAATAATCTTCCTTCTACCCACCCTTGTAGAAAAAATGAGGCAGAAAAATATGTATAAGCACATCCTAATTAATATAATACCCAACTTAGAGATTTTTCTCCCAGTAAATGGGTGGATGTAGTGTGCTTATACACATTTATTTATATCAGTATAAACTCACACTTAGAGGTTGCACTCCCTTCTAAAAAAAATGGCCACCACAAAAGGTTAAGCTACTACTATTTGAATTAATAATAATGTAAATAAGAATTGCCTGTAAAATAAGGCACCTAGTTTGTAATACAAAGATAGAGGCTCAGATAAGATTGCCAACTATTCCTTTTCACACAATTCCCCTTCCCTCTTTTTAGTAGAAAATTTAAGACAAGAAAGGAACAAGGGTAAGGAAAGGGATAGGTAGATAAACAGAGAAGGAGAGTGAAAATGGTAAAAGAAAATAAAGTTAGAATTATGGCAAGAGAGAAGGGAGGGGGGAAGGAAGGAAGGAGTGGAAAGCACAACAATTATGCTGGACTCAATGAGCATGAAATGTATTCTTACATGTATGCTTACTAAATTACCTAAACATGCCTATATGGGTAGTCTGTAAAAAGTTCCTTAAGTATCATGTTTCTTATTTTCCAAATAAGAATTAGTTATGTTTAGGTATTACATAATACCTCAGTGGGAACTGGACTCTAGAAAAATGCTGGAATTCAAAAATAGAAAAGTCTCACAGCCTCCTCCTATTCTTTCCAGATAAACAATAATTGTTTGAAATAGTTAATTTTTATTATAAACTAATATATGGTAGCAATGAATCTAGGTTTATGGAACTTCCTTCTTGAAGCTATAAATAAATATGGCTGCTAGAAGTTTTTGGTGGCAATTTCTGACATTCCCTCTCCCCTTCTTTTTAGGTTTAATAAATTTGTCACTTGTCCTAATAGTATCTATCTTCCCCTGGATTGTAGGAGAAAGCGTTCAGTCTCCTTTAAGTCAAGTTTGACTCCTAGGGACTACATGGACACTAATAGTCACAGTTTTTTTGACAACTATGTAGGGCCGGTTAGTCACCATCTGTTTTTATTTCTTGGTTTAAACTGCAGTGGTTGTATTCTATTATGGTCTTTCCTCCAAATTCTGATTTGGCCTAATTAGGTTTAGCTTCTGAGCCCAGATAATTTCACCTAAGTGTTGTCTTTTGTTAAGGTATACTATGCCAGAAGAACAAGGAATTGTCCAGAAATTGGGTCTATGTATATGTATAAAAAGAATCTTGGATTATAAATATTACTATATTATTGGCTTGTTTTCAGCAGGAAGTAGTGTGGAACAAAGTAGACAGGAAGAGTCAAAACCAGTTACAGTTCAGAAGTGGATTATCTTTTTATGGTTCCAAAGACCATAGTGTAGATCAAAGAAGCTTTATTAAAAGGCTAGAGCATAATCTGTCCTTACTTAAGTTTTGGTTCGATGTTTGTTGTTCTCAGATTGATTTCATTTCTTTAAGACTTCAGAGAGCAGTGACTTTTAAATATGGTAACTATGCTATTCTATCTTTCCTCCCTCCCTGTTTTAAGGAGCACTCAAATGTTCACACCATGACCATTTTGGTAAAAAAACTAGTTAATTTTAAAAGTTTTTCATGGACCTATATCAGACATGTCAAACACAAGGCCCCGGGGCCGGATGCGGCCTGCGAAGTCATTTCATGTGGCCCATGAAGCCATCCTGGAAACAGTGAGGGAATAGCCCCCTCTGCCTTGACGGCCCAGGCTGGCCGGGAGCCAATGTACAATTTTGTGGTGGCCATCTATGCTGAAACGCATTCAGTCTTAGCTCCATAAGCCCCTCCTCCCGCATGGCCTGAGAGGAACAGTGAGGCTCCTCCAGTGGACCATGCCTTGGCACTTGCCCTGGTCCGACCCCCTTCTGCCAGAGACCCTCAGATCTGTCCCACTCCTGCCCAGGCCCCCACAGGCACCCTTGACGCAAATGTAGAGCTGGCCACACCCACCCAGTAGGCTGCACCCACCCTGGCCACACCCACCCGGCCCCCTGAGGGCAACCGCAATGCTGATGCAGCCCTCAGTGAAATTGAGCTTGACACCTCTGACCTATATGGTTGTCTTTTTATTCTTACTGTGATTTCCTGCACTATTTTACATCACTTGTAGTTTTGATTTAGCTGGACTTCAATTTTCAAGTTTTTTTTCTGGTCAATCATATTGTCTTATTTCTCAATATTTACATATAAATATAGAGAGCTAAATTACAGTGGAGGTGCTTATATTATCCAACTGATTCTGCATGTATTTGCATTAGTTACATTGGTGCCCAGGAGCATCGCTAATACTGTCGGCTGTTCTTTCCAGCTTTAAATAATATTTTGTACAGAGATAAAATACTGCCTTAATGCTATACAGACCATGTACTTTCAGAATAACTAGTGTTAAGAGATAATTTATGTAACCACCTTTTACTGCCCAAACCCACATCGTTTCTTAGCCAGCTGAAAAAGAGGCATGTTGTATCTGCACAATCCAGTTGATGAAACAAGATTTAGGTACAATCTTGATTCTGCTCAGTACCTAGGCAAACTCAACAGGCTCTCCATCTCTTTATCAGATAGTGTTATTTGTACAGATAATAGCAGTAAAAAATTCTTTTGTCTAATTCATGTGCATGAGAAAGAATTTGGAATCTGAAAAGTCTCTGTCATTTTAGTTGCTTCTGATAAAAATGCTTCCTATCTATGAGTTTGGAGACATTTTCTTATGTTTCCATGCTGTCGTTTTTGAGGCATGCTTCTTGCAGTAGTTTCTGTTAGGGATGTTGTAGTACTGTATCAATTTTTAAGGGAATATTAAAAATTAGACTATCATAGGACTTTATTCAATTCTGTTTATTTCTTTATTAGATCAATCTATATCCACTTACATGGCTGCCATCTTGCACTTTTAATTGTTTAATTCTGGATTTGGGTGTTACATTCAGTTACACTGCTCTTGGTAGACAGACTAACAAAATTTCATTTTGGGGGCAAGGTTTTTGGTTTGAATTCCCTGTATAACAAATATTCATTCTTTTGCATTTGATACGTCTCTATTTAATCCCTTCCATTTTTTTAAGGTGGCTCTTTCATTGCCTACATCAGTGGTTCTCAACCTTTTTCAGGTTGAGACCCCACTTGCGCCGCCCATACGCGCCGTGACGCGCGTCGAAAAAAAATAATAAAAAAACAAAATGGCGGACCGTGACGGGCCGAACCGCGCATGCGCGGCGTGTGCGACGAAAAAAATTAAAAAAATAAAATAAAAAAAAACAAAATGGTGGACCGCTCCGGGCTGATCCACGCATGCGCGGCGTGCGCGCGACGAAAAAAAAATAAAAAAACCAACAAAATGGCGGACCGCGGTGTCCGGTGACCCCCGCGAAACGGTCGTTCGACCCCAAATGTTGAGACCCATAGGTTGAGAACCGCTGGCCTACATGATGCATTCCAAAAACCAGATTAATTAATTTTTAATATCCACATACTTTATATATTTATTGAATAAACTTTACCAAATTTTCTTTCTGCTTTCCCAGTTGGAGAGAAAGTTAATTTTTTCAAAATGTTGATGGGGAGAGAAATGTAAGAAAGCAATTTAACCATGCCTCTCTTTGGCTAACCAAAACATTGATCTTTCTAGGTTTATTCATTGTTATTGTTACTGTGGAAAAGAATAGCACACCAATAGCAATAGCACTTACACTTATATACTGCCCCATAGTGCTTTGCAACACTCTCTGAGCTGTTTACAATGTTAACATATTGCCCCCAACAATCCTGGTCCTCATTTTACTGACTCGGAAGGATGGAAGGCCGAGTCAACCTTGAGCCTCTCAGGATCGTCCAAACTGTGGGTAGAGTTAGTCTGCAATACTGCATTGTAGCCACTGCACTACCAGAATAAGTAGGAAAAGATAGGCAGTTGCATAGTTTGACTTGTTCAGTCTGGTTTGAATTAATATATTGGGTTCTTCATAAACACTTAGAAATTTGAAAACCAATTTTTTTCCATTGGTCGCTATGTTCTCCTCGTATGAACCCGAGAGTCCCCATTTCACTTCAGCTGCAGTATTTATTTTTAAATAATGTTGAAATGTTTACATGACAAGTATTCTAATATTTGCAAATCCGGAAAAAAATTGTTTTGAAAGATTTAGGACACATTGCTTAATATAATATAGGCAGGCAACCTAAAATACACGTTAACGGTATTTACAATCAAATGTAGAGTATTATAGATGCTGGGTTTAGTGAAAACCTGTAATCATAGTGACTTCTTTTTATGATTAAAGTAACTTTTAATATCACTCTCATATTAGTCCATTATTTATGGCAAGTGGCCTTCCCTTGGATTAGGTATCAATTATGGTACTTGTAGTTTAGCATATCTAGAAATCGTGATTTTTTTTAATTTATAATTTAACACCAGGTCTTTCCATTGGGATCAGGAAGAATTAGTGTGATGTGCACACCTTCCAATAAACTGCCACATATCAAGATTCAGGAAGTTTGTCGTCTCTTTTGCAGTATCTACCCTCCTTGGAATAGCACCACCCAAAAATCTATAGTCCTGGAAACATTTAATGTTCTGGAACTATTTAAAAAACAGAGTCTTTTTCCAGGCCTAGCAAAGGGGAGCTATTGAGCCCATCAGTATGTTTTGAGTAGTATTTGGACTGTGTTTGTTTTGATTTGCATGGTTTCTTCTACCTATTAGTACTTTTATAGTATAAGGCACCAAAAGCCGCCCTTCTGGAGTCAGGCACTATTAAATCTAATAAATAAGTAGATAAATAAATGATATACTCACCTTGAACAGTGTAATATTGCTATCTTATTTTCAGAAATAATAGTTTTCATGTAAAAAAAATACGTAATTACACCCTAGCTTAGGTTTTGGACTTAAATGTGCCTTAAAAACCATCTTTTACCCTATTCTCCAATGTTAGAAAGCATTCTCAAAATTGAGATAATTTTGCTTTAAAATGAGTATAAGAAAGAGGGTCCCCTTTTGGCTAAAAAAAGCTGTTACATTTTTTAATGTACAGATAATCCTTGATTTACCACCATAATTGAGCCCAAAATTTCTATGGCTAAGCAAGATAGTTAAGTGAGTTTTGCCCCATTTTACGACCTTTCTTGCCACAGTTGTTAAGTGAATCACTACAGTCGTTAATAGTAACATGATTGTAGAATGAATCTGGCTTCCCCCATTGATTTTGCTTGTCAAAAATTTGCAAAAGGGGGTCACATGACCCTGAGACACTGCAACCGTCATAAACATAAGTCAGTTGCCAAGTGTCTGAATTTTGATCATATGACCATAGAGATGCTGCAATGGTTGTAAGTGTGAAAACGGTCATACATCTCTTTTCTCCAGCACTTGGAGATGGAGAATCCACCAATGGGTTTAGACTGTATTCCTGCCCAATCAGATCAAGTCAGCCAAAGCTGCCACACCTGTCCTGGACCATAGAGATCCCAGTTTTGACTTGATCTGGCCCAGGATGGACATGCAGTGTGGCTCCTAGGCAGGTACAGTCACCTATTGGTGGACTCTCTATTTCAAGATAGTGTAGAGTAGTAATTAGCAAAGACTTATTCCCTCCTTTTAGCAAGGGGTTGGGAGCCTTGCTCCTAGCTCTTTCTAACGGAGGGAAAGCTACAACAGTTGCATTGCAAGGAAGGGGCCCCTTCCTCCCATCCTCCCCCCCCATTCGATAGCTTAATCCCCAGACGGATTGGGACTAACGGCTGTTAGTCCAGGCAGCCGAGGAGCTCCCCTGGCAGAACGAGTCAGGCAGCGTTCAGCAACATCGCTGGAGTTCCGTGGGCCGGCAGGCCCAGACGAGGTACTCCGTCGATTGACGCGGGGGCGGAGGGGGAGCGACTTCACCTTTCGCTGTTTTGTTGCGTTTCCCGCCGTTTCCAACCAGGGCCGCATACAGATTGCCGGGAGGGGGTTCCTCTACGAGCGGGGCTAGCACCGATCAGCTGGCTAGCGGTCGAGCGCAGGGGCCTAGAGAGGCTTTTGCCGGCCCTAAGGAATTCCCTCAACGAGCCTGAAGGGGAAGCGGCGGAGGCTCTCAGCGGCCGCCATTTTGGCCACGCGGCGCACTCAGCCTCAGGGGAAGCAGGGGAGGGGGATCCTCCCCAAGCATTGCCCCCCAGGAGGACTCTAATCAAGCGGGCGTTGCCTAAGCAGGCCCATTAGCCAACGGCTGCGCCCATTGGGGCATACAACTGAGGCCTCCCTGTTACCGGCCTCCATTTTGTTGCTCCAAGCCGGACCCATTCAACCGAGGCCTACCCAGCAGGCCCCCCTAAGCCTCCCCATAGCCAGGTCAGTCCTGTCTGGTGGGCCCGTGGTACACACAGCCTTAACCCCATTCTTAAGTCTGGTGTCTCCTATTGCCTGCTTGTCATCTTTAACACAATTGGCTCCACTTGGATTCCAGGCACCCCCATTAGTGTGTCTGTCCTTATCTGAGTAACTATACGTGGATTCCAGGCGCCCCCTATAGTGTGCCTGTCCTTATCCACAGTATATCAAGCCGGATTCCAGGCACCCCCAGCAGTGTGTCTGTCCTTATCTGTGCACAGCCACAGTCGGATTCCAGGCGTCCCCAGTAGTGCGCCTGTCCTTATCCACACAGAGGCTGTACCTGGGTTCCAGACGTCCCCTGTAGTACGCCTGTCCTTACCCAGTGTGTAATACTCTCTAGATACCTGGGCCCCCCTGTCGTGTCCCAGCGCTATCGGAGAATGGAGGAGGCCACCCTGGCCTCATCAGGAGCCCTGCCATCCTCATCATGTCAACCTGGTCTGGAAAGCACTGACAAGACGGCAGCTAAATCTAAGGTCAGATCTGCCACCAAGACTTCCAAAAGAACAGACAAGCAGGAGAAGAGGAGACGCCAGGCCTTGGAAAAGGAGTTTGCCAAAGCACAGAAAAGAGCCAGGTTTGCGTCACACCAGCCCGAGGGCCTAGCCCTAGACCTTCCCCTGGGTCCATCAACCTCTCGGGGGATTTGGTCAACGGGAAACCTCACACTCCCCCACGCAGTTTGGCACAGGCGAGATCCATTCCATGGCCCAAGCCCCGGCTAATGGGTTCCTCAAGGGACCCCCAAGGCCACATTCACCCCCACTGCGGCCAGACGGAAGACTGCCTAGCCCTACTCATCGCCCAGGCAGTGGATCGAGCCCTGGATGCCAGGGCTCAGACCTCCAGACCAGTGGCCATCGCCTACAGGCACAGCCTACAGCTGCAGACGGAGGCCTACGATAGCCCTTCCTCTCCTTCAGCATCCCTAGCGTCTGAGGACTCTTACCTCGATCAGCCGATCACGGAACAGGGTATACCAATGTCCAAGGAGGAGGAGGATCCACCGGAGGCCCCCTCCTTCGTTGGGCTATTCAACTCCTTCATCACCTTGCTACTCAAGGCCACATCCACCGCCCACCTGGGACCTGAACCCCCGGCGACAACACCCACCGACCCACTAGATTCGGAGGCAGACCTTAACTTTGTGGAGCTGGTCACGACGCAACATCGCATCCCTTGCCCCTCCCTGTTCCTGAACGCAATCAGGAGACAGTGGACATCACCGGCCTCTCTTCCCATTCCGGGTAGCACGGACAAGAAGTTGTACAGTGTTGCCAAGAAATTGGAGGAGACACTGGAAGTGCCTACTGTGGATGAGCCCCTAGGGCCCCTAGTGTCATCCACCGCCATCTCCGGGGACTTCTCTGAGGCCCTCAAAGCTGAGGAT
This sequence comes from Bothrops alternatus, assembly GCA_034064705.1. NCBI lineage: Eukaryota > Metazoa > Chordata > Lepidosauria > Squamata > Viperidae > Bothrops > Bothrops alternatus. The sequence continues at coordinate 616,269 of JARGCV010000266.1, read as the reverse complement.
CGCAAGTGCGAGTCCACCTACTGCAGAACGCACCAAGCATCCGCATAGGCGATCAGAGCGGCAACCTCCGCTTCCTTCTTCAACAGGGCCTCCCTCCATTGGCTCCGGCAACTCCAAGCCCGGATTCCGATGCAAAGTCTAAGTGGAAACTAGCAGTGGCTCCATATCAGGGGGGCAAGTTATTTGGGGACACCCTGAACCCCTACATAACCGAAAACAAGGACAAACGTAAGGTCCTTAATCATTTGTTCAGAAAACAGGACAAGCGCGCCGGATCCTATCCACGACGACAGCCCTTTCGTGCAGGAGCTAGATATAGTTACCCCCAGCCCCCCCCAATCCTTTCCGGCCAGGCAAGACAGACAAGAGAGACAGGCTGATAGACAAGCTCCCAGACCCAGGCAACAACCCCAGGGGAAGCGCCCCTTTCGAGGGAACAACAGGCCATTCCGGCGCACCAGATGACACCCCATTAGGACCTCCCATCGGGGACAGGCTCTCCTTGTTTGCCCACCAGTGGGAGGCCACCACCACGGACGCATGGGTGCTCAGCACCATCTGTCACGGCCTCTCCTTGGAATTTGTCACCAACTCCCCAAATCGGTTCCTTTCTTGTCCAACCCCCCGGAACCGAACAAAGAAAGGGTTGATGAACGAAGCAATTCATCATCTACTTCACATACGGGCCATAGAACCGGTACCGCTGGGCCAGAGAGGCCAGGGATTCTACTCCATCCTCTTCATCGTCCCAAAGGCGTCAGGGGGATGGAGAGCCATTCTAGACCTCAAGGGCTTGAATTATCATCTGGCATATCACAAATTCAAGATGCAAATGCTCCGGTCCATCTTGGGAAGCGTAAGAAAGGGGGACCTCCTGACGTCTATTGACCTCACGGAGGCATACCTCCATATCCCGATCTCTGGCCCAACGACGTTTCCTACAGTTCGCTTACAAGGGACGCCATTTTCAGTACAGGGTGCTCCCATTCGGCCTGTCCTCCGCCCCAAGGGTCTTCACCAAGGTCCTGGCGGCTCTAGCAGCACACCTGAGAATGATACCGGTCAGAGTCTAATGCTACTTGGACATACTAATCTAGTCCGTATCCTTCCAGTCCGCCCTGTCGGACCTAAATCTGGTGGTAGGGCTGCTTCAGAGCCACGGGTTCTTGGTAAACTTCCCCAAAGTTGGTTCCCTCAACAAGATTACTCCACCTCGGCGCCATCATAGACACCATGGAGTGCCGGGTCTACCTATCCCAAGAGCGCCGAGACAGCATAAGACGTTCGATCCTCCAGATTCGCAAGAGTCGATCCGTAACATTGGCCAGTCTCTCCCAGCTGTTAGGGAAGATGATCTCGGCCATTGCAATCGTGCCATGGTCCAGGCTCCACTCCAGGGAACTGCAATGGTTCATGCTGCACTTCCAGAGGCGGAACCTCAGCGCCTCCCACCAAACAGTACAACTTCCGCAACAGGTACTACGATCCCTCAGGTGGTGGCTATCACCAGCCACACGCAGAGGGTCATGCTTCAAGGAGCCGGACCGGATAGTAGTCACGACGGACACCAGCCTCTTCAGCTGGGGAGCGCACCTTCGCTCACAGTGGGCACAGGGCCGGTGGTCCAAGTCGGACCTCCAACACATCAATTGGCTCGAACTAGGGGCCATCCACCTAGCCCTCTGTCACTTTCGAGGCCGAGTGGCGCGCCACCATGTCCTGGTCCTCACCGACAATGTGACAGCCAAGGCTCACATAAACCGCCAGGGGGGCACCCGTTCCTGGAGCCTTTTGGCCGAGGCCCTCCTACTGGGAACCTCGGCAGAACACAACCTAGCCTCCATCAAGGCCGATCACATATCAGGGGAAGCGAACACTCAGGCCGACTTCCTGAGCAGAACAATTGTGGACCACTCGGAGTGGCGCATTCACCCGAGGATCTTCAAAGAAATCTGTCACCGTTTCGGATTGCCGCGGGTGGACCTCTTTGCGTCCCCGCTCAACACTCAGCTGCCTTGCTTCTCCCAATTCCCAGCCAGAGGGGCGGAGCAGACGGACGCTCTCCGGAGCCCGTGGCCCCAGGGCCTGCTTTACGCCTTTCCCCCCCTACCCCTCCTCCCGGCGGTGATATGCAAGCTCCTCCGGGAACGGGCAGAGGTACTCCTGGTGGCCCCCTACTGGCCAAGGAAACCCTGGTTTGCCGACCTGATGAGTCTCTCCCTTGCAGAGCCCTGGAGGATCTCCCCGGAACGGATCTCACTCAGTCAGGGAGTCATTCTCCACCCAGATCCCCAGTGGCTCCAGTTAGTCTGGCACTTGAGCGCTCGATCTTAGCAAGGGAGCTCTGTTCCCCGAGGGTCATCACGATAATCCAGGCCTCGTCGCCCTTCCACCAACCGCAACAACGAGTCATCGTGGAAAAACTTCCGATTATGGTGCTCTGGACGACAGCTGTCGCTCTCGGAGCTCACAATTTCCCACATCCTGGACTACTTGCTAGCCGGGCTTGACGGGCCTAGCCCCAAACACACTGCGCAGACAGGTTGCAGCGCTGGCAACGGTTCTCACATGCGACTCAGCAGGAACCCTGAGCCACCACTCCCTAATCCGATCATTCCTTAAAGGGGCCTCCAACGCCAGACCCCCTACCGTACACAGATACCCTTCGTGGGAATTACCACGGGTCCTTCGGGCCTTCACTAAGCGGCCCTTCGAACCCCTAGCGACATGCGACGTGCGTTACCTGCCCCACAAGGTGGCATTCCTGGTGGCAATCACATCCGCACGGCACATCTCCGAATTGGCAGCGTTTTCAGTCAGGGATGACTTGTGCGTGTTCCATCAGGATAGAGTGATCCTACGACTCGACCCCACCTTCATACCGAAGGTAAATTCCCTATTCCATAGGTCACAACATAGTATTACCAGATTTTTGCGACAATGGCAGAGCTTGGATGTCTGTAGAGCGCTTAGGTACTATATTGCACGGACAGCGGAATTCCGCAAGTCCGAAGCCCTGTTCATATCCTTCCATTCTTCCTCCAAGGGTCGGAAGGTCTCCTCTTCCACAATTGGCAGGTGGATCAGAGCGTGCATTGCCGGGGCATATCAGGCGGAATCATTGCCAGTTCCACGACGGGTCACGGCCCATTCCACACGAAGTGCAGCTACCTCCGCGGCCTGGTCCACACAGGCGCCTATTGAGGAGGTATGCAGGGCAGCCACATGGGCTTTGCCATCCCCTTTCATTCGGCACTACAAAATTGATAGGTTTGCCTCGGCTGAGGCTTCCTTTGGTAGGAGAGTTCCCCAACAGGTTATTCGCCAAAGTGCCACACCGGACCAGTCTGCTTCCCACCCTAAGGGACAGTAGGCTTTGGTACATCCCATTGGTGGATTCTCCATCTCCAAGTGCTGGAGAAGGGGCGTTGTATTACCTGAACGCCTTTTCTCAGCACGGAGATGGAGAATCCACTCCCACCCTGGTAGGTCACTTAGGCCTAGGGTTAGCATTAGCTGGAGGAGCCACAGTGCCATGCTGTCAGTCAATGGCTACGCTCGCGTCAAAACTGGGATCTCTATGGTCCAGGACGGGCGTGGCAGCTTTGGCTGACTTGATCTGATTGGGCAGGAATACAGTCTAAACCCATTGGTGGATTCTCCATCTCCGTGCTGAGAAAAGGCGTTCAGGTAAGACAACGCCCCTTTTCAGTGTCACTTTGAAGGGTCACTAAATGAACTGTTGTAAGTCGAGGACTACTATATGCAGTCTTTCTGCTTAACTAAATACAGTTTAGATTTTAAGTATGTTTAAGTATAATTATCTTGAAATTACATTTAATGAAAACATTGTTAATAAAAATACAGCAAAGCCGGGGTCTTTCAATTTGGCCCTTTTATGACTTTTGGACTTCAATTCCCAGAATTCCTCAGCCAGGCATGCTTGCTGAGGGATTCTGGGAGTTAAAGTCCATAAGTCATAAAAGGGCCAAGTTTGAAGACCGCTGCAGTAAAGGGTATAGTTTTAATCCATGGCTATGTAGAAAACACAAGGAAATCATGTTCTCCCTAATGTTTTATTGCTTGTCAGCTGCAAAATGGAAGAGAAAAGGGGGTGCAGGTCAGCCAAGTCTGCTGTCATCTTCCAGATGTTCCCAATAAGACACTCATGTCCTGTTTTCTTAAAGCTGAAGATGCAGTATTTACTCTTCATAACATATTATGCTGGTAGTAGTTTTAAAAATATTGTAGGAAAAATATTTGTAGTCATAAATAATAGTAATTAAACAATATTTCAAGTTAATTTGCCATTTCTATCATTTGAAGCATATTAGATTTATGATATGTGACAAAAGGATAGCTTTTGTGTTAGTATCATTAAATTAGCAAAATTGGGGCTAAATACAATTGGTTCAGTTTAATAAGGCATATCAACAGTATCATTCATGAGATCATACAGAGCAATTCCTTCCATGGCTTCCCACCATTTTGAGATAGGTGATATATAAAAACTATAACATTCAGTATAGACTCAGGATAATGAAAGGAAAAATAAAGAAACATTCAGATTTTCTCTCAGCCTCCAGCAAAAAATACTGGCTGTGTACATATAGCTGATTCCACCACCTCCAGTCTTGTCCCCCAAAATATTAAATATTTAAGTAAATATCTAAATATTAAATGTTCCATTATCAAAATGTTTGTCTGCCATAAACTACAGTTCAGTAAGAGTATGAGTGGCTCTTTTTCCATTCCAGAATGAAAATTGGCTGAAATCACTTCGGCATTTCAAAGCTGCAATGCCACTCAGTCATTACTGCATTAATGCATTGTGTCATGTATTTCTATAGCGATACAAATTTAAATACATGAATGAAATACTTACGAATCCTACATTTATTTTTGCAATGCATTAATTAGCTTCAACTGGAGTAATTTCCCCATTTTCTGCTATTTTAAAGGCAGCCAACAATACTCTTCTTTCAGATCTACTTTTAGAGTTGCTGAAGTGTGATTTCTTACAATACTAATTAAAACAGAAATCCACAAGGTTGCCATGCCACCTGAATTAATTAGATTCAAACATGGGTGTAGTCCTTATCCTCCGAGGAGTTTCACAGACCTATTCTAACAACACAAGTAGAAGCTGTTGGGGAGGGGACATTGCAAGGAATGGGTAATCGGGATCTGCCTCCCATTAATCCATGCAGAGTGAATTGTTTTCTTTTTTAATACATATTTCAGGAATGAGTTACAAGATGGGAAATGGAGAGGCTTTTGTGTGCTGCAGTGTTTTAGCCTATTTTCTTGCATTCCACTTTTGATGGGAGAGATGAAGGCACAACCCTCTTTTCTTTGTTGCTTCAAAAAAGAAGTCAGTGTTTGCTAGCTGCTCTTGATGTGATGTCTGTTTTTATTCAGACTGAGGCATGATAGGGATGTAAGTAAAATACGAGTAGGTTTCTTAGCATAAATAGCCTTAAGTTCCATTGATTCTTTCTGGATTGTATATAATGCAAAGTAAAGGTTTGTGTGTGCATGTGTGTGTGTGAATTGAACAAGAAATGATTAGCCAATTTTTCCCTCTTCTTCTGGCAGATTTTTTAAAATTGCATGATGTGTGATGAGTTGGAGATTCTGAACAGGGAGATTGAGAGGTTATTACAAAGCAGCATCGTGGAAAGAAGCTCTTTAAGCTCAGAATCTCTTCAGACATCAACCTCTGATTCCTGGGATGTAGTTACTGCTTCAAGCAGTGGACCACAAGGCAGTTTAGTGAAGGTATCCAGTACCTTTAATGTTGTTTTCAGGTTTAGCAAGAGCATCCTGTCTTTTCTCTATTGACTTATCCTTCATAATATCTAGATAGCCTTCAGTGATTAGCTTCCATGACAAGTGTTAATCTGGATTTATTCATCATGCAGCACATTTTAATGTGAAAACATTTATATGAATAGAGGAAAATGGCTGTTTTAACCGAGAAAAGATATTTCACATGTCCCTTATGAGTTACTGGATAATAAGCCAGTTGTGAAATATAATTGGGTTAATTTTAGAGAATGTTAAAATTTATTGCATCCAGATGGCAACTACAAAATATTACAAATAAACGGGAAACATTGTAATAACTGAGGGTGTTGTTCAGTAGCCATTGTACCAAGAATACAAAAGTCAGGGTATTGTTTAAAATGTGGCTAGTTTTCTGGGAATACCAAACGTCAATAGCAAAACGTTTCCTGTGCTATCCCTTTAAGGGAAATGGGTTAGAATTTTCAGATGTTTGATTTTGTGGTGGCTGGGATTTGTCAGTTGGGAAATACCACATTTACATTAATAATAGCTGGGGGGAGCAGAGAGGTAGATAGCTGATGCCATATAAACAAATGTTTAGAAATAAGAAATCCAACAGTGATTAAAGACAAATCCTCTGGAACACAGATTATTCTGAGAATCATTAACTGAACAGAGTGAACATGTATTTTATGTGTAATATTTTGCTTTGGTTCTATAAATTATGCCAGTATTATTTTTAATACCAAAAACATATTCAAGGTCTTAGTGGTTGCTTTTCTGTAAGTTAGTGATAAAAGGATAAAGTGATTCTTGTAGCCCAGGGGTGTCAAACTCGCAATGTCATGTGATGTTTCGCAGTGTATCGCAACTTTTTTTCCCATTGCTGGCAATGGGGTGGGTGCGGTTTTGGCATGACGCATCCACTGGCCGGCAATTTGACACCCCTGTTGTAGCCTAATAAAATGCTTAATATGTATTAGATCCCATGTTGCTTGTAATGTGTTTAAATTAACTAGTAAACTTACTGATGAAAGTTTTAATGGTTTTCTAACTTAAGCGGTAATTTAGGTGAAGAAAACTATAAATAAATTTTCCTGTAACAGGCAGCTGTATCGAGTGGAGCATTGCTGGTTTCAGAGTCTTCAGGATGGCATCCAGATGACCATTACTCTTCTGGCTTCTCCAGAATAGCATCTGTTGTTGGGATTATGCTGAATGACTCTGATTTACTTCTGCCCTCCTGTGATTCCTCCCTTGGCTTAAGTGGACAGGAAGAACTAATTCCAGCAACCTCTAATGCTGTGTCAGGTAAAAAGCATTTAGAGGATAGTGAAGACTCTTCTGTTTCTCTTGCTTAATGTGGAGACGGGATTCGTCTGTACTGTTAACCTTTCTTCACCTTCAAAGGTAAACCCTTTCATTAAAATGTCAATTGCATGTTGTGATAATACTGTACCACACCCTTCTTTTTTCTTCAGAAATTGTAGTGTGACATTAAACCAAATTGGAGATTTTAAATTTCACTGAGGGCTACCTGAGGACAAATGATTGACATATTGGGAGAGAAAGGGTGGCACGCTGCTTTATTTATGTGATAGCAATGTTATAAGCTGAAAGGAGAAAAGCTGTTTTCTGAGAGAGCATTGGTAAAATCTAGCATTGTCAAGTGGAAAGCTGTAGAAAAGTTGTATGTGAACTCGTATCATGAGCAAGATACATTAGGTGCCATTCTGGTCCCAGTATTCAGTGCTTCCAGCATCAAAAGCTATTAAACTTACACTGCTTTATAGGGCAGAAATCATTTCCCAAGATCTTGGGTAGGACTACTTTAGATCTGCTAATGCCAAATCAGGCACTGTGATATTGTCAAACTTCCATTAGCATAATGATTTCCATCTGCTTCCAAAGGCAGTCATATCTTTCATTATGACTTGATCCCAAGATAAAGGACTAGAGTTTAACGATGCAAAGTGTACTGCAGGGATCGGTTACCTTCTTGTTTGTAGGCCAGAAACCATGCTACCACCACCATTTCCAGGGGATATTGCTTATTGCTCTGCCTGTGCCAAGATGAAGCTGTCACCAAAATAGTCATGTTCTGTCCCAGTCTACGTAAGTCCTTGTTAAACTCACAAGGAGAAACCCCTCCTCCAACAAGCAGGCTGGAACAGCAGGAAAAAGCCAATCCCCTTTTATTATTTACAGACCTGAGTCGATGTCTAAGGCAAACAAACACAATTCACTGAAACGGTTGCCTTCAGCAACCAGCACCTCCCACATCTTCCCTTTTATTATGCAGCCAAGGCATGGCTTCCTAATGCCTTCTCCTTTGCCTTTGGAGCCACCCCATTGCATTCCTCTGTCCTACTCTCTTTTCTTGCCGGTTTTTCCTGCATCCTGGATATCTCCCAGCTGTGATTCATCACTGTCCAACTCAGACTCCCAGCACAGCTGTGTCTCAGCCTGAGTGCAAGCAAAGGGGACCAGGCTCCTCATCAGACTGTAAGTCTTGGAGCAAATTGGAGCCTTCCTCTGACTCTGATGCCACTCCAGGCTCCTCCTCCTCCTCCTCTGATTCCTCAGACTCAGCTGCCAGGTCCACTGGCTGGCGAGGAATCACAAGTCACGTGAGGAGGTGGTGGCACTCTTTCCTTCCCTCGCAGGCCAGAGGAATATATTTCTTTTTGCAACTATGAGTCAGATAATCATGGGTGACAGACCACATTCATCATGCAGACCATAGGTTGCCAATCCCTTGTATTCCGCAGATAAGGGGACACAAAACAACTGGGTCACAAACAGAAAAGAATCTGCAATCTGATTGGGTGGTATCGTGATTTTGGAGATTTTTTTTCTACTAGGAGCAATTATTATGCCCATATCAGGTAAAGCAGAAATGATGGTAACGTAAGGAAATACATTGCTAAATATTTACTAGAAAATTAACAGTGAAGTCTGAACCTTTGAGAGAGTGGAGATGTCCGGAAACTGCAAGTTATCAAGTTACGTTTAAATTATCTTCAGTAGTTATGATAATTTTGTGAGAGGAGAGAGAATGCAGACGTAAGACACTGTTTTACCAAGAATATGTTTTTTGTTACGTGTGTTTCTTTCACAGTATACTTACTGTAACCTATCTCCTGTTCATGCAGGCCTTGTTTTGAAAGACAAGCTGTAAATATTTCAGAACATTTGATAACGGTGCATTTAAAAAACTCTAATAATAGACCAATTATTTAAGAGTTAGGATCTTTCTAATAGACATGATGAAACGGATACTAAAATGCTTGCATAGTTAATTTGCTGTTTAAAATGAAATTTAGTAAGTGAGTCTATATCAGAATTACGTTTATGTCGGCTGGATGACGCTAGGCCAGTCAGGCCTAGTAAGGAGGCAGCAGCCAACCACATCTGAAATCTTGCCAAGAAAACTACAGGGACTTCTCCAGGCAGTTAGTTGCCAGGAGTCACCCATGAATTGAAGGCATGTGCTCACACACAAACATACACGTATGCTGATCGTTACTTTTTATCTGTTTTCAGAGGTGACTTTTTGGAACAGTAATATCAGTACTATGGAAGAAGATAATTTGGAATCTGTGACACTGGAATCTCAGTCTAACATGGAAAATTCTTCTCTTGGTAAATTATTTTATTTAGGGCAGAAAATTTAATAGGAGCTAAGCATCATTCCCACTCTTTTGCTTAGGCTGCGAATGCCAGAATTGCATCACTGCATTGGCCGCTTTTGATGAACTCAAGGGGTTGGATTCTAGTAGTTTGGAGTACCTATTCTTTCTAGGGCAGGTAGGCAACCTTGGCTCTTTTACGACTCGTGGACTTCAACTCCCAGAATTCCTGAGCCAGCCTGGCTCAGCTTGGAAACCTCTCCCTTTTCCCTCAGCGTGGCTGGCTCAGGAATTTTGGGAGTTGAAGTCCGCGAGTCATACAAGAGCCAAAGTTGCCTACCCCTGTTCTAGGGGAACACATGAGTTTAGCTCTAACTCTGAATTTATAATTCAGAAGCTGACTTACATAGCCATACAACAGCATCAGGGATTCTCCCTTCATATTTTCTGGATCATTATTGCCAGGACAGTCAACTGTTATAATCATATGCTGACTATGACTGTGGTAATGTGACTGCACTTTCCTTGCTGATAAGGATGATGCAGCTTCAGGTTGTGTACACAGGCATCAAAAATCAGAAGTAGCCCCTCCCCCTGCCAGTAATAAAATTCTGTCCTTTATAAAGACATTAGAATGGGGTCATCAGGTAGTTGAATTTTTCAAAGTGGTACAGGTAGTCCTCGACCTATGACCACAGTTGAGCTCAGAATTGATGTTGCTAACTGAGAAGTTGGTCAGGTGAGTTTTGCCCCATTTTACAACTTGCCACGTTTGTTAAGGGCATCACTGCAGTTGTTAAGCGAATCTGGCTTTCCCCATTGACTTTGTTTGTCAGAAGGTTGCAAAAGGTGATCACATGACCCACGGGATACTGCAACCGTCATAAATATGAACCAGTTGTCAAGCATCCGAGTGTAAATGGGGATGCTGCAACGGTCATAAGTGTGAAAAATGGTCACTTTTTTCAGTGCCATTGTCACTTTGAACGGTCACTAAATGAACTGTTTGTAAGTCGAGGATGTATTTCTAATGATGGGATAAGAAGGTATATTTAGTTTCATACACTACAAGTGAAGCGAGGCTATATATATTATGCCCTTAAAGCATTTTGACAGAGAATACTCGCAGTATTCCATATTTCTCCCAGTGTGCTGTGGCTTATGGAAGTGATACTCTATTTATAAAAGACATCATTCTTTCCCTTTATTAGCTGCAGACGACAAAGATGAACAAAGCAATGAGGATGAACAAAAAACTGTGAAACCCACTAGCAAGGAGTTCAGGAAAACGTGGGGGTTTCGTAGAACTACCATTGCAAAGCGAGAAGGCTTAGGGGATGCCGAGATGGACATTGCTGAACAAGCATCTCCTCAGCAGCAAAACCTGGCTCCTCGGCGTAGTGGACGACAGCCCAAGCGTACTGAACGGGTGGAAGAATTTCTCACAACCGTGAGGCGCAGAGGGCGGAAGAATCTTCCTGCCGCTCTTGAGGACTTCAATGAGCCCGCTTCTTGCCATGTGACCGATGTCGAAACTGCTTCTGAAGGCAGTGTAGATAGTATGCCTGATACAAAAAACGTACCTCAAAAGAACCGTTCTAATGACAGCAAAGGCCAGCCGGCTCGAAAAGGTAGAAGCTCGAAAGAGTACGATGAGGAAAATACCTCTGGCAGCGATAGTGATGGGTTAACTTTGAAAGAGTTGCAGAACCGTCTGAGAAAGAAACAGGTTGAAGAGAAACCCTCGGAGCTGACGCTGAAAGAGTTACAGAATCAATTCAGGAAGAAACATCAAGAACAGATTCCTGCTGAGGCAGCGGATGTCCAGACCAGCAGCCAAATTAAGCATGAAATGACTGTAAAGCAAGAACCAGGAACTACAGATAATGCCGAGGCTGGAGAACAAGGGTCTGTCTCCAAGGAAACCAGTGAAGCAGGTCAGATTAAGAAAGAAATAAAATGTGTTTCACAGATCATCGATGAACTTGAAGAACGCACAAAGGGCAAATCGGAAGCAGAAGTATACGACCCCAGTACGCTTTACTGCATCTGTCAACAGCCTCACAACAACAGGTATTCTTTATAAATAATGTCAAAGGTATTTCATAATATGGTCCAGTAAACATTTGAGAAATTTGACTTTACTCTAAATGAATGCTTTATTAAAGATCAAAACACAGTTTTCATCTTAGTGCTTTTACCAACAAATGCTGTAGATAGTGATGATAGAAAGGGGAGAATGGAGAATTAAATGATGATGGAAACAACTGCTTATTAATTTAGATGTATGAGAACAACAGCATGTTTTAAATTGCACTGCCACTACAGGTCATTTCTGAAACAGTTTGGTTTCTCGCTGACTGTATTGTACCGTAGTAAAAATTCAAGACCTTGAATGCAGAAAAAGGCTATATAGCCAAAGCTGGCAGAAGAAAATAGCTAGTTTCAAAAATGGAAATAAAGGCCATAGGAACATTGTTCTTATGGATTATATATAGGTGGCATACAAAGAGAACAAAGCTATGAATGGGTGGACACCACAGTAGAAATCCTAATATAAGCCAAAACTTGATCTCATCTTTTACTAAATTCTGTAAAGAAACAAAAAAGTTGTACTCTTTTGGGAGTAAAAAATTTTTTTCTATGACTTGTTGGTTAAATTAATTTAACTTCATAAAATATGTACAACAGGGCATGATACATATACCAAATCTGTTTGATATATGTTACTGATATTTTGTTAATGTTTTTTTTAAAGGTTTATGATTTGTTGTGATAGATGCGAGGAATGGTTTCACGGGAATTGTGTAGGTATTTCAGAGGCCCGTGGGCGCCTACTGGAAAGAAATGGAGAAGACTATATCTGCCCAAACTGCACCATTTTGCAAGTGCAAGATGAAATAGTTACGGAAACAGATCGACAGGGAACTCTGCTGGGACAGATAACAGGTGATGGCACAGAGTTCACAAGCATAGGAACTATTGAACAAAAGTCCATTGAGGATCAAGGCATCAAGGGCCGTATTGAGAAAGCTGCAAATCCAAGTGGAAAGAAAAAACTCAAAATATTTCAGCCTGTGAGTGTTCAAATTACTCAATTTAATTTTACTGAATTATTGATAAATTTCTGGTGGAAACATTCTGAGTTACCTGCCAAGTGTGTGTGTGTGTGTGTGTGTGTGTGTGTGTGTATTAATGTCATATAAAATGTTCAAGTTCTGACACCCTAGAAAAGAGCAAGACACGCCTCGTAAAATAAGACTTTTTGTAGTATAATTATTGTTAAACTTACCAAAAATATAAAATTCAAGTAAAAATAAGAAAGTGGGAAGTTAGGGAAGGAGAAAAAACAACAATAACTCCCCTATTGGACCGGGAGTCACTCCTCACAGTCACCCATGCCCTTGTCACCTCGAGATTCGACTACTGTAATGCTCTCTACATGGGGCAACCTTTGAAGAATGTCCGGGGACTGCAAGTAGTCCGGAATGCGGCCGCGCGAGCCGTCTTGGGTCTTCCAAGACATGCTCATATCACTCCAGCTCTCCGTGAGCTGCACTGGCTACCAATTGGTCTCCAAACACAATTCAAAGTGTTGGTTATGACCTATAAAGCCCTTTATGGTAATGGACCAGGATACTTGCGGGACCGTCTTCTGCCTCATGAATCCCAGTGACCAGTTAGGGCACATAGGGTTGGCCTTCTACGGGTCCCGTCTGTTAGGCAATGTCATCTGGCGGGGCCCAGGGCTAGGGCCTTCTCCGTTGCTGCCCCAGCCCTCTGGAACCAGCTTTCCTCAGAGGTTCGTACTGCTTCCTCCCTCCTAGCTTTCCGGAAATTGTTAAAGACGCATTTATACTGACAGGCTTGGGGCGTATGAGCTGTGCTCTGCCCCTGGGCCTAGGAATGTCCCTCCATCAGCGAATGTGAGTTGACTGAGTTTATATGTTGTATGAATGTGATTAATTTTATTGTTATAATTTTATTGCATTGTTTGTAAGCTGCCCTGGGTCCTAGGAGAAGGGCAGCATATAAGTTCGAGAAATAAATAAATAAATAAATAAATAAATAAATAAATAAATAAATAAAAAGGCATTAGCTTTCAACTCCTATTAACTGCAGTAGAATAAAAGTGGTAACATTATACAGCCTCAACTTTTTACTTTTGCATCCTTAATATATGCTAGCTATTTCTCTAACAACAAACCTTTCTAATCAGCAAATCCTAAAGTCAGAGATTCAGTTATTGCACAAAAATCTAGAAACTGTTCCCTACTAGAAAGAAAATTGGATGCATTATTTTCTTTGATTGAAGCAGTTAATTTGGCCATCTCTGCAAGTTCCATTACTTTTTCTGGCCATTTTTCCATTGTGGTAAATAATTCTTAGCTCACGTTTACCTTTGTATCCGATTAGGGGTTCAGTTACTTGTTCTGTGAATTTAGTTATGTTTTCATCATACACAACCCAAGGTTCTAAGCCCCTCTTGAACGCAATTGCTGAAAATCAATAGCCTATTATCCTTTTTAAAGGTAATACAATGAAAATAATAATGTAAAATCTACATGGAAAAAAGCCTATATGATACAGGCCTCCAGTCCCATGGATTGTTATTTTGTCATAGTTCTTTGCTGAGACAAATCATTCCACCATGTTAAGAATAGAGTAGAGTAGAATTAGAATAGAAATAGAATTAGAATTAGAATAGAATAGAATAGAATAGAATAGAATAGAATAGAATAGAATAGAATAGAATAGAATAGAATAGAATAGAGCTGGAAGGGACCTTGGAGGTCTGGCAGGAGAACCTATACCGTCTCAGACAAGTGACTGACTGCCTAGCCCAATGGTGGCGAACCGATGGCACGGGTGCCAGAGGTGGCACTCAGAGCCCTCTGTGAGCACGCGCTGTCACCCCAGTCCTAGGCCTTCAGGTGAGTTTTATAAAACCTTTTCGCTTTAGGCCTCCGCGCCCTGTGCAAAAAAAAAAAAAAAAAGGTTCAATCAGTCCATTTCAACTTCTAGCGGGAAAAAAAAGATCTTGCAAAGTTGGAATTGATTGAACTTTTTAGTCCCACCCAGTCTGCCGTTACCACCGCAGCCAGCCAATGGGCCACGCCCACCCAATGGGCCACACCCAGCCAATGGGCCACACTCACCCGGCACTCGATGCATAAGTGAGTTTTGGGTTGCAGTTTGGGCACTCGGTCTCTAAAAGATTTGCCATCACTGGTCTAGCCTCTTCTTAAGAACTTCCAGCGATAGAGCGCCCACGATTTCTGGAGGCAAGCTGTTCCACTGGTTAATTGTCCTCACTGTCAGGAAGCTCCTCCTTAATTCCAGGTTGCTTCTCTCTTTGATCAGTTTCCAACCATTGTTTCTTGTCCTGTTACGGCTTATGTTATCGCTTAGCACAGGGGTTCTGAACCTTGGCAACTTTAAGACTTGTGGACTTCAACTCCCAGAATTCCTCAGCCAGCAAAGCTGGCTGAGGAATTCTGGGAATTGAAGTCCACAAGTCTTAAAGTTGCCAAGGTTGAGAACCCCTGGCTTAGCATAATGTATTACCCTAGGAAAGGACAAGAAGTAGAATTTGATGGGGAAAACAGCAATGGAAAACTATATTTTATTTCTTACAATTATTGCATGCTAGAAGCCAGACATTGACAATGACAGACATGCCTATAATTATTTGCAAACACCTTTAATAAAGATAGAAATTGACCTAATTGGAAGGAAACCGAACAGCTGACACCTTCATTTTCAGAGGGCTATATATAAAAGTATTAGTAACCTAATTAAATTCTGCATTGTTATATAGCTAAGTAAAATCTATTGTAAAGATGTACAGTATTATGGCCATAAAATATTTTCTGCATGCTACATTTCAGGTGGTTGAAGATCCCGAAGCAGCCAATTGCATTGGCCCAGGATGCCCTAAGGTGGCTCAGCCAGGTTCAGTATACTGTGGGAACGAGTGCATCCTTAAGCATGCTGCTGCGACCATGAAATTCCTCAGTGAAGGCAAAGAACAAAAACCCAAAGAGAAAACCAGACCCAAGCCTGCTCTGATAAAACCTCAGACGATGGTAAGTCTGGATTCGCCTTAAATCACATAAAAGTAGTCCTTGAATTACCACCATTCATTTAGAGACTGTTAAAAGTTGCAATGGCACAGAAGAAAGTAACTTGCAGCCAACCTTCACGCTTATGGCCATCCCAGAGTCCTCAAAAGTAAAATGATCCAAATCTGGATCCTTTCCAATCGGCATATACTTATGATGGTTACAGCATCAACGGGTTCATGTGATCATCATATGCATCCTTCCCAGCTGGCTTCTGACAGTCATTTGGGGACAACTAGATCGCTTAATGATCCTGGGATTCACTTAAAAACCGCAGTTATGCTCAGTTAACGAGCAAAAAAGGTCATAAAATAAAGCACAAGTCACTTAACAACTGCCCTGCTTAGCAGCAGATACCCTAGTCCCAATTATGGTCATAAGTCAAAGACTACTTGCAGTCTCTTGGTGATTGTTTGATTTCAGAAGACAAATGCCCCTGTATGGCAAAATATTTTTTATTATTTGCCCAACCTCTGTGCAAATTACTTTTGCCGTTTAGTATGCACTTAAACAGGGTGCTTCCTCTATTCATGTAATCCTGGATACGTCACTCTTTTCTTGGTTTCTACTATGGTAAAACCATTAGTGTGAGAAAGATTACAAACACAGAAAAAAAAAGTGTTGGTCACAGAAAGGTCATTTGTCTTTTTAACGGTTACCACATTCAAAGAGAAAAAGTATAAAAATATTTTTTTCCTGGAAAATGCATTTAGTATGACTTTTAGTATTTAGTGCCCTGTTTAAAAGCCCTCTGAAACCTGCGTAATTATTCCAGAATGCTTCCAACTCTTCTCTGACATAACAGTTTCATATTCCAATATAATTTCATGATCGATTACATAGCTATGTAACACTAGCTATACTTTTGATGATCCAGGCAATTCTGTAAGGGATGTTCATCCTGCTGTTGCATTGAAATAGCTAGCTCAGTTTTTCTCAGTTGTGGCAACTTTAAGATGTGGACTTAAACAACCAGAATTCCCCAACCAGAACAACTGAATTAAGCTTTAGTGCAGTGTTTCTCAACCTTGGCAATATTAAGATGTGTGGAATTCAACTCCCAGAATTCCCCAGCCAGTCTTATGTGGAATTCTATCATGTATAGTTGTATTTTAAAAAAAGGAGAGTATTAATATACAAAAATACAAATGAAATACATTTTTCAATATTATGTAAATATTAACATCAAATAAATTAATAATGAACATTATAAATGCATTTATAATGCAGTATTACTTTCTAAACCTTTCATTTTAAAGTAAACATGAATAAAAATATTCATCTGCAACACAGTATTGGATCCAACCTAAGGAGCAATATGAATACATTCTTGTACTATTGTATAAAAAGATAATGTATTTCTTAAAAGGAAAAAAATCCTACATCATACTGCTTAGGAGAAAAGGCACAAAAGAAAAAATTCTAGAAAATAACGAGTATAAATAACAAAAACATAAGTAAATAAAATCCAATCTATTTTATGTTTAATTCAAAATATATAAAGCAGGAATTAAAGATTAAGAAAACAATATATATATTGTTAAACCTTTTTTCAATTTTATGGAGTTTTTGATCATAAAGAATCATTGTCCAGTATTTCCTCTTCACCTGGATATAACATTTAACAACGTTAATAGTTTTGCAACAAAAATAATACACTGTACATTATCTCAATCATTACAGGTGTTCCTTTATATTTCTTCTTACCCTGTTTTTAACAAGTTTTCAGAGCAGCTGATTAACAGATTCATGAATACAAATATTTTTTAATACATCAAAGGGTAGGAAAAAAACCCATCAAGCCATTCTTATATGTATTTCCCCCCCCCCCCGGGGCAGATTTTTTGAATTAAGTTTGTTTTTACAACAACTGTACAGTGAATTTTAAATTTTTTTAGCATATTCCTGAATGGGACAATTCTTATGCTTATTGTATTATTGAAGATTTTGGTCAAGCTTCACATTTTTCTTCATAATTGAAGGTATAATTAGATCTTGATTGCTATCAGAGTAGCAGCATCAACGGTTTCGCTAAGCCAAATACTTAGTGAAATGTTTTTGTCTTCATTTAAGGGTAATTAATGTGTGTCAGAAGTGATTTCAAGTTGGTAGGTAAAGAGTTTTGGATAAGTGTGCAATATTTGGATTAGTCTGCTAGAAAGTCAAACACTTATACCAGCAGGAGATATTTTAAGGATATGTGCAGAATGAGATGTGATTTCTGCTTGAAAAAGTATAGTGTATCTTTTTGCATAACAATATTTCCAGTATATCTAAAATGATTTGCCCTCTTCCTATGTCATGATGATTTTATCATTGCAACATATAGTGATTAGGGGGTTCTGCTGGTTATACAGGCGGGTACCAAACCTTTGTCCATGCAGAAGAGGCCAGTTGCTGAGAAGAGAGAGATGATCATGAAGAAAACACCAGTGGCCATTATTAAGACAGAAGCGAACGCTCAGACAGTTGCTAAAGAGCCAACCCCAGAGAGCAGCACGCCATCCTGGGCCAGCGATCATAATTATAATGCAGTAAAGCCAGAACAGACTCCTGCCATTTCACCAGCACTGTTATTCAAATGTATGTATTTTCCAGGGATATTCTTCTGCAGTCGTTTATTCTTCCTATCAATACATTTTCAATTTTGGGGCCAGCCAAAAAAAAAAAAAAAAAAACCGGAAAGGGATTTTAATGGCTCCCTTGCTCTATCTTCAAAGATTGACACACATATTTCTCAGGGAAAATTCCTTGCATAGTGTTAATAGCAACTCGGGTGTTCTCGTTTAGTTGTATGTAATTGGAATTTAATCTGCAAATGGTAGCTATAGATGGTAGCTATAGTCTAACAGAAGGTAGGTAAAATCATTTACAATATTAATATTGTTATGTAATGTACAGAGTAATTGCATCTACTGTTGAGATTGGCCCCTTGTTAGTCCTTTGCATTTTGACTTGGAAATGTCAGAATTTGTAAGCTTTTAAGAGATTTGAACCATTAATTTACCTCTTTACACAAACACACCTTTTTATCAGTTTTGAGGAAAAAAACTCCTACCAAGAAAACGAATCTCCTGAAGTGATTCCAGAAGCCCAGCATAAATCCAGATGCTTCTTTTTGTTTTTTGCTTTTTAAAAAACATGAAAGCTATGTGCTATAGAAGTTCTCTTCCAAACAGGAAAGTAGACTGAGAATTCTCATCTTATATATAAGTATTACAGAATATCTTTAACATCTTGGTAGCTTATGAAGGTAAGTAAATGGATGCTTGATAATGTAAAACCATTCTTTTAAGAACTTTTTACCCTTCTGTTTAAATATGTTGCTGTCTGGATTTTGCATTTTTCATTTCTGATGTATTATTTAAATCAATGTGAACCTTGAAAGGGTTCTGGGCATGCAAAAGAACTGATTTCATTTTTTCCATAACCTGTGATGGCTGAGTTTGGCTACATCTTTATAACCATTGGAAGATGACTTTGGTGAACCCGCCCTGGAGCAGTCGAGCTCCTAGGCTTGAGGAGAAACTATCCAGAACATCTTCCTGTTCCCCTTCACACGAGGGGTGTAGTCCTCCATGCTTACAGTTCTTGCTTGACGGTCATAAGAAGAAATACTTTGTTTCTAAGGCTTGTGAATCTTGAACCCTTATTTTAAACTCCTATGACATTTTCTAGGAGTGTCATAGAATCATAGGGTTGGGAAGGGACCTTGGAAATCTTCCAGTCCAACCTCAAATAGTTTTTCCTCCGTCTTTTCATTAATTGAGACGACCAGTTGAACATTTCCAAAAGGAATTGATCCCTTCTGTATGCATATTAGTAAATTTGTTACAGCAGCAGCCTGAAAATAGCGCTTGTTTTTCAGCATACATAGGTGTCCCTTCCTGCTACTCTCATAACTGTATACTTGTTGGGCAGTTCAGGTACTAACAATTATATTTTTCATATAAGTATTCTTGTAAGTAGGATAATAACAAAATTGGAGCCTTTTTCTAAAAAGACTTTCTAAAGTTAAAAGGAGATCTGTAGCTTGGTCATGTTTTTACGGTCGCTGATGGACACAGAAATGAATGCATTCAATTCAGTTTATGTTTAGTGAAGAACTTCCACCATTTTAAGACATTTTGGCTTGACTTTGAAGGTAAGTTAATAGCTGTCTTGAAGTTCTTTATGTCTGTCATAAACATACATACATACATTAAATTAGCTCCGTTATCCTGCGATGGTTGAGATTGTCCAAGAAAGAGTTACTTCTTTCTCTTAGTGTAGGAGAGTTAAGCAATATTTGTAATTAGTCATTAATGATTAGTATAGCGAGTACAGTATGAATTAACCATATACAGGTGATTGTTATCTAATGAAGTAAGTTTGGTTCTCCTAGGCACACAAAGCAGTCTTTATTTTTATATTTATATGTCTTTCAACCTTTGAAAGAGACACCAATATTGTAGAAAAAGATATGTTCAGCAGCATTTGGTGTTAAGGCTATGTCACCATAGTTCAGACATGTCAAACACAAGGCCCGGGGGCCAGATGTGGCCCGCGAAGTGGTTTCATGTGGTCCGCGAAGCCATCCTGGAAACAGTGAGGGAACGGCCCCTGCTGCCTTGGCCCTGGCCCAGGCTGGCCGGGAGCCAATGTACAATTTTGTGGTGGCCATCTATGCTGAAACGCATTCAGTCTTAGCTCCACAAGGCCGTCTGGAAACAGCGAGGAAGCAGCCCCTGCTGCGTCGGCCCCACCCCCTGGGTGCATGCTGGGGAGGTGTCACCCTTTGTGAGGAATGAAGAAATGCACCATCGCCTGGAAGTGGCCAGCAAATGGCCCTCGCCTATTTCACATATCCGGCTTGATGGGCTCTGCCCTGGTCCCACCCCCTTCTGCCAGAGACCCTCAGATCTGTCCCACTCCTGCCCCACAGGCACCCTTGACACGAATGATGTAGAGCTGGCCGCACCCCCCCCTGGCCACCCCCCCCGAGGGCAACTGCAATGTTGATGTGGCCCTCAATGAAATTGAGTTTGACAGCTATGCCATAGTTGAATAACAGAATAACCTGGCTCCAGTTGCATTTGTATCCCTGTTTATTATTCACAAATATGTAAAATAACTTAAAAAGTGTGCCTTTGGTACCTAAACTGGACACTAATGTCCTCAGAGTGTTGGGAAGATCTCCACTATAATATCTGGACTTAAGGGTTGTTGTGATTTTTATTTTGAGAGGGGGGGGAAAGACTTTAATCTTAATTAGATGTTACATCTTTGAAAAGTATTATCTAGCTGAGCTAAATCTCAGGCAGCCTAATGCTTAATTCTAAAAAAATTACACAGTTTGATTGTTCCAGATTTTTAGTTAGTGGCTTCAGGGAAACACTTAATATACTCCCAACCATCAAATATTGTTCTAGACAGAGTTGCAAATGAGAAGAATTAACAGATAACTCTAGTGGTCAGTTCTTTGAGAGGAAAAGCACCATATATATTTTTTCCTAGTAGATCAAGGAAAGTCAATAATGCTCTTAGAAGAGAAGGCAGAATACTGTAGTTTCAGCACAGTAGTGCATCAACATGTTACTAGGCCTGGAACACTAAATTCTATCTTAAATTTAGCTTGAAAGGATTGCCTAATAATAAGTCATTAAGAAAGTTACGAAATTAGATAACATTTACGATTTGAGGTTAATGTAGTATTTTATAATATCCTTTACAATGATACAAGAGGCAGTGAATCCTTTACTTAATTTGGACCATGATGAATGTAAGTTCCTTATATCTAAAACCAACTGCCAAGCTATTCCACAGTTCTGGAATTTATGTCAAACAAATGAATATGCTGATTAGATTAGGCAATGGAATTCCCAAATACTAGCACAGCTGCACTGTAAAAGCAAAGACAAGTCACAACTTGTCCCTACTGTAATGGTATCTTTTATTTTGTATTAGTATTTCAGGGGCTGCTCTTTATTCTTCTTTAGTGAATGAAATAGGGTGTTGTTTTATTTATTGTATCATTCTGAAGGTGCATTGCTTCTTAGCCTTTGACATGGCCTTGGGATAAATGTAATCACAAAAATGATGGTTTTGAGCATCCAAATAATGGACAAAATCATAACATGGTAATAAGCTTTAATTGGAAATCCAGCCAGTATATCCCAAGGATAAGACTTGTGCCACCCACTGGGGAGGAAAATATCCCACATTCTACTGTTCTCATTACTTTGATTCTGGCTGTCCGGAACGTTTAATCTCATTTCACATCTCTTTTTCTCAGCCACAGGGAAAGGGGGAATCCGTAGTATGACTAGAATCAACAATCAGTAGCTGCCTAGAATTAAAAGAAGAAAAAAAGGCAGAAGGGCAGATATGTAAAGGAAAGAAAAAATTGCAGTGAATGCTTTAAAATAATTGAAAAGCTGTTTTTCTTTTTGTAAAAAAAAAAAAACTAAAGGAGGCTATAAGTAGCTAGATAAATCAAACTAAAACAGATACACAATTAAGAGTAGGAAATAAACCCTTCAAAAGACAAAAAAAATATTTTAAAGAAAAGAAATTGTGTTAATCCAGATTAAGTCTGTCTTCATTGGAGAAACAAGCAGTAAAAATTCTGATCCTTTATCATCACAAACAGTACCCTGCTCTCTGTTATGGTTTTGCATAACAAAATGTCCTGTATGTAGGGTTTATAAGATAGCAATAGCACTTCGATTTATATACCGCTTTATAGTGTTTACAGCCCTCTAAGCAGTTTACAGAGTCAGCATATCACCCCCCCCCCCAAACAATCTGGCTCCTCATTTTACTGGAAGGATGAGTCAACTTTTAGTTGGTCAGGATCAAACTCCTGGCAGTGGGCAGAGTCAGCCTGCAATACAGCATTCTACCCACTGTGCTACCAGGGCTCTAGCATATTCTAAGATTGAGCTGGGAAAGGATAGTAAGGATAATATTTAGGATAATAAGATACTATTCCCTGACAGAAAATACTCCAGGGACTAAATGTATCTTACCTTAGGACATGCTTATAGTTGCTCTGAGTTATGTAGCATTTAGGAATAAATACAATAATCTGTGCATAAAACCTAAGAATAACTTAATTTTTGTTTCTGAAAATAGTTTAGAGACAGTTGAGTTGCCTTTGTTAATTTGTATTAGAGAATCAGTGGTGACATCGGAGTGCTATTATACATTTACCTTTATAATTGGAACTTAACAGTGACTAGATCAGTAGGAAAGTTCTCAAGGTTTAGCTTGAATATTCAGAGGTACAAGAAACAGTCCTACATCTAACAGTGATGAGGCTCTCTGAACGCTGTGTTCAAGGACAGCAAATCAGCGTTTTCCAGAGACATCAAATTTCTCACTTGACATTTATAAGACAATATTGACTTTACAGCTCAATTCTTAAAAAGTTCTGCACCTTGGAGCACTGCAGGCAGAATGCAAAGATTGATATGAAATTATTAAAAACACGGTGTTTTTATGGAATTAAAAAGAATCGGGGTTAAATTCTTACCTAAACAAGTGCACTTGGGAGCAAAGGGAATGGGTGAGTTGCTCCATTACATTTTTCAGAAATGCTCAAATTATTTGAGGCTTCTTTGAGCCTTTTCTTAGCCAAATGCTGAATGTTATTACTATATATAATATGTTCTGTTTTTTTATCATTTTCTTAAGCTGGCTGAACAAGTCATTAGAAAACTTTCACCTTTTCCTTCCCCTCAAGTAAAAGCGGTTC
Organism: Bothrops alternatus; assembly: GCA_034064705.1. Classification (NCBI taxonomy): domain Eukaryota; kingdom Metazoa; phylum Chordata; class Lepidosauria; order Squamata; family Viperidae; genus Bothrops; species Bothrops alternatus. Next base: position 592,984 of record JARGCV010000266.1, on the reverse strand, counting down.
TCCATGCTGGTGTATCGTATATCCAGTATTAGAGACCAGGAATCAGATCCAGACTGCTGTGGTGGCTTCTGTTGTGCCTGAAAGCAGCGAATGGAAGCCGAAGAGGCCCTCCGTGGAGCGACATCTTCAAGACCTACCTGAGGAGATTTAAGCGGTGGGCTGCACCAGATAGTGGGGGTGGAGTGTACCAGTTGCAGAATCACACACAAATCTGCACTGGGAGTGGGTGGGAAAGAAAAGTATATAGATCATTCTTACCCCACAGGCCAACAACTGAATATTTTGAATATTCCAGGAAGACATATAGTCTTGGCCCCAGACCACCTTCAGCCCAAGAGGCACCAATTGAGTGTTTTGTAATTGGTGTGGGTCTTGAGTGATTCCTGTGTTTAGTAAGACACCGATGATAACGTTCGGTAAAAATCATGCAACTTGCATTCTTCCAGTTGACTTGAAAACGGGTACCTCTGCTGTTTTTGAAATCCTGTGGGAAACGTGGACATACTATTTAAGCAATAGCTTATCTCTGTTTTGTTTACTCATCCACCTCTCTGTAGCTCCCTGTTGGGGCAGAAGGCAGAGTCCCATTCCTCTGTTTTAAAGGTGGGTGAAGCCTAGAGAAGTTGATGCCTTTTGTTTTAGTAGCAATGCCTTGATGCAAAAACATGAAATCAAACCTGAATGTATGTAATGGCAAAGATTTATTTAATTAAGTTTTTAATGTTTGTAGCCTCCCCAACTCAACCAGTGGTTATGGGTTCCATTTGTTCAAACTAGAGACAAAAAACAACGAAGCTGACCTGAATCAAGAATGAACATGAGTGGTGTGGAAATGCTCCTACACACATACCTCTTTCATTGTGCTTTTTATAAGGAGATCTGGGCATGAATCTGACAATGTCTTGTCGGATGTTGTGCCTGATACTTGGGGGTTCAAACTGGTGTTGCTTTCAAGTTGCATGAGGGCTTGGTGGGAGGATACAGTCAAGGGCTACCTTGAAAAGCACAACCCCTAGTAGTATCTTCCTCCAACCTCTGACATCTGCAGGTGAGGGTGACATCTGCAGAAACTAAACATTAGGCTTGCAAGAGATCTTTAAGTCCTTTTCAAGCATGCTGATATAGGAATTGGGCTCTGCAGTGTGATGTGCATCTTCTAGTACAGTGCCCATGCAGGCGCAGTATGAAAAGCTGCTTGTGGTAAGTAAATTTGTAGAGTGTCTACACTGTTTGTTTGTCTAAGATTGTTTTTCAGGTGAATAGAAGTGCATGGAAGAGGCTTCCTTTTGTGAGTAAAATACCCCTTCAGCCAAAGTTCGAGCTGCTCATTTCATAATTTTGGGTGGGTTTTGAAGTCTCTTGGTCCCCCAGGTTTTATTCACTCCTCTGGGAATCTTATTTCATTCCATGTGTGTACAGATCATTAAAAAAACCTGTGTTAAAATAGAACGGTATAATTTTATAACTTTGTCAGTACATAAATAAAAACAAAACTGTGGGAAATCAACTGTTAACCACATTTAATTAAAACACATTCATGTTTTAGAGGCCAGAACGAAAGAGGAAAATTTCAACTTCAAATCATAGCAGCATGGCAAAAGAGCGATTTACTCAGACTATCGGCACATGGAGGGGGCTCTTTGTCTGTAGTCCATTAGCTTAGCCAGCATTCCAGTGTTTCATTCCCCAAAAGGTAATGGTACAGTCCAAAGACAATGGCTTGGCTCATTATTGAGAGGAGGGTCAAAATTCAGGATTTTCAGCACTGAGCTGTTTGCTTGTATCCTGGCTGTAGCAGAATTGGAATAAGGCCTCTAGGGGCTTTAAGTCTGTTGCATATTTCTCCACTACTCCCTGCTTTACAGAATGGATACCTGGGGGATAAAAAAAAAAAAAACATTGAGATTCCCACGAACCTGCTACTGTGGAAATCATTAGAATATTGCAGATTATTTATTAAATTTATTTGCTGCCCATCTTGCCACGAGAATATTGCAGATCATTTTAGATGGATAAATAGCACACACCTTTTCCCAGAAATCAATGTAATAAATAAATTTTATTTTATAAGTCAGTTGGTGCGCAAAATCTCAGGCAACCTTTGTAAAGCTGACACCGAAAACCCTGAAAATAGATGACAAGCAGCCTCGAGTCCTTTTTCCTATATTGCCAAATCCCCTCGTTCATGGTTTCCTTTCAGAAGTACTTTGGAAGGTTCGATGTTCTGAATTGTAGGATCTCATTGATCTTTTCCAGTGCAGTGTCTACCCTACCACACTCTCTTGGTCCTTGCCTCTCATTTCACATTTGCACTGTTGCTGGTTTTCAGACTATGTACGAGGCCCTTGTAACAAAGCAGTTCTGTGTGCTGGTCAATAAGATGTCACCAGGTCTGCTACTAATGTATATTTTACTGAAGAGGATGAAATAGCAGAATTCAAATAGGCCCATCTTGTGTACAAATGGTTCCTATATAGTTTAGATCAGGGGTAGGCAACCTTGGCTCTTTTATGACTCGTGGACTTCAACTATGCTGGCTCAGGAATTCTGGGAGTTGAAGTCCACAAGTCATAAAACAGCCATGGTTGCCTACCCCTGGTTTAGATTCATGGTAGTCATATTGTCAGCAAGACACTTCATTTCCCCCCCTCTTTTTTCTTGATTTGTTTCCATGATTCCATCTGAAACAAAAAACCAAGGCTAAACACACCCTACAGTAAATTGAAAATTCCTTGCTGTGGCTTAGCTAATGTGTGAATCCAAGTAGTATGGTTTGTAAGGCATGATTTTTGACAATAGTGTGCGACTTATCCACTCCAAAAGTAGCCATTTTGATTTTCTTTCTCAGAATATTAATAGTGTCTGCTGCACTGATCTGGCAGTGTGTTTTTATTGTTTTAGATACATAATTCTGGGAGCAGAATAGGTTACTCATATTCAAATGTAAGATTAAAGATGATTATAATTCCATCTGAATCCGCAAAGTGCTTAACATATCCTGTCCCAATGGTGCTTCACCTTGGAATAGGTTAGGTGTTTTGATTTAATTGCAATTTTTTTTTTGTAATGGGGAGAAAAGGAAGGAGCAAAGTTAGGGGCAATTTAGAGCAATAAGGAAGTACATCTGCATTTTAGCAGTCACCGAGGGATAAAATCTTAAGGTAACTCACTGTGGGAGTGGTACCCAGATTCTATTTAATTTTAACATTCACCCAACCTTAAAAGTATTGTAATATTTAAGAAATTTGTCTTCAGTGAATCTGGGGGTGAGTTGGAAAAGACATAGCTTAGATACAAAGGCAGCCTTCATATTTCTCAAAATGGGCATAATTTGTTACAATACCTTCAGTTTGTCTTGACTCAGGTAGGCACAGACCAATTGTTAGCCATTTTATGCAGAGGTAGCAATTGTAACACCCACCCACCCACAAACCAGGTCTGGGCTTTAATCCATCACCATCTTGTGGACTGTCTCCAGGGATTGTGCACAGATCTGCCTCAGCATGAGAGACCATATCACTTATATCTTCAGCATGTAACTAAGAGGCCAAGTGGCTTTCTGTCCATGGGATGAGATGAAATCTAGGAATCGGATTTGCCACTCCAGGAAAAGGGATCTCATGCAAGGAATCAAACCTAAGAATGAGCAGATGCTCTCTACCTGGTGGATCTCCACAAAAAAATCTGCAAATCCAATTCATTGGATCTGCTTATTAAGAAGGAAAGGAAGTTAAGAGAAAGGTATCTCCCCTTCAAAGGTTAATACTGGATCTTCAGATACTTTCCAACCATTCAGTATTGTCAGGTTCAGCATAGCAAGCATTCCCACAGTGGAATTAGTCACAGAATAGGATTGTTTTGCCCTGCTTTGCCACTTAAAGCCAATTAGCTTAATCTGGGCCATGCATCCAGAAGATGCTTTGAATCGGTGGCAGGCTGTCTGCTGTTCCTCTTGGCTTTGCTCTACGGTGATCACCCAGCCTCTTTCTGTGGCTGGAATATCACCCAAGATGATGTCACAAAATGAGAATTACGAATGAATATCGGAAGTTCCAGAACTGAAGTGTCAGTTGAAGGCAACTTGATGACTGTCTTTCTCCCCTCTCCTAAATCATTCTCGGTGGCTTTCGGGGCACTTTCACAGCATGTCAGTTAGGACATGAAAATTCTTGTGCTAATTATTCTGGCTGGGGAAGAGTATAAAGTGCAACAGGATGAATAAATCTCCATCTGCCAAAGCTTAATTGTCCCCCAGCGTGATAACATGATCCACCTATCCCCGAAAGTGGTGAATACTTTCTGAAGTTGAAAAACTAAATAGTGTGGGTTTGTCAGGCTGTTCAGGATGGGTGCAATTGCATGCTTGTAAAAGAATGGGCTGGCAGCTGAAAGGGCAACTCCACCCCGCCTCCCAGCTTAAATAAGCAGTGTAGTTGATCTAATGGGATTTAAGAAGGCTGTTTGGCTACAAATGAAACCCAAGCAATGCCATGGACCTGATAATTAAAGCGATCTCCTCCAAAGAAAGAGCATGCTTAAAAGTACTGTGTAGCAAATTACAAGCGTGCTCATGGCGTGCCTAATCTCCCTGAAGTATATTTGATTGTTTTATGTAGTTATCAAAATAAAAATAATTGGATTTAGCTCCAAGCATACAAATACTTGGCTACAGCAGTCTGCTGCTCAGTAGATCTGCTAAGGTGATTGTGTTACAGGGAAATTTATTTAGAGAGAAGCTTGTGCTGTCTGAGCCAAGCTCTGTCTACTCCCATTTTATTAGCCAGGCTACAGAGTGCAACTTTGCAGTGGAAAATGTCTGGCTTCAGGACCGACCACAATCACCTGTGTGTCCCACGCAAGGATAAACCACCTCTTTTGTATTTTGCACTTTAGAAACTGAAAACCTGCGTGTTGACCAGACCTCCCCCTGTATCCTTACAGTGTATGGGATGCAGGTACACACACTGTCGTTAAACAGCAGAAGAAAAGCAGCAGGCTTCCTTTCTCAGAGGAAGCGCCCAAGGGCTATGGCTCAAAAATTTTGACTGGAGGCAGGACACCAGGGGAGCCCAAATACCTAAGGTTCTGAGTTGCATTCTAGCAGTGGCATCATCCAGTAATGTAAAATCAGATTATGGCACTGCCATCGCCTCAAGATTTTGAAAGTGCTTTTTTTTTAAATGGAAATCAAAGGGTAGGTTTCAGTTTTCAGTGGATGCTAGCCAACAAACATTTAAGGCCCCTTTGGCCTGTATATTTTAAATTTTATGATGCCAACTTGCATTTGAAAGGGTGAAGCAGCAGCAGTAGAGGCTTGGTGTGACTTGGGGCTTATTGTGGAATCACGTTCCCTTCCTCTGACTTACCCGATTTTCATTTTTGTGCAGATCTTGCTTCAATTCACCACAATTTTCCCTGTTGCATAAATGCAGAAGTGTGATTATGCGTCCTACGGGGCGAATGGTTCAAAATACACTTAAGCCGCTCTCCCTTTTAAAAGTTGGGATGGTGGTTTTAGCTTGCTTGGTTTTTCCCTGAAAGAGCAGGCAAAGGAAAGAGTGAGCTTTTGGGGATCTCATCTGGGCCTTACAGAGATGTAGCCATAGTTAGAAGGTGGGTAACACGGGAAATTGGTTAATCTGAAGCAGTAATAACAAAACTTCCAAACTCCTCAAAATAAGGAACGGGGACAGGGCCTGAGAGTGCAGAAAGAGGCAAGGCTGTCACATTTCATTGATTCCTATTTGTCCCTGGCATTGACAAGCAGCAAAGTCAACACCGCTGCTAGTTTCCTGTTCATTCCTCTGCAGTCTTCCTTTCCTGAATGTGCAGACCCTGGTCTTGGGGCAGCTGTGTGGCCTGCTTCCTGCAAGGAGTGTCAGAAAAACAGTCTGATTCTCATCAGCTGCAATCCAGACTAAACCAGTCCTCCCCCCTCAGTGCAGGGTCAGGGAGGGCCCCTGTGCCTCAGGCTGGGTCTTATTCAAACATGCTGGGGAGGGTGGGTGCCGTCTCTTGACGGGGCCAAAACCAAAACTAGATTCATCTTAATTGTACTGCTGCAATCCTTAACAGTTAGGTAATTTTAGTTCGCATTTCCCTGCTGTCACATTCAAAACTGCCCTTCACAGCCAGTGCCTTTCCGTGTTCCATCTGCGCAGAGAGGCAGTTATGCCTTTCAGATCTAAAGGAATTCCCTGCGCTAAAAGTTAGCAATGGAAAGGTTTCTTTTCTCGCTCTTTAAAAAAATCTACTCAAGAATTAATTTTCACTCATCCTGAAATGCAACTGACAAAAAGACTTTCTGCATCGGGTGCCATAAGCGAACAACGGGCATTTTCTGTCATTGCTGGACAAAGACATTTGGCAGATGTTTGGAGAAAACCTTGGCCATTGGCCAACTCCTCCCCCATGTTAATACCGCTTACTATATATTAGAGTGCCGTTCTTTCATCCTTTGGATTTGTAGCACGTTTGCCTAAAAAGCTGGCCACTGCTATCCATGCCTGTGGACTTCTGGAGCCCTGAATTTCAATGAAGAGTCAATGCAACCATATTTCTTTCAGTGAATGCAGTGTGACTTTCTCCTTTTCACAAGACTTTTGGAATTGCTAACAGTCGTCCCTTGAAAAAGATTGCACTGTGTCTTTCAAACATCTTTAAAATGCGAAGAATGGAATTTTTCTTCAAAGACTTCCAAAATGCAGTTCCTTTTGGCAGGCAAATGGATGATCCCTCTTGTCTCTTGAATCCCTGAAAGAGTCGTTACCAGTTCCCAAGCTGCTGTTTCTCCTTAAAGGGAAAAGCATTTTTTTTTTTTAAAAGCCGTCCCTCTCCCTGGAAGTTGGCCACCCATGGTCTCATTTACTCCAAAGTGGGGGGGAAATGGCCTTTTTATTTTATTCCTAGAAACTGTAAATGCAGCAAATGTCACCACTTTCATAATTTATGATTTGTCTGCTCAAATGCCAGACTACCAAATAGTGTTAATTTGTCTTGCCCCACTTTTCTGTTGCTTAGATTGGACTTATCTGAATGGAAATAATCATGTTAATTTATGCTGGTTGCACTATTCCTGGTCAGCTGTCCAGCCGGCATCTTGAGCCTTGGGAGGTACAATCACCATTGGGCTTCTTCATGAACTGTATTTATACATCCCTCCCTCACAAGCCTTAGCTTTCTTCTCACAATTGCTGGGTCAAGGCTGAAGTCTGCAGCTGCTGCTTGTGCTCACCTCTGCTATTCAGCTGGTCTTTCAAGAGCTGATTCCCATTTCCTGAAATGGAAGCATTAAAAAAAAAAGGCTTAGGTGCAATTTGAGACCTAATCTGCTCCCTGATGGGAGGTTTTGGGGGTTTTTTTGGAAGGGGGGGTTGTTTGCATACGAATGGTGTTTGAAGATGCAGCCTGGTTCTTTTTTTCTTTTTTCTCCTGGCCTGCTTTTTTCAAGATGCTGACCACCAATCTGAATTCCTAAGGGGGAGGAAAGTGGATCCTTGCCCCTTAAGAGCTCATCTCTCCTTTGGTTGGTGTAAAATGATGAGCAGCAGCAGAATCGTGAAGATGAGCCCACAGGAGGGGGCAATCCTCACTGGATTTCATTCCTCCCGTTGGGGACCCCTCTCCCAGTAAGATTGGGGTCGTCTGTCCTTGCTTTTATTTGCTTTGAGGCTCCCTGTTGTTCTTAAAGCATTTTTGCCCAATCAGCATTTGCCACTCAAGGGACTCTGCAGGTTCACACCTGCCTCGTTCCAATACTTCTGTATCAGGCAAGTTCAGCTTCAAACTTTTAATACATGCAGTGGATATATATATATTTGAGGAATTTCAAATGAAATCACCTTGGAGTTACTTGTGCATATCACTCTGCGAGAGATCCTCTCTGAATTTCTCCTCTGCTTCTATGCAAATTGGAACCCGGGTTCATTTTTACAGGGGCAGCAACAGAACAATGGAAAGTTTCCGCTGAGTGAAAACAACTCTGACCATTGCAAGCCTGGTGCCACTCCTGCCTGTCTTAAAACTAGATTTTAAAGAAGCCAAAATATGAATTAATTTTGCTCAATGTATTTAGAATAAGGCGAAAGTGTAAAATGACTTAATATCTCTTACATGATGTTTCTATTGTTTTATAAGTAGCCTAACTAATGTGTGGCAACTGGATTTTCGTTGAGAAATAAAAACAAAACCCCAAATCTACTCATTTCTCCACAATTTTAATGGTTTAGTCAGATATGGTCAATGCAATGTCAGGATTTTTTTTAAAAAAATTTAAACATCAAAGTAAATAGTAGACACTATTAAACATAGCTGGGGTGCTAGAAATCTCCCCAGTATGACAATCTTTGGGCAGTCTTTCTCAGAAAATAAAGGGCTGTGTTTGGTGGCACAGCCACTTTGGAAAACCTTTCCCAAGCTTGGTAAAGCATATTCAAAGGTGTTCTGCAGCTCTGAGCATCAGAAACAAAGGGCAAAGAACTAAAATGATGTGTTGCTTATTCTTCTACACATCAAGTAATAATGCTAGGTTCAATTTAAACATTTTAGGTTATTCCATGTATGCAAAGTGCCAGTGGTAGTACTGCAAGCTACTGTATTTAATCATTTTGGTTCTGTATTTTACTTCAGAACAAAAAAGGGAGTGTAAAAATAAAATTAAACCACTCCAATTCATACTGTAATTTGCCAGTGAACTTTGATAATCAGAATTGGATTTCTAGTGCCTGGGTTTTCTTGAATTATTGTCCTGACAGATTTCCCGATGGGAGGCAGTCACCAGAGTGTGCTAACTGGATCTTTCATCAGCTGATTTGGGGGGGGGTCAGTACAATTGCACGTTGATGCCCCTGGCTGACCAAGCAGGGCTGGTGCTGTTTCATAGCAGAATGCAGTGCTCACATCGTATCTCTGGCCACATCCACAGTGCTGTGAAGTGGCTGAGATGCATCAAGGGAGAGAAGACACCATGTTTATCCAGTGGCAATGGCCATCGTGCACTGATGAGTATCATGCAGCATGCTGGATCACTGCTTCCATTAATTACTGGGCAGAGCTATCTATGCTAGAGATAATAATAAAGTTGGACGAGACCTTGGAGGTCATCTGGTCCAACCCTCTGCTCAGGCAGGAAACCCTACACCATTTCAGACAAATGGCCATCCAGTCTCTTCTTAAGACTTCCAGTGTTGGAGCATTCACCGCCTCTGGAGGCAGGTTGTTCCATTGGTTAATTGTTCTCACTGTCAGGAAGTTTCTCCTTAGTTCTAGGTTGCTTCTCTCCTTGATTAGTTTCCACCCGTTGCTTCTTGTCCTGCCTTCGGGGTGCTTTGGAGAATAGCTTGACTCCCTCTTCTTTGGGGCAGCCCCTCAGATACTGGAATACTGCTATCATGTCCCCACTCGTCCTTCTCTTCATTAAACTAGACATACCCAATTCCAGCAGCCTTTCCTTATATGCTTTAGCCTCCAGTCCCCTAATCATCTTTGTTGCTCTTCTCTGTATTCTTTCTAGAATCTCAACATCCTTTTTACATTGTGGTGACCAAAACTGGATGCCGTATTCCAAGTGTGGCCTTACCAAGGCGTTGTAAAGTGGTATTGACACTTCACGTGATCTTGATTCTCTCCCTCTGTTAATGCAGCCTAGCACTGTGTTGGCCTTTTTGGCAGCTGCAGCTCACGGCTGGTTCATATTTAAGTGATTGTCCTTGAAGTACCAGGGACCTGGAGAAGCTGGCAGCTACACATGCCTAACAACGGGCAGCAAACTTTCAGAATGAAATTTCAACTGATGGTGCAGCTTTACTTCCATCAAGGCAATCCCAAAGGTTGATGCTTGGTCTTACACACCTGCAATAAAAGGTGGGGGTTGGGGGACCATATGCTCCACCCTATCTTGATTCTTAAGCCAAGGAAAGTGGCATGATATAATGCAGATTCTTAACTTGATTTTTGTTTTTAGCTTATTTGCATTTTATAATTGCCAGGAGAATTAAGCACAAAGGAATGAACTTCCTAATTTGCATTACATGTTTCTGTTTGTGCCTTACAAAATATCAGAAGCAGTTGGGCGTATATGGCTGGTGCATCCATAGCTCACCCAGTTCCAAATTGGACCATGAAAGCTTGGGCATTGTGTCAGGGAAAGGAAGAGACAAGAGCAGCAATAATTCTGGCAACTGGCTATACGGTGTTTAAATAAACCAGGATGAATTTGGCAGTTGGGAAACACGTGTTTGGCTGATAATTTTGGGGGAAAGGAACAACTACAAGCAACTTCAGTGTCCTTTTAGCCTCTCATGACAACCTCTATGTATTAATAGTAAGCCGATAGCATGACTATGACATGTTTTATTATCCAGGAACTGGTTTATTCATGACACAGCATTTGCATCTCATTCAATTAAAAACAGTTGCCCAGTGGCTTATAGTGATTTGTAAGTCCATGCACAGATGATGATTTGACATGGGTGAACATTTGTTAATGAGAACTTTCACTTTTAAGTCTATTAGAGCATAACAACCAAAGCATATTGTGTTATATCAATTCTGGGATTTTTCCTGCGGTTAAATGATCACTCAACATACTATCTAATGTTGGTTGGGAATGATTATTTCAACTAATCAATATATTTGACCATGGCTGTACCATCTTTGATTACTACTAGCCATGGTTTCCTGGAGAGGTAACTATCATAAACTTTCATTCATTTGGGTTGAGCAGTAAGATTTGTGTAGGCCAGAAGTACAGTGTGTGCAAATGCAGCAATTACAACATGCTTAAATAATTTCTATTCAAAGAGATCTAAGAGTTGATGACATTTTTCTTCTGAGTCAAGGTCTTCTGTAGTATCTTCTCGATGAAAATAACTCCCTGGTCATTTATACTTGGCAAAGTAGTAGTGTTTTTGTAAAGAGGATTATTTTACGTATATGAACGGTTTTGAACTGTAGTTCTGGTGTTTTGGGTTTGGCAGTGTGAATGGGAAAAGGCCTGGGTATCTTTTTGCTTAGTAAAAACCCTTATTAAAAGCATTTATGTGCTAGCATGTTATGAAAATGATTGCATGTTCAATAAATACTGTATATCTCTGTACTTGAAAGCCGGTGTAGCCAAGAATTACAAGTGATAAATGATCAGTAGCTTCATAATTATTTTCCAAATGGAGGTTCAATCTATGAAAGCCCACTTTAATCAGGTTCTAAAAGTTACAAACCAGCTTTGTGAGCCCAGAAATGCTTGAACCTTGTTGGTTTCATTCTTTGTTTTCACGCAGCAGCAGCAGCAGCCAGACCTTTTCAAATTTCAAAAGTTTTAATTGCTTTTCTAAGTTTATATATTACTTTCTTGCTTCTTAATGTCAGTCACTTACAACATTGAACTATGAATCAGTTATCAATAAATGCATTTATTAGGATGGAATGGCTTGATCCTACATAGCACAATATTTTCAAATCTGGAGAAAACTTCCAATTTTTCAGTTGGCTCTTTGTTTGAATTCTGGCATGGATAACAACTGCTCAAAAAAACCAAGCTAGGATTATTAAAAAAAAAAAAAAGTACCTGTATGAAGTCTTTTTTCCCCCCAAGTCACTGTCAATAAATACTTTGAAGTAGACAAGAGATTAGGTGACTATAATGGATTCACTGCAAAAGACTACGTGAAGTTACAATCTTGTATCAGATAAGAACATGCAGTTTATCCATTGATGGATTTTTGTAGGCGTCTTGGCATACTCGGACTGCTATTTTACAGATTTACTCTTGGTCAATTGAACTTAAACAATTAAGACTTTAAAGTTTTTTTCAAGAAGACTTAACACAGATAACCAAAACTAATTTCACATTGTGACAAGCTTAATTTAGTCAGGAATCCTTTGCCAATGAAGATAGGAAAGCAATTTTCTAATTTTGTTCAGGCTCAGTCATGCCTTCTTATGAAGCAAGCATAGTTTATGAAAAATATAAAATAAAGTGAATCTCCACAATATGGGTATCTTTGAATTGAAATAGATTTTGAATATCTAGTTGTGCAAATTAACAGCATCATGAGCTTATCTCCTATAGTCGTCGTCACACCTCCACAAATGATGCATGGTGTGTTCTGCCTTGCATCCTGGTCAGCTTTTGTAATAGTAACAAAGTTATGTATGTATGTATTCCATCTCTGGTTCAAGATAACAGATTTTTGCCGTGCACACAACAGCTATTAGTCCATCAGATTTCTGCATTTTTAATCATTCTGTAATGCGTATTGTGTGCTATGCATGATTGTAAATCTTCCCGTGAGCTGGGAATAGAGCTGCTTTTTCATGCTGTGGGTTTCTTCAGAAATCACATATAAAGAATCAAGATAATAGTCTCTCTTTAGTGGTGTATTGTCTTTCCCTTTCTTCAGCTGATTCTGAGCAGTTGATCGGATTTACCCATAATTTGTCATGTCGTTGCAAGTTTTCTACTATGATAGTAAAATTAATCTTTAATTATTTCAAGGTGATCATATAAGCATTTCAATTGCTTAAATAATTAAGATGGTCCATGTTTTGTTCCCTGCGGCCTGAATGTCTGGGTTACGAGGGTCTCATAGAATGAAATTAAAACATTTTTTTTAACTCTCTGGAAAGGAAAGAAGGGTAAGAATTAGGCCTAGGGAAATATAATGGTTATTTGTTTGACAACGTCCTTTGAGTCTGAAGTCTTAATTTCGATCTGTGTGTGCAATCTTTGAAGATGGAGCCTCTTTTATGTTGAAACATGAAAATATTTGTGATTTTATTTTGTCTGTTTTAATGTGGTTTTGCTGTAAAAATTATTCCCTTTCTGATTGATACATGTGGGTCACAATCCTTTGTACCATGAATTCAACCTCTACGTATTGAAGATCCCTTTACAACCTAACAGGCCTAAGTTCTCTTCCTTTTTCCTGTCATGCATGTTAGCTAAATCACCAGATATTGTCACATTTTGCTTTCCAGTTAAAAGCAACTGTAAAACAACCTCCAACATACCCGCAGTACTACAATTGCTGGCCTGCTGTTCTGTGCCCAATAGTTTATCGTTCCTTTCATGCAAAACCCTTCTTTTGTTCAGGACAGGTAGTTCTCGACTTAACAATCGTTCCTTTAGTGACGGTGCAACAGCGCAGAAAGAAGTGACTTGTGACTGGGTTTTTTACACTTACGACCATTGTAGCATCCCCCACGGTCACGTGATCAAAATGTGGGTGCTTGGCAACTGGCATGTACTTCTGACAGTTGCACTGCCCTGAGGTCACGTGATCCCCGTTTGCTACCTTCCGACAAGCAGAGTCAAAGGGGGAAGCTAGATTGGCTTAACAGCTGCATGATTCACTTAACAGTTGCAGTGATGCACTTAACAACTGTGGCAAAAAGATTGTAAGACGGGGCGAGATTCATTTAACAATTGCCTTGGCTCAGTGGAGCTCACCTATGGTTGTAACTCGAGGACTACCTGTCCGGCCAGCCAAAGATGGGACTCTTTTTAAATATTGATTTAACAAAGTGCCACTTCTCTTACAAACATCAGTGTAAGTCATCCTTCAGGTTGATGGAACCAATGGCCGTGGTTAGTTATTAAATCCTTCTGTTACTTAGGTATAGCAGGGTTGAGTATTGGGCAGCAGACAAGTTTAATAAATCATTAATTGTCATAATTGAGCCAGCATTTTTTTGGTGTTAACAGCACATAAAGAAGAGCGGAAGGTTGAGGATAAACCAGGAGAGCCTCCTGCAATGCTGAAGAAAACGGTTGGACCGACGTCGGTGGTTGAGAAACACGTGTCTTCCCAAACAAGAAGTGTGCCCCTGAAGAAGCCCTCGCCGTTTGCCAGTACTTCACTGGCCAAGACCCCGGTGAAACACTCGGCCGCAAGTTTTAAAGGGGTCATACCCAAGAAGTCTTCGCTTGCAACGGGTCCTCCTCCTTCAGGCGGCCTTTCATCCTTAAAGCCATCTTTGTCCTCCTATGGAGCCTCTTCCATGGCTAAAAAACCAGTCTCCCCCTCTAGCACAGTGGCAGGGCTTAGGAGACCCACCATGTATTCCGCTTCTTCTTCAGCCACCTCATTGCCTCCACAAGCCAAGGGAGCTGCTGCAAGCACCAGCCAGTCGCAGCCCAATTCTCAGATCCGACAAAACATACGGAGGTCTCTTAAAGAAATTTTGTGGAAAAGGTAGGAAGACCATAACGTGCGCCTGAGGCAATGCACCTGACAAGCCTAATGGGGGATGCGCGTGTATTATGATTTCCCTTTCACAACATTAGCTTTCAAATGAGGTTTACGAAATGCGTTTACGGTATTGCTCACTGGTGGGCTTCTGTTGAGAAAGAAGTATTTTAAAAGTTTCACGTTAAGGGTTTTCTATTTCAGAACATTCTAAAGAAAGGAAAGGTGGCTTGGTTGAGACTTAGCTGCTCTAAATTGGCCTAAATCATTAGCAGCCCTTCCATCAAATATAAATTTGCAGGAGACGAATAAACGTATACGTTGACAGTTCTTTTAAATCAGTGTTTCTCAATCATGGCAGCGTGAAGATGTGTGGACTTCAGCTCCCAGAATTCTGGGAGTTGAAATCCACATTATTTTCCACCTGTCAACATTGAGAAATGCTGTTTCAAATGGTTTTGAAATGTGCCAGTGATGAAGGATGGAAATCCCCATCAGAAAAAGGCCGTTCTCTCTTCAATTCCATGTTTTGTGGAGTTCTTGGTGCTCTCTGAGCTTGCTTGTTTACTTGCCTGCAGACATTTCTTTAGCAATCTAAATCCAGAAATGGAAGCTTAGCATTCAAACAAATCAGCCATCAATAAAACACATAGAGATAAAACCACATTTATAGACCATTCAAAGACAATTTAAAAACCTAAGAAGGGAATAGATTACAGCCCATCCTCTCCAGCAGCCCACAGTTTGCTAAGCAGGCAGAAAACCCGTAATCAATACTGTAATCTAATGAAAACTCTAAAGAGGAAACCAGATTCCCACTCAGACTGGCAGGGCGGAGCTTCTATACAGTAAACAGGCAGCAAACTCCACACTCATGTAGCACTGATGGTATTACCTAGTTGGGTATTGAAACATTTGCAAGTAAACCACCAAGTTCAGAGAGCACCAAGGACCCCCTCAGTTCAATACTGAACTAGAGATATTAGCAGAATCCCAATAGAAGAGAATAAGACTAATTATAGAAGATTGCACACACTCCCTTGCTGTCTTTAGATTAAACTAATGGTGCTGACTTTTTTTCTCCTCCCCCCCCCTTCTCCCAGAGTAAATGACAGTGATGACTTGGTCATGACAGAAAACGAAGTGGGGAAGATTGCACTGAATATTGAAAAGGAGTTGTTCAATTTATTCCAGGCTACAGATAATCGATATAAGAGTAAATATCGCAGTATTATGTTCAACCTCAAGGACCCCAAAAACCAGGTTAGTCTGTACTGAAATGAAGGAGCCTATTGTTTTGACTGGTTTTATTTTCCTGCAGGCAACTTTCAACTCTAATTTAGTAATTAATATACATTATTAGGTATTGCTCTGGAATAGACAATGCATCCCTACCTCAGACTGTTAGGTTTTGGAAAAAAAATGATTAAGAAACATTTGGTAGATGAATAAATGTATATAAATTGTAAATAAAAATTGGTTTCCCTCATTTCACTAATTGGTCGTGTGATAAAGTGGGTTGGTATTGTAGATTCATTGCAAACAAAAATATTTACTAATACACTGCTAATATTGAAATATTTTCAGCTTCAGAAGGCAGTATTGAGCCTCATGGTGCATAATTTTAAAGGGTGATTAATGATGTTAGGGATAATAGACTGCTAATCAAACCTTAATTAAGTTATTTCTATTTTATATTGAAATTCAAGATTTAACATTCCTTGTAAATGCACATGAAGTTAAATGTAAGATTTTTCATAAAAGCACAAAGGTAATAGTTGACATTCACCATATACAGTGTTGTCAAATTGCTCAGTGCTGTACTTTGTAGCAACCACGTGAAAAAAATGAATAAGAGTTCTTTAGATCTACAGTTAGGATGATCTAAATTGGCTATGATCATTTATCTAGAAGTCTGTATTCTCTCATCAGTATGTAATAAGATCAATCTTCTCTCTAGGGTCTTTTCCACCGTGTTCTTCGAGAAGATATTCCTTTGTCAAGGCTTGTAAGAATGAAACCTGAAGAACTCGTATCTAAAGAGCTGTCATCATGGAGAGAAAAACCAGCCAAATCAGTACGAAATAATTTGTTTTCCACATATGAAGTAAAAATTGTGATGCTTTTTTGTATTATGTTTAGGGACATGATTGGTAAGAATGCACAGGTGGTACTTGACTTACAAATGGTCACTTAGCAACTGTTCAAAGTTAAGAGAGACCCTCCAAAAGGTATTTATGACCCAAATTCGAAGTTACAATGGATGCCCCCACAGTCATATGATTGCATTTTGGGGCACTTGGCAACTGGCCTGTATTTACATTTGTTTGAAGTGTCCCTCCATCACATAACCACAGTTTACAATATTTTTTGCCAGAAACCCATGTTTATTTCCAATTTCCAGCAAAAAAAAAACAAAACCCTCCCCTTGTGGACAGTGGTTTTGCTTAAGGGCTATTGTGATTTAGTTAACGATCACCACAAAAAAACTTTGTAAAATCGAGTTGGTCACAAGCTGTCCAGCATGATTTATTACCATATATCTAGGCTCAATTGTAGCCATAAGCCAAGAATGCCCTATATTAGGGTGTTGTTGTTGTTGTTTAACAAAGTAGCAATTACAGTGGATTTTGTAACTATAGTTACAATCTATGTAGTCCAGGAGTAGGCAACCTTGGCTTCTTTTATGACTCGTGGACTTCAACTCCCAGAATTCCTGAGCCAGCCTGGCTCAGCTTGGAAACCTCTCCCTTTTCCCTCAGCATGGCTGGCTCAGGAATTCTGGGAGTTGAAGTCCACGAGTCATAAAAGAGCCAAGGTTGCCTACCCCTGATGTAGTCATTCCCAGCCTTATGCTTTCTAGTTATTATTGTTATATTCGTTATTTTATTTGACAATGACGCTGCCTGACTCCAGTTTTACTCCAGGCAGCTCACAAAATAGAAACCAACAGCAATATACAATCCAGACAAATCCAGTCAACAGCCACATACACACATCACACAAGGGATTCCAACTAGCCCAATGTCTATGGAGATTCTCAGTCATCCAGGTCATGGTTGCCCCAAAGATACTTGTTCAAGAGGCAACTGGAGATCCTTGTTTTTCCATGAAGACATTTTGTTTCTCAACCAAGAGCTTCAAAGAAAAACAAGAAAGTCCAGTTGTCTCTTGAAAAAGCACCTTTGGCACAACTAGCCTAATCCAAGGCTTGGGAGTAGAACCAGGCCTTTAAGATGCTCCAAATGCCACTGGGGGAAAGCCACCCAGAACTCAGTGGGTATCTCATTCCAGAGGGGAAACGCTCAAAAGATGGCCTCCTTTGGTTGGAGGGTGCCAATCAATGGTGGGATTCAGACGGTTTGCACCACTTCGGCAGAACCGGTAGCTAATTTTTTGTATCCAGGCCCAGAACGGACTTCCGGAAGTGGCATCCACACAGAGAACCGGTTATTCACGTATTTGAATCCCACCACTGGTGCCAGTCCTCACCAGGCAGATACTATGAGAGACAGGTCGGACATAAATTATATTGAGACTACAGCATCTACATCAACCTGAAATGTTGGAAATTATAGTCCCCAGAGTAGAAAGTTTGGAGTACTGATTAAAAAGATGATTAGGGGACATATAAGGAACGGTTGCTGCAATTGGGTATGTCTAGTTTAATGAAGAGAAGGACGAGGGGGGACATGATAGCAGTGTTCCAAGGGCTGCCCCAAAGAAGAGGGAGTCAAGCTATTCTCCAAAGCACCAGAAGGCAGGGAAAAAAGCAACGGATGGATGGAAACTAATCAAGGAGAGAAGCAACCTAGAACTGAGGAGAAACTTCCTGACAGTTAGAACAATTAACCAGTGGAACAACCTGCCTCCAGAAGCGGTGAATGCTCCAACACTGGAAGTTTTTAAGAAGAGACTGGACAGCCATTTGTCCGAAATGGTAGGGTTTCCTGCCTGAGCAGGGGGTTGGACTAGATGACCTCCAAGGTCCCTTCCAACTTTATTATTATTATTATTATTATTATTATTATTATTATTATTATTATAAACTAACCAAATAATCTTTTTCCCCCTTCCATAGATAATGGCATCTAGGCGTAAAACCTTTGAAAATAAAAAAATGGCTGTGAAACAAGAACCTATCCCAGATATTAACATGGAAGATTCCCCGCCAGTGTCTGATTCTGATGTAAGTACACTGTATTTCAGATACCTGACTTTATGCATCGTGTGTTTGGTAGCATTCCCCCAGCTTGCTCTTCTCAGAGGGATTTCTGTTCTATAACCTCCTGGCAGCAGGAAATTATGCAACTTGATCATTATGAAATTATGAAATCTAGCCCTTCCTTTGGCCACCAGTTTGAGGATGACTGTTTGAAAAGACTGCTCTTAATATAAATTGCCAGGCAATTAAAAAAAACCAACCATGCTTCCAAATGTCCCAAAAGTGCCTTCCCCCCCCTTCTTTTCAAAAGGCAACTGAATTTTGTTCAAAAAGAAAAAAAAAGAATTCAACAAGACTTGAGGATTATCCTTAAGTTACGGATAGATGCCTATTACCCTTTCAGCTTCCTAGTGATGTGGACAACTTTTGAAAAAAACAAACAGTTCTATTCTTGAAGAATTAATGTGTGTCTACATGGCTGAGGTGAATAAAACAAAGTAAACCTCATGTTTTTCTGTGTATTCTGTATGTTGTTAGGAGCAGCAAGAATCTGATCGAGCAGCACCTGAGAAGAGCAGTGCTCCTGTTTTGGATGTTTTCAGCAGTATGTTGCAGGACACCACAAGTCAGCATCGGGCCCACCTTTTTGATCTGAACTGCAAAATTTGCACAGGTGGGTATAAGGTTAATGATGTTGCTTGAATCCTCATATGATGGAAAAACTGAACTGGTCCAATTGAAGTCAGCTGCTCTCAAATACAAGCTCAGAAACAGTTAAGGATCTGAAGTGACCAGTTCAAAAAAGTTGAGTTGCTAGACTTTCAAATAAAAATAATTCTTTTCTATTTGTTGATACATGATTCGATTTTGTCGCTGTGACTCTTGGTGGCATACAGTATAAAAAAACAAAATACAATACAATACATTGCAAAACGGATAGTCCTTGAGTTATGACTGTAATGGGGCCTGCCCATTACAGTCATAAAATAGGTTAGTCGGGTGACCTACCAGATTTTATGCTGATTTTTGTAGCGGTCGTCAAGCAAACGCAGCGGTCATAAGGGTGAACTCATTGTAAGCAAGTGCTAATTTTCAGCAGAACCATTGTAAAACAGTTGGACCATGTTGCCAAGCGCCCCAAGTGCAATTACATGATCGCAAGGCAGGGGGGGGGGAAGCAACCATTGAGTCCCATGTTTTAGGTAGGTCACAACTTTGAGAGGTTGCTAAGCGACCGTAAGTTGAGGTCTACCTGTAAAGGAAATGATAAAATGGTAACTGAAACAGTGAACATTAGTATATATGCAGTATATATCATAGTGTGTGTGGGGGGGGGAGTTCCATCCACCCTATCCCAGACCTGAGAGAACAGCCAGGTCTTTAAGGCCTCCTGAAACACCTTCGGATTCTGAAAGATGACCCGGTTTGATTAAGGGGGCTGGAGCATGCTCATCCTTTGGCTCTTATCAGTCAGTCGAAAACCACAAGAGACAGACCATCCCTCAAATAAATGGGCTCCGTGGCAGAAGTAATGTGGCAGTTTTACTGTGGTTTTCAAAAAAAAAACAAAAAAAAACTACCGCCAAACTACCTTGCAATATAGAATGCAAAACCCTTTATTTATTTATTTATTTTTATTTTATTTATTTTGTTCAGACTTATATGCCGCCCTTCTCCTCAGACCCAGGGCGGCTCACAACAATAATACAAGTAAAAAACAAAAACATAGGATCAGTTAAAATTTCTACTTAAAATACTATATAAAAACAAAATAATTTATAACACTCACACCACACACAATCACAATCAAAGGCCCAGGGGCAGAGTGCAGCTCACACGCCCCAAACCTGTCTGCATAAATGTGTCTTTAATAGTTTCCGGAAAGCTAGGAGGGAGGGAGCAGTACGAACCTCTGAGGGAAGCTGGTTCCAGAGGGCTGGGGCAGCAACAGAGAAGGCCCTAACCCTAGGCCCCGCCAAACGGCACTGTCTAACAGACGGGACCCGTAGGAGGCCAACCCTGTGTGCCCTAACCGGTCGCTGGGATTCATGAGGCAGAAGACGGTCCCGCAAGTATCCTGGCCCATTGCCATAAAGGGCTTTATAGTTTTATCCCTTAATGTTTGCCGATTACTTGATTAGAACTATTTGTGTTTTAACATTTTTATATAATGCTTTCAGAGACTCGCGTCTCTGTGAATCTCTCTTTTTCACAGCAAACCTACAAAATGAGTTGTTCTTTATGCAGACCTTTCTATGCCACCTCCTGCTCTTAAAAGGACAAAATACTAAGAAAACATGCACAATACAAAAACCATGCATCAACACTAAGGAGAATTAAAGTCTTCAGTCTTGAATGATAGTGTACCTATGAAAGCCAGGCATAATAAAAAATAAAGTTATTGGGGGTGGAATATTCTGTCCTGAGGGAGTTCCATAATCAGGTTGTCATGTTACTGTATTCATTGAAGCTTTAAGAGTAACTTCTTGTCCCTTCAAGGATCACGCTCTGCCCGCTGTGCCTGAAACCATGTGTTATAGCCACAAACTCTTTTGCAGTGATACATATTAATTTTGATTACAATGCAGGTCAGATTTCTGCCTCTGATGAAGAATCGACTTCAAAAAAACCCAAACCATCAGCTGCTAAGAAGACAGAACCCAAGTCAGAAACTAAGTCCAAACTGGAAAGCTCAACACCAGCAGATGATATGGAGGTGGTAAAAGAGGAAGATTTGGAGAGTGTCCCAAAAGCCATTGCTGAACATGCGACTGAGACAATGGCCCAGCCAAGTTTGGAAAGAACTTACATTCCTTTATCCCAAGTGCAAAACAACTCAGAACCTTCTCTGTCCACGGAGAATTCAGCCTATCCCACACTCTACACTGCTGGGGTCATCACAACAGTGACTGTTTCTGGCAAAGATCCCCGAACGGCTGTGAGCACCTCTGCAGCTTCTGGTTCTGCTGGGATTTCCCCATTGCATCCCACTTCCACTCCTGACAAAGGTTCTGTAGCAGAGAGCAAGCCAGAAATATTAAGACCTGTTTTATCAACTCCAAAGTCCATTTTAACAAAACCATCTTCATCAGACCCAAGATACTTGGCAGGTCCATCATCTTCAAATGTCAGGTATGCTATAGCCTGGAATTAGGGGACAATCATAACCTATAACACAAAGTGTTGGTGCATGCATGTATATGCCTGCCTGCCTGCCTATCTGCCTATCTACCTATCTATCTACCTACCTACCTATCTATCTATCTATCTATCTATCTATCTATCTATCTATCTATCTATCTATCTATCTATCTATCTATCTATCTATCTATCTATCTATCTATCTATCTATCCCATCCATCCATCCATCCATCCAAAATAATTAAAGGACTGTGGATCAAGCAAATCATAAGTGCTGCCCCAGCCCAAAAGATCATGGCGTCCATCTCCCATCATATCAAAATACTTTCTTTGATAGAAAAGCAGTCTATTTATGTGAACCAGCAAATTGTGGAAAGCTAGATGGAGTGCTGAGTAATTGTTTTGCAACTGAATTCTGATGCATTGATTGAGTTAGCTTAAAGCCGTGTTTCTTAACCGTGGCAACTTGAAAAGGTGCAGACTTCCAACTTCCAGAATTCCCCAGCCCCCAGTGCAAGGCTGGCTGAGGAATTCCGGGAGTTGAAATTCATACTTCTTTAGACCAGCCAAGGTTGAAAAACATCAGCTTAAAAATATATGGCTGCGTTACGAGAGAAATATTGAAAATGTTTGGAATGGAGAAGCTGTTACGGGGAAACATTTTGGGACTTTTTTTTTTTTTTTTTTGGTTTTGCAGTATGTCAGAGATTTGGTCCCCCCCAGAAGGAGATACATCCCTGTTTCTTTCTCGTCTGAATACCATTTGGAAAGGCTTTATCAACATGCAAAGCGTGGCTAAATTTGTCACCAAAGCTTATCCAGTCTCCGGGTGCTTTGATTATCTCAGTGAGGTAGGATTTTGACATGTTTACTGCTTTTTGTGTGGACGCTTCTGGAAATTAATGTTGTTTTATTACAGGTAAAAATGTCCTCAACTTAACAGCTGTAATTGAGGTTGAACTTACGCTCCTAAGTTCGTGCCAGTCATTGTGGGTTGTCACGTGACTGTGGCATGATTTTATGACACTTTTTGTAGCAGTTGTTAAGTGAATCACCATGGCGGTTAGGCAAATTAGGTTAAGCAAACACAGTGGTCATTAAGCTATTCCACTGTCTGAAATGGGTGAGGGTTTTTTTTTGCTGGAAACCTGAAGTAAAAGTCGGTTACCAGCACAAAAAAAAACCCCCATTGTAAATCATGGTCATGTGACTGTAGGCTGCTGCCAATGGCTGTAGATGTAGGCCATTTGCTGAGCCCCCAAAATGCAGTCCCTTGACCAGGTGGGTGGCTTTGGGAACGTTTGGAGTCCGTCATAAATTGAGGACTGCTAATTGTCTTTTAAGAAATAAAAATACTGTATGTAGCACCTTTATTTTTTTTATTATTTTTTTGGGGTAAAAAATTCTTTTATTGAAACAATCAACATCAAACATAAGATCATATTAGAAAGCAATCATCATATAACCTGCAATACAACACTAAGGATTAGTCTTTGTGAGCGTCTGGTTTAGTAAACATTCCTCTTATATAGGTTCTAACTACTGTTTCTAGTCTATCACATACTGTTCATTCGAGCTTCAGAAGTGAATTCGTCTCAGTAGTAGTGCAATCCTTTATGATCCCTAGCAAAAGATCCTGAGGTAGAAATTCAGTACGCTTTTCCAATATTAAAGCAATCAACATTAAACCTGGGCTCATATTAATAAGCTGTCCTCATAAGACCTGAAAATACAGCTCTTGTATATGGTCTATCTACTATATTATACTACATTATGTATATATTAGTCTGAGAGTTGAGGAAATCAATTATTTTAAAATGATTTAAATTATTTTGGTCTAGGTAGGAATAACAGACTGTTATTCCAGCCTGGATGGTAAACTTAATAGTGAAGGAAAAGTATAGTTACATATTTACAAAGGAATTTTAATGTTTCTACTTAGATGCAAGTAAGTTTCTTCTAGAACAAGACAACTGCACCAACAGCCAATCCAGAAACGAGAAGTTCAGTTTCCAATATTTGATTCTTGGGGGGAGCTCCATATTTTGCACCTATTGTGACTGAAGCCCTGAATTTACTTATCTGACCCACTTGCATATTGCTTTCTGGGTTCCAGATGGGTTATAGCGATTCGCAAACTGGATTTCTAAAAAAGTCATAATAAGAAAATAACATAAAACTGCAACAATTAAAAGCATTCATAAAATATACAAGGAGCAGAGGAAAAATGATGCTGAACTTTATCTCAGGGAACACCTGGTGGAAGATGGGAGTTTTAAGTCAGGGGTTCTCAACCTTGGCAACTTTAAGACTTGTGGACTTCAACTCCCAGAATTCCTCAGCCAGCAAAGCTGGCTGAGGAATTCTGGAAGTTGAAGTCCACAAGTCTTAAAGTTGCCAAGGTTGAGAACCCCTGTTTTAAGTGAATCATAGTTGGTGGAGAGGGAGAGAGCTGAAAATGCTGTTAAATTTGGCTCTCGCAGGTGGCAGTTCATCATTTATAACACATGTAGCAGGCCTTTCTCAGATTCTTAAGGATTTCCAAGATTGAAATAAATTTAGGAAGTATACATGCACACACACACACACACGCATATATATTTTTATTCTATGGCCAGAATTCCTCCCAACACCCCCAAATATGTTTTTCTCACTAGAGCAAACAAAAAACTCCAAATGGTTGTTCTGAAAGATAAAACTAAGCACGAAGCATGTAATGGTAATAGTGAATTACTGAGAAGCTACATTGCCTATAGCAGGGGTATCCGGCCTTGGCAGCTTTAAGACTTGTGGACTTCAACTCCCAGAATTCCCCAGCCAGCCATAGTGATCTATAACATCAACTCCCAAAGTTAACAGGGAGTGTCTCCCCAGTCCTAGTTTAACATCACCACATCATGCTGGCATTTTCCCTGGTCATCTGTTCAGTAGATATGCTGTATATTTTTAATCTAGCAAAAAATGTAAAAGCAAATTTAGTAACTTGGTAACTTTAGTCACTTTGTATTGAGTAAGCTACCGTAGCAATATGATAGCCTAACTTTAACAAAGAGAAGGACCAGGGGGGACATGATAGCAGTCTTCCAGTATTTCAGGGGCTGCCACAAAGAAGAGGGAGTCAAGCTATTCTCCAAAGCGCCTGAGGGCAGGACAAGAAGTAACTTGGATGGAAACTAATCAAGGAGAGAAGCAACCTAGAAGTAAGGAGAAACTTCCTGACAGTGAGAACAATTAACCAGTGGAACAACCTGCCTCCAGAAGCAGTGAATGCTCCAACACTGGAAGTTTTTAAGAAAAAAAGTGGACAGCCATTTGTCCGAAATGGTATAGGATTTCCTGCCTGAGCAGGGGGTTGGACTAGATGACCTCCAAGGTCCCTTCCAACTTTATCATTATTATTATTAACTTAAGGATTCCAGATTTTTTTTCCCTAAACCATGCCAAGGTAATCATTGTATACATAAAAACTCGTTATTCTTGTTGAGAGTGTTGGATGCTGCATATTAGCAATACCTTGAAGTCCTTAAGTTTTTTGGAGAGAATAATAGCCCTGATTATAAAAATAAGAATACGACTCTCATAATATTTGTAGCTCAGGTTGAAATGTGTTGTCTTTGGTACTCTTTGAACTTGGTTCTTTCTTACAGACATTTCATTACCCAGCTAGTGATAATAACACCTCTGCAAGAAAACAATCAAGCTCAGAGAGGCCCCCACAATATGACTTTCTTTATAGACTTGCTGTTACAATATGGACAAAAAACCTTCCTTCAAATTATGGCTTCTTTTCATGTTTTCTCTTTAGGATTTACCAGACACAATTCATATTGGAGGGAGGATCTCACCAAAAACAGTGTGGGATTATATTGGCAAACTTAAATCCTCTGTATCAAAGGTAATCAAGTTTGGCAGTTCTGTAATTCATTTGAAATGATGATGAGGCTGATGACATAATAACAATTGGGGGCAAATACATCTTCATAGAGATTCTGTTGCCCAAGGCTGGAGTTAAGTTTGGTCTGAATTTCTGGCACAAGCAATTGCTAATCTGTTCCACTCTAAATATTTTGAATAGCAGGAACTTTTAAAAGAATTGTGCCATGCAGCTGTCAGTCATATTTTCTAAAGTAAGATTTATTGGTGAGCCTTGCAAGTAAGTATTATATGTATTGTGGGTATTTTTAAAAGATAATCAACAGATTATTATCTTTTTATCTTCGATTTAAAGTTAGCCATCCCAATAAGAATTTTTGCTGGGCTTTTATTTAAATATACCACCGAATATTAACTTAAAAAAACATGCCATATCAGAATGAAGTAAAAATTGAATTACTAATAATTTTTCACTACTTTGAGTTTAACAAATTGGTGGGGACTTTTTTTTTTAGAAAAGTTAGTTAAGACAACTTTTTAAAAATTTTACACCACTTTTTAAGTTTTGCTATTAATATTCTGGATGAATTCTTTCTAACCTATGTGGTCCCTTGCTGTATGTTGCTTTTACTTGCTCTTTTTTTTTTTTCAAGAGTCAGAATTTTTCCTTTATATTTTTATATTTCAGGAATTGTGTTTAATCCGTTTCCATCCAGCAACAGAAGAGGAGGAAGCTGCCTACATCTCTCTCTACTCCTATTTTAGCAGCCGGTGCCGCTTTGGAGTTGTAGCTAATAACAACAGGCATGTCAAGGACCTGTATTTGATCCCCCTCAGGGCTAAGGATCCCATTCCATCCAAACTTTTGCCTTTTGAGGGACCAGGTAAGCAATAAATTATAGGAAACACAACATACCTTCCGTTCCCAACTTAACAACTACCAGTATTAATCAGATAGGACACACTGCATTCATTTATTTAGCATATTCACCCATCTCAAAAATATAACTCTAGATGGCATACAAACATAACAACAGTTAAAACTACATAACAACATATTTTTTCTTAGTACAAAGTGTGTGTGTGTGTGTGTGTGTGTGTGTGTGTGTCTACAATTTGTTTTCCTAAACTACAAGATTTTTCTTTCTCTTTAAAACAGTTGTAGACATATTAGCCATGTTTTACAACACTGATACACAACATAACATGCTTCAGCTTTGAATGGAATCTTCCTAGCAGTTTATACAATGAAATTCAGATTGAACGGTAGAATCTGCTTATCCGTTTTTGAATGGCATTTTATATAAACAGGTATGTTCTGAGTAGGCTTGATCTCTCACGTCCGAAATCTTACAAGATCTCTAGATTTGGGGACAAAAGTTTCCAAGTGAAGTAAAGGAAGAGGAAGCTCCAAAGTTTTAAAGTTGCAAATGAGGCATAACACCAAGTGCCTAATTTGCCCTGTGACATCACCTCAGTCAAGCCATTGATAACATGGATGGAATATTCTAATAAAAATATTAGAATCACAGCTCATTCCTTAGTTTTGAACATAGGTCTTAGGACTTAATAATAGACTTTATTGAACAAGTATTGAATGTTATCAAGTATCCTGGAGAAAAATCTTAGGTGGTCGCTAACAGTCGACACTACCTTGACGGCACATCACCATCATCATTGCATTCTTATGTATTTACAGAAATTAAAAGTTAAATATCTATAGTTTTCTACATTTCTGATCTCTGAGAGATCATACAGATGTTCTGCCCATTCTGAAGAGAGAATGTCTGTATGCTACATGTATAAAGCAAAATAATTAAATATTTAGTATGGCAAACGGCTTACTCTGAAATTCTCTGGATCGAGAAATGCTGGCAGACAAGAAATGTTCTCATTTTACCAAAGTCACTGTTCTTACTTTGGATCTTTGAACCCCTTTCTGCAGTCTTTTTTTAATCACTGAAAATTTCTATATAATCATAGTCCAGTGCTAAACTGGCCAACCCAAATATCGCATGTGAATTTTTAGCACAAATTCATAATCTTTCTACCAACCATCAGTTTACAATTTTGGCAAGGAGGTTTTTCTTCCAGCAGCTGCTGCATAAAGGAAAGAAAGTGAGAGGGACATATTGGTTCCATGAATCACTGGCAGGGAGCAGTCCAATTGCAGCTTTCAATATTAAAATTCTGCCCCCCTGGTTCTGGTAGAATACTCAGTTTAAGACCCATTGGGGAAATCTTGAAGCTGGCAAGAAATGGGAATACTCCTTAAACATGGTAAAATGCTCTGTGTTCTTGAGGAAAGATCCATAGCCACGGACAAATTATCAGCATCTTTATGAATTCCGGATATTCTTCTGAAGAATGCATGCATCCTTGGAAAACTAATTCCTAAGAACCATTCTAAATCGAATAAATAACTTGGTGGCCAAAACAATCGGGTCTAAAAATACAGCCTGTGCAACAGATTGCCTTGTTATGAATATTTCACTTAAATTCCGGCGAAAAGGAAGCTGTGATGCATTCTCTAATGGGTCTCTGGCAACTTGAAAGGCAGGTCAGAAATCACCATAATTATCCTTGCTCCAGAAAATATACATCTTGGCATAACAACTTGGAAGAGCTGTGAAGTAATGATTCCATATCCAATGAGTAAAATGATCCAACAGGGAGAGAATTTTACTTAGCACCAATCATTGGATCTGTCCCACAGGAGCAGATCCCAGCATTGGGATGGTTACAACATTTACTCAGGTGCATTGTGCAAGGGTGAACGTTTCTCGGGTTTATTATGTTTTTGCCTTAGGTCATTGATGGCGAACTTTTTAGAGACTAAGTGCCCATACCGCAACCCAAAATCCACTTATTTATCGCAAAGTGCCAGGGCCTCATCAGCATTGTGGTGCCCTCGGGGGTGGAGAGGGAGGCGCCTCTGAATGCCGCCTCTAACACGCAAAAATCGGGGTCGCAAAAATGGGCTACCGTGCTGCATGGCGCAAAAACGGCCGTCACCGCATCGCGGGGTACAGATACAAGGCACTGCACCACCTAAGAACGGGCCGGGGCTAGTGAGTATCACGCAGACACTAGTCGTGCCCCATTTGCAGCAGGTGCTTGCTCACGGCCCCATGCACGCATGTAAAATGCTTCCCCCTCCCTTTTCTTCCAGTCCACCAATCAACAATGGTTGGTGACCTCTGCTCTACCACCTCTACTCAAGCTTGCTAGTCGGCCGTTTTGCCTCCTTTGTGCTGGGCAAGGCTCCTGCTCCGGGCGGCAAGGGCAGCCTGATGGACCTGCTGCTGGCAGCGGTGGCGCCCATGCCAACAGAGAGGGCTCTGAGTGCCACCTCTGGCACGCGCGCCATAGGTTCGCCACCACTGCCTTAGGTAGTCAAACGTTACATATTTTTTGCACATATAAAGTCACTTTGTTCTCTGCACATTTTTTTAATGCTGATTGATTGCTTTGCCATGCTAGAATATCCAAAATTTTATGGATTGTTCAACCAGTACACATTTCAATGTACTTCTGAGGATGAAATGATGGTACTCTTTAAAATAAATTCTCAACTCTTATGCAAGTATATTGGCAATCACAACATCACATTTGTAGCTGTCAGTCTAGTTAAGAGATGGGAATTCTAATACAGGCCGGGACCAGGAAATTTTCAAAACACACTTTCTCAAAAGGAAACACTGAACAGTATTTGTGTACCTGTAATTTTGATGAAGACTATGATTAGCTAGAGTATTTTCACCGAATGAATTGTCTTAGTTCTTTGTCATATGGATGAATGTGTAGAAAAATGTAAAATCATAAATGTTCCCCAGCCCCAAAGATGAAATACTGCTTTCATTATATAATCTCAATAAAAGTATTTTATACAAAGTGGTAATTGTCTCTTTCAATTGAATGTTTTGTATGATAAACCTTTTTGCAATAAAGCATCAGTTGTATATAGCTAGCAATATACAGTAGGATTATTTTACAAGTATATTCAAGGGATATTCTACATCAGTCGTCTCCATTTTAAGAGTTCAAACTGTTGTTTTACTTGAATTCCAGAGTACTATTTAAAAAAAAAAAAGCTAGAATCCAAACTCAAGCAATAATTATCTCTTGCTCTAATACATCCACGGCGGAAACTACAAAATGTTAAAGGCATAATTTTAAGTAGGTCTATCGTGTTCAATACGACGGTTGCAGCATCCCGGAATTGTGTGATCACCGTTTGCGACCTTCCCAGCCAGCTTCCAACAAGCAAGGACAATGGGGGAATTTGAATTGGCTTAGCAACCGCATGTTTCACTCATCCACTGCTTTGATTAGCTTAACACTCATGGCAAAAAAAGGTCATAAAATCAGGCACGACTCACTTAACAACCGAATTGTTTAGCAATGAATATTCTGGACCTGATTGCGGTCGTAAGTCAAGGACTACCTGTCTCAGTAGGGCAGGGGAAGTAAAATAACTAATCTATGTGAGTTAGCCACCACTGTTTCAAAGGGTGCTCTTGCAAGGCTTTTGCTTACTAAAACTATACCAGCACTTTGAGATTTTAAATTACAAAGGATGTACAACAGAATGGTAGTGTACTTGCTGTACCACAGGCTATCACTGCCTTCAGACAATAGCAATCTTTATCATTGTCCAGAAACTTAGTGTAGTTTCATATCCACCAATGAATTATCAGATTCCTACAAAAACCCCACCAATGCACTTTTCAAGAGTAGCATCTTCATGGCAATAAAGTTTAGGATTAGTTTAAGAAGAAAAACTTTCAGGTGACACAGTGGCATCAGCAATGTCTGAAGTTCTGACCCGTATCAGCATGATACAATGGAGTTCTATTTCATGCTGATGAAAGCTTTTCTATAGCTGGGGATTGTTCCTTTTATGCTAATAATTTCCCTCCAAAATATGAAATGTATGCCAGTTCAAACTTGTGTGGCAGTGGGCAGCCATCTTGGGGGATGATGCAAACCAAAGTTGACGTTGGAGTGAATACCAGCTAGGAATAAAGGATAACATTGGGGTTGAGGAAGGGGCAGAGGCAAAAGGAGAAGTGTCACAATCCTTCAGGAGTTTCCATTTGACCAGTACTAATATGAGGATCATCTCTTGGAAAGCTTGCAGAAGTGATAAATCTAGACGTCAAAAGTATAGTTTCTCTGTCTTCTCACCTGAACAGGAAACATAGTATAATCCAACTTCTTTTCACAAGCATCAGGAATTTGCTGGCAAAATTCATAATTCCATCAATGAGAGCAAGCTGATCTGGTCCAGAGGCAGAAAACCAGGCCCAAGTCATACTGCCACCACCTTTCCCAGTTGAGATAAGGTTCTTCTCCTGGAATGCATTGTTTGTCTCTCAAAAACACATCATGCTTATCACTCAAGTAAAAAAGTTCTAATTTGGCCACGTCCATCCACAGAGCATTCTTCCAATATTGTACCCTTCCAGTTCGTCCATGTGATCCTTCACAACCTGTAGACAGCAGCTGAGTTCTTTTGGAGTGTAGCGGCTTTCTCCTTGCACCCCTGTCAGGCTCACCACCACAATGGCCTCAAGAACATTGACATTCTTCAGTGCAAGATGTTTGGTCAGATGTTACCCTGGACTTCTGCTGGAGTATCACATGCCTTGCTCTTTCTGTGATTATGGTTGGCTGATCACTCCTGGGAGATTAACAGTTGCCTCCTTTTGTACATGATCTGCCCAACAATAGACTGATGGACTCCAAATTCTTTGGAACCTCTCCTGGCCTGGTGAGCAACTGTTTTTTTGGAAGTTCTGAGAAATTTTCTCAGTTCCAGGCCTGACATATTTCCACATACCCACGTTACAAAGATCTGGCTTTGATAGTGAATTCCCAGAATTCTGTTCTTTAAATAAGGCAGGATCTTTCACACTCACACCTGATGTATCATCCCATTGATTGAAACTCCTGACTCTTAACTTCACTTTGAAATGTTCCAATAATCCAAGAGTCTCACATACCCTTGCCACGCAATGCTTTTGACCCATTTGCTTAATTGGGTTCTTTTCATCTAGTTTTAGCACGTACGGAGAATAGATCAGGTGTTAGGTCATATTAATGCAGAAATATTGAAAATTCAAAATAGTTCATAAACTTTTAAGGTAAATTTTTGTTAATCCGTGCTGCAAATTTCACTTTTGCAAATTATGTGATCCGTGATGAAAAATATATATAGATAGGATAGCCATGATTGATCTGCTTCAGTTTGATAGTTTAGCTCAACTATAATGGGCCAAGAAATATGTTCACTGTAATCAATGGTTGAATTTGGAAAGCTGAATCAAATAACCTGAAATGTAAAACATACTCTATTGTTATAACACAGGTAGCATGTTTAAAAGTGACCGCCACACTTATGGAATAAAACATATTGAATTGCTATATATATTTTATAGCCATGATTTTCAACAATTTATGGTACTTTAAACTACAGACCATCATTTGGTTATTATTCTGTAACTGAATATGTGATTGTAACAACAGTTCTATTACATATCTAGTATTAATGGAGATAATACATCATTGCCATGGTGCATTTGTTAATATTTTAGCATGTTATATGGCACAACCTTCTTTCCTGGTCCATTACATGTTTACTTTTTACTCATATCAGCATACTTCATAGTTGATTATTTTAGCAGTAAACTTTTGTCTGTAACTTAGAATAAATAAAATAGCAAATATACCTGTGATTTATAGTTTAATAAAAGTACTCGCCAGGGTTAGTAGCTCTCCCTAACCTTAAAACATTAAATGATTTTTTTTAATGGCTCTTTAAATTCTAAAATTCTTGTTTCTTCTATTTTTCCTTAGGTCTTGAGTCAAACCGTCCAAATTTAATTCTTGGATTAGTGATTTGTCAAAAAACAAAGCGTCCTGCAGCTGTCTTGGAGTCAGAAAAGCCCGAGGAGAAGAAGAGCCGAGTCCAGATTCAAGAAGAAACGGAAGTATTGGGATATTCTAAGGGCGGCACGCTTCCACCACCAGAAAAGAAATCTGCAAAATTTTCTTTGTATTCTGCAGAGACGACGATCAGTACAACACCACCTAGTTCTCCTCCACCTCCACCTCCAAATCCACCTCCAGAGCCATCTTCAACCGTGGCACCTTCTGTGTTGAAAATATTGTCATCCGTTAAAGCTGGAAGCTCAGCCACCGTGGCACCCTCTAACGTTTCAAGGTCAGGAGCTACCACCACTCCTGTGTCTTCTACTGATGCCCCAACCTCAAAATCATCCACGCCGCTTGATCACATTTTGGAAACCCTTTTTGGGAAAAAGAAGCCTTTTGATCCCGTTGCCAAGGAATCGGAAGCTACTCTTCATACCTCGAAGCCTGAAGCACCAGCTGGGATGGACGAAGGACCGCTTGCTGCTCCTTTAATCGATCCCATTGTGCAACAGTTTGGACAGATGTCCAAAGACAAAGCTATCGAGGAGGAGGAAGATGATAGACCTTACGATCCCGAGGAAGAATACGCTCCGGAGAGAGCTTTTGAAATGCAGGCTGGCCAAAGCCGACTTGAGAAGGGCTGTGAAACGTCGGAGCAAGAAGATGAAGCCTACGATCCAGAAGATGAAACCATCTTAGAAGAAGCCAAAGTCGCCGTGGAGGATTTGCCTAATAAAATGTATTTGGACTCTAAAAACAACTCCATAGCCACGTCTGCCCCCTTTGTGCCCGATGCAGCTGCTGCACCGTCCTTGATAGAGCAACAGAAGATGCTTGAGGAATTAAATAAACAAATAGAAGAGCAGAAAAGGCAACTCGAAGAACAGGAGGAAGCGCTCAGGCAACAAAGGGCAGCTGTTGGCGTATCCATGGCTCATTTTTCAGTCTCTGACGCTTTAATGTCACCGCCACCCAAGTCATCCGTAGCGAAAACTGAGTTATTCCAACCTGAAAAACCAATTTCTGAAAAATCCGAAATGCCTCCTCCCTCCGTTCAGCCTCAGCTGTTCGGCCAAGGAAATGATCCCAGGCAAAGCAGAGATCCCCGCCAAGCTAGGAGAATTCTAACAGAGTGTAACGAAAGTGCCGACTTTAATATAAAGCAACATGTGATACAGGGAGAACCCTCTGCTGGACAGGTTCCTCCGTCCAGCTATTCAGTTCCATTGCAAGCTGCATTTGACAAAGAGGAGAAATGTCCTAACGAAACGTGGATTGCAAGTGAAACGGGTTCTGCTGCTGCCTCGGAGCAAAATGTGCCTATCAGTTATGAAAACGTTCCACCAATTCACCCGGAAATTATAAGTAAACCGGCTCCTGTTGAAGCGCCTACCAGTGCACCCATTCGTAAAGTATTGCTACCCACCCCTCCCACCCCATGTTTTATGCCCATTTTCTCAGGCTCTAATAACGCACAGACTATACCTTGGTCAAATGCCTCTCAGGACAATAGCGTTCCAGGGGTTGTGAGGGATTCTTTTTCAAGCTCAACATTTGCATCTCCGGAGAAAGTTCCTGGTCAGTTGAATTACGAAGGTGAAGTCAATCCTCAGTCCGGTCCCTTTTACGAACAGATGGGGACTCCTACGATTCAAAGTGAGGAAGTCAGAGGGGGTCCTCCTTTTCCTCCAGCAGGGCCAAAAGGTGGCCCTCCAGTATTGTGTGGTGCTTCTGATTTCCATGGGCAAAGGGGTCCGCCCCAACAATTTAATGAAGGGCATAATGTTCCGCCAAATAATGACGGGCAAAGGGGCCCACCACCAAATAGGTTTCCACCACCGAGAGCACCTATCCCTTCATTATTTTCTGCACAACACGGTCCACCTGTTTTTGTTGAAAATAGGGGTCCTCCTCCATCATTTCCTGGTGGGCCAAGGGAAAAAGCGCCCTCTCAGTTTGAAGATCACAGAGACTCTCAAGGGGAACAGAGAGAATTTTCAGACCCTCCGTATCGTGAGAAGAGCGGTCCTCCTGGACAGTTTGAAGGATCTGAGCCTCCACCGTTTGTAGGAAATAGAGGGCCTCCCCCATTTCCTTTTGGGGGCCAAAGGAGGCCTCCGCCTAGTCAATTTAAAAATCAAAGAGGGGGCCCATCAGCTCAGTTTGGAGGACCAAGAGGTCCATCGCCTAATCATTTTGGAGGTACAAGAGGTCCTCCTCCAAATCAATTTGAAGGACAAAGGGGACCGGCACCAGGTCACATGCCAGGACCAAGGGGACTTCTGCCCTCGCCATTTGAAGAGAGGAGAGGAAGTCCACCACCCAGATTTTCCAACCAGAGGGGCTCGGCCCCACACCAGTTTGGAGGACCAAGGGGGCAGGCACCTGCCTCCTTTTCAGAACAGAATGACTCTGCCCCTAATAGACATAATTTTCCAGGACAGTCTCAGCAAGGCATGAAACCATCCCCCAGGCCTCTTTTGGATCTTCCAAGCCATCCGCCACAACACAGGAAAGAGATGTGGGATGAATCTGGACCGTCTTCTTCTCATCCTAATAGTTCAGGGCAGGGTTCTTCATCAGAAGCTCAGTGGCCAGCATCTGATTTTCGAGAGGGTCGAAGTAATGACTACAGAGGCCAGGCGGCTTTTGATGGGAGGCAGAGGGAAAGATTTGAGGGAGGCAATAAGGAAAAAGCCTTAGATCAGCCAGAGAAACCAGACAACAGACCAAACCGAGGCAATGATGATAGACGGAGGGATCGTGAGCATAATTGGGGTTGGGAAAGGGATCGGGGCAGAAACTGGAACAGGGGTAGGGAAAGAGATTGGGAGAGACACAAAGAGAAAGACTGGGATAAAAACAGAGATAGAAACTACAATAAAGACAGGGAAAGGGATTTGGACCGGGTCAAAGATTGGGAAAGGAACCGGGAAAGAACCAGGGCCAGAGAAGGGGATTCTTATCGAAGACGGAACCGGTCCAGAAGCAGAGACCGTGACTACGATAGATTCAGGGACAGGGCCCGCAGCCGGGAGAGAGAGAAAGAGAGGGACCGAGATAGAGACCGCGACAAAGACAGAGGAAGGGACCGCAAGGAGCGGAGCAAAAGTACAGAATGTGATAGAGACTTTAAGCCAGAATCCCAGACTGGCAGCCAAAAGCCATCACATCCAGAAGCTGCTCCTGCTAAGTAGACCCTTCAGCCAAGGAGTCCCTTGGGGAAACATGTAAGAATTGACTGTGTACTACTTGTATATGTTGTATATTCTGATAGAAAATACTTTGGTAAAAGCTTTCGTAAAAGACGAATTTTGAATTGTAAATGCAGTATATTAAAGTAGGAAGTGGGGAAAACCCGGACTTGATACATTTTGTTCATAAACGTTTTCTTACAGAACACATAAGACACAGTCCTTCCCTGACTGGTCCCAGCACCTATGTACAGATAAGAAATCAGTAGGGCATAGGACCGCTGCTCTTGCCTTTTGAGAATAGAGGTCTGAAGAAGTCCTACTTACTCCCAGAGAAGGATCGTGGTTGGGACCGAACAGTTCTACGACGTGGCTTTGTTCTCCTTATGATCTTGAATTTCCATTTGCAGACACACAAAAAATGGAAACTGTCTTCAAAAAGCATATTGCTTTTAAAGGTTTCAAAGTTGTGTTTTCCAGTTAATTGGTAATTTTATGAGAATTTAAGCAAGATTTTAGAAGCCATAACTTTACATCTCGAACACATAGTGTTTTAGGTTCCTACATTACAGCAAAAATAACAATATTTTTGTTCTCGGTTAATCTAGTCATAGATGGCTTTTGTGTACTTAACAAATGATGGCGGAAGAGCAGTGTTGCTACTTATTTGTAACTTGCAGAGTATTTGAATAAGAAATGTTAAATTTCTAAACTCATTTTACACGAGGGCATTTTGAATGTAATTTCAACTGATTTATGAGCCCAGACAAGAAGTATATATGTCTAGATGGATCACTACCTTTCTTACCAATAAACTCTTAAAATTCTGTATTTTTATGAAAGGTGTAATGAAAACTAATGCCCTCTGTACTCAATACAACTAAGCTTAAAAAAAACATGTATTGTTTTTTTTTTTAACCTAAATTGACTGAACAAAGTGGGGAGGAAGGAGAGTTATCAAGGTTAATACATCAAGCACTGAGTTGAAGCAGTTTGACTTTCTTTATGGTTGTGGGTCAAAAAGATTCATGAACTAAAGGTAGTTTAGTTGAGCCAAGATTAAGAACATTTAAATTCTAACTTAAGTAGGAGAGATTTCAGGATGCTGGTAATTGTCCCATTGACACCAACAGCACTGAAATTCTTAATTTTGATAGGAATATGCCCTGAATTCATGGCTACTGTGATACAATTGGAAATACCGTAAATATTTCTGTAAAGATTGGAGAAATAAAGCCGTTACTAACAATTCTGTTCTTTAAAAGGGAAGGCTTTTTACTATGAAAAACAGTATTCTATTACTTTTTCTGTATTCTTCAAGTTCATAATATAATTCTAAACAGTACATAGAAAAACATTACCAGTTGGATTTATACATTTACAGATGAACAGTTACTTTGATATTTTTGTAAGCATTTGCAAATGTAAAATTAAATTCGTAACATCTGCATTTTGAAACTTACAATAAAAATAGTACTACCCCATAAATAAATCACTACATACTTATACTTTATATTGCTACATCTTAGTCTTTAAACATCATGGACATGCTGATATTAAAAAAGAATGCCATTTACAAAATACTTTGCAAAACATTAAGAGGTGGTATAGAATGCAGATACCTATGATGTAATTTTTATTCAAAAAGTTTCTAACTTAAAACCATACATGTAAGTATACTAAATCAAGTGTTGTTTAGGTTTACTTGACAGAAGTTTCTGTAAATTGTATTTTATATTTCAGAATATATCATTGTACATTAAATGTGGGACTTCATAGATTTTTGTTACTGTAAGTGAAATAAACATTACAGAAAGTCTTGGCATGAATAGTTTTATAGGTTTTGATTAGAACATTAATCAAGTAATGTGGCAGTATGATCTGGGAAATATGGCCAGATCTTGCAAAACAAAAGATACTTCACTCACATTTTTAAAAAATACTATATTTTTATTGTTGTTTTGAATTAAGAAATTCTATGTGAGGCTCCATTATATATCTGCATCTTTTCAGGTTAAGGTAGCTTAACAATCATCTGATCACAACATCATGGATCGTTTTCAATTTTTGAAAGGGATGAACATATATGAAAGGTACTGCCAGTACCCAGGACTGGCTTTATGATTCATATAGCTAAACACGCAAACCCATTTTCAAGTCTGAGAAATAGATTGCTCCTACATCTGGGCCAGCAACTAAACTAAACCTTCAGGAATACTTCTGATTGTCTCCATTTATTTATGAGGCGTAAAGAGCACGTTTGATTTGTATGAAAGAAATAGAATAGCTTGTCTGGACAAGATAGAATTGCTTCACCAAGTATACAGAATTGTTTTCCCCTGTAAGTGCACCTGGTGGTTTGTTTTTTTTTCTGATCAACCACATATTGATCCATCAGTTGCAGCAAGAATTGGCTGACCAGCTTGTCACCCGAGACTGGCATTGTGGGCTGAGAGTGACTAGCCTAAATCATCCAGCCAACCTTTGTGCCTAAGGCAGGACTAGACCTCATAGTCTCCTGGTTTCTAGCTTGGGGCCTTAATCACTAGATCAAACTCTATTGAAATTCAGCAGCTTGAACTATTTGCTATAACTATTTACTTCATTCTTCTGAGTGGGTGTCCTGATTTTCTGTTACTATGTATTATTTTCTTTGCACCTTTTAGAGTTCAGCAATTGGAGGGGGAAGGAAGGAAGGAAGGAAGGGACAGTAGACACTAATTCCGAGTCAATATTTCTTCCAGTATGGGGAGATAAGAAGATATTGCATGTAGCCTGTCTGACATGCCTAGGGAAATCTGCAGGGTGTGGTGGGAAAAAAAATCAAGATTGCACTTTTTGATGTGTCTTGCATGGGTGATATCCATAAAAAAAACAGCAAAGCTTCAACTGCATCATAGCTGCCCACCCTCTTGGCCCCTTTTTCATTACATCCTGTGCTAGACATCCCTGGAGGTGCCTATGGTCATTGGTTGTCCACTGAGGCAACAGAAGGCTTGATTGCAGAGGACTAGCCCCAAAGCAATCTTAATAGTTTTGCCTTTATATTAGGTTCTGCGTTCTGCAAGTCTGGTAGATCTGAATATTAATGGTGGACAGGTTGAATCCTTTCTGTTTTATCATAGCCTTGCCAGCTAATTCAAAGGAGGAAGAAGAATGGACATGATGGGGAAAGGCATATCACTTTTCAAAATCGGGATGAACCTCAACATTTAATCCTTATATACTGTTTAGAGTTAGACAATTGGAGGAAGGAAATAAATTATAGTCACATAGTTATTACAGCAGCTTAAAAGGAAAAATTCAGCATACATTCCACAATGATGAAAAGATATGCATGCCACCAAGAGACATCTGAAGACCCATTTGTGCCGGCAGGCTTGGGGGGTATGAACTGTGTTCTACCCCTGGGCCGAGGAATGTGCTTCCATCCTTGATTGTGTGTTTGAATGTTGTATGTATGGATCCTTGGTTTGTACGTTGTTATTGTTATAAATTTTTTATGTGTACCCATATTGTTGTTGTGAGCCGCCCCAAGTCTTGGGAGAGGGGCGGCATACAAATTTAATAAATAAATAAATAAATTAAAAGAAGATCCTAAACAACTGATATATCTAGCAAAGAAAAAGAATACATGGAAGGTTCCCAAAATTGGGGTAGGTAATTCTGCATCACCTACAGGTCTAATATTTGACTGAGAACCTGGCCTCTGCTGGCTGCCTCTCTGCAGAGGTTAGTTAATCGACTTGAGGAAGGAAAAGCATCACCAGACTCCTTTTTAAAATTACAGATATTAGTACAACATGAACAAATGAATGTATACACAGATCTGCATACTTCATTTTGAGATTTTATTTTGGTCCGGTCAGTCTTACAGCCTCCTTTTTCAGTCTAAGATACATGAAGACTAGAAACACTGAAAAGTTGAGATGTGTATTTCATGGGGTGGGATGGCAAGACAGGATAAAATAACCCATAAAGCCATAACCGTATTTTTTATAATGACGTTTTGGAATACGTGCTCTTGTTTTCTTCAGTGAATGGATGGAAGTGAATATCTTTGCCCTTAAACAAAGAAGACATGCCAAAACAATTTTCACAATTAAAATCTGGCATAAAAGATAAATGTGTTGGCTGAAGGTTTCCAGGCCATATGCTGGATGGAATGTTGCTCCATCTCTGTTTTGATTCTTCGCATGCTTGGAACTGTAAAGAGTACACAACCAACCAATCCTCAGAAGATACAATAACAAGAGTTGGAATGGATATTGGAGGTCTTTTAGTCCAATTGCCTGCTCAAGCAGGAGACCATTTACCATTTCAAGCAAATGTCTGTCCAGTCTCTTCTTAAAAGCCTCCAGAGATGGAGCACCTACAACTTCTAGAGGCAAGCAATTGCACTGAACAGTTTGTGGAATTATCACGATCATTTCTCAGCATTATCACAGGAGTAATGCTTTTCTGTAAAGATATTTCTCCTTCGCCGGCCCTTACTAGCAAACGCAAGAATCTGAATATTGGTTTGACATTCCAGAGCTGCAAAATGAAGCAACATTCTTGTTGATCTATGAGTAAAAAAAAAAAAAAAGCAGATGGTAAATTTCTTCTTAAGTTAGTAATCTGAGCAGGTGGTATAGTAAGGATTTTAGTATCTGAAAAAATCTCATCCACATGGATAGAAGGCCACCAGGGCGAACCATAGTACGAACAGCCGGGCCTAGGTGGAAATTAGGCCCTTTCCCCGCCTTTCAAGATCATGGCATCTGGCCCTCTCAATTCTTGGTAAACAGATGGGGAAGAAATGGAGGTAGTGACAGACTTTATCTTCCTGGACTCCAAGATCACCACATTTGGGGACTGCAGCCAAGAAATTAAAAGACGCTTGCTCCTGGGGAGGAAAGCTATGGCAAGTCTAGACAGCATACTAAAAAGTAGAGACGTCACCCTGCCAACAAAAGTGCATATAGCCAAAATCATGGTTTTCCCAGTTGCAATGTATGGCTGTGAAAGTTGGATCATAAGAAAGGCTGAGCGCCAAAGAATTGAGGCTTTGAACTCTGGTGCTGGAGAAGACTCCTGCGAGTCCCCTGGACTGCAAGGCCATCAAACCGGTTAGTCCTAGAGGAGATCAACCCTGACTGCTCTTTAGAAGGCCAGATCCTGAAGTTGAAACTCAAGTACTTTGGCCACCTAATGAGAAGGAAGGACTCACTGGAGAAGAGCCTGATGCTGGGAAAGATGGAGGGCAAGAGAAGAAGGGGACGACAGAGAAGGAGGTGGCTGGATGGAGTCCCTGAAGCAGGAGGCGTGAGCTTCAATGGACTCCAGAAGATGGTAGAGGACAGGAAGGCCTGGAGCAGGGGTTCTCAACCTTGGCAACTTTAAGACTTGTGGACTTCAACTCCCAGCAAAGCTGGCTGAGGAATTCTGGGAGTTGAAGTCCACAAGTCTTAAAGTTGCCAAGGTTGAGAACCCCTGGAAGAACGTGGCCCATGGGGTCGCGATGGGTCGGACACGGCTTCGCAACAACAGCCCGCCTTTCACACTGCTCTTCTGCCAGAAAAGCCTCCGTGGGGGGGGGGGAAGCTGAGGAAAGCCCTCCAATGCTTTTGCTGGACAAGAGAGCTTCTTACGGCGGGGGAGGGGGGAAAGCCCACCACGACGACAGATAAGAAAGCGTAGCTGTCCGCTGAGGGGAGCAAACAGAGGCCGGCGAGAACGAAACGACCATAATCCCGCAAGCGACCCTTTACTCTCCTCAGGCAGCCGAGCTAGGGGAGGGGGCGGAGCTTAGCCAGAAAAAAGCCGTCGGGCCCATGCGCACGCCCCGCCCCGCCTCGCTTCCAGCGTTCTGGCGTTGCTTGCGGTTTTGTCCGTTAGGCTGCGCAAAGAGGGAAGGGGGCGGGGAAGGAGGCGGGGGCGGGGGCGTGTCACCCGGCGCGCGTCGGAAACCTTCGGGGGGCCGTTTGACCGGCGGTCGCGAGGGCCAAGGAGGCGGGTGGGCGTGGCCCTCCTGCCCCCGACGGCCTCCCGTTGGTGGGTTGCTATGGCGACGGCGGGGACTTACCTGCCCTGAGCGGCCCAGGCTGCTGGCCAGGTTGTCCCTCCTTGAAGTGGCCCTCCTCGAAGGGGGGCGTCGGAGGGCCCTGAGTTCGTATCCTGCTGCCCTCCTCTTCCCTCGAGATGTGGGGGAAGGCTGTTGGACTCCCAGGAACGAGCGGCTGACGACGCTCCTCTTGTTCCCCTCTCTTACAATATTGGGGGGGAAAAAATAGCACTAACCCATAGGCTGCATAGGGCTTTTTCAAAGGGGTGTGTGCAATCCTTTTTGGAGTGCTTCCCCCCCCTCCATTGCTAGGCTATAGACATTTTCTCTGCTTGTCCCTGTTTTAAGAGGACCCCTTCCTCTGCCCTCCTACCACCAGATCTTTCTGTTTTGGGGGGGGAGGCTTGGGGGGCAGCTTTTCATGCCAGAGGTGTGGATGGCACCGCTTGGTTTTGAATGGTGCAGCTGTTCCCACTAGCTCTCTGGAACTGGGCATGTTTGTGCTCTGTTGGGAAGGGGTGGCTCTTGATAGAAGGATCCAAAGGGTGTTTTTTTGTGTACAGCAATCGACTTCCTTTCGTAGTGCTTGCCCTTGATTGCAACCGTTGCATAGTTTTTGGTGCATCAAACCGGAGGTACTCCTGGTTTGCATATTCATTGGTTTCCCCAAACGTGGTGGCCTTGGTATCCTTCAGAATCATGTCAGACACAACCCTCAAGGCGTCTGAAGCCTCTGGACCTCGGGCTGTAGTTACAGATCAAGCTTCTTCTGGTCCTGTTGTTGAAGGCCCCACCGATTCCTCTTTTGGTGAGCACAATCTTAGCTTCACCACCACAGACCTCAGCCTGGTGGAGATGACGGAAATAGAATACACACAACTTCAGCATATACTCTATTCCCATATGGAGGCCCAGTCAAATGAAAACGAAGTGGAAAGTAGGTTAAACTCGAATTGCTTCTCAGCCAACAATGCTGCAAATCAGTCCCATTATTTGTCATCTAGTAGCAGTCAAGGTGGCTTCTCATCAAACAGCTCTGGAAACCAGTCTCTCTACCCCATTATCTGCCAGTCTGGCTTGACTTCTGACAACAGTTTCACGGGACCTAATCAGTGTCTAGGGCATATTGACTTTCAAGAGCTAAGGATGATGTTGCTTAGTGAATCGAGCCTTCCACCAGGCCAAGCTGAAAAAGCACCTAATGGGAGCTCCATAGATACCAACGGGCAAAATTTAGTAAAATTAAAATATAGTGAAACCTCAGGTGGGATAAATAAAGAAAATGTAGTTGCAGAAACTTTAGCAGCAGTTCCTGAATCCAGAGCCAAATCTGCAGTACGTGTTCGATTAGAAGACCGATTCAACAATCTCCAGACTGAAATTCCCAGGTGCCAAGAAACTCAAGAAACTGGAGTAGCCCTTAACAAGTGTGTTTCATTTTTATTTTCTTTTAAAATATTACTCAGTTTGCTGGTGATACTGATTCATCAATAAAACCAGGGAATTGCTGAGGTTTGGACACATATTTACTATATGTTAATTATGTATTATTTTTTTCCAGAAAGTAAGTATCAGTACTATATTCAAGTTAATTATAATTGTATTTACCACCTGGTATACACATACAGCAAGGAACAATCATTCCAATTTTCAGCTCCTTTGGTTTTAAAAGTAAGGTAGTTTTATTTAATTAAGGATGATTTGGAACTTCCATATGAATCCTTACCCCATATTAGTTCTGTGCTCTTGTTTTTAGAATAATGCAACCTTTTAACTGAATCGCTCCTAAGAGATAGGAGCTTTGGATGCTCTTTATGAATCTGAACCTTTAATTTCATGCACTTACAGGCATCTCTTAACAAACAACAGAAAAGTCAAAATGATGACATGCATGATGTAATGTCATTGTGCAAATTATGTACTTATGTAAATGCATTAATGATGCAAGTACATAATTTGCATCATTTGTCTGATGATGTCATGACAAGTGTATTGTGGTTTGCCTCCTTTCTACAGATGCCTATTCCTGCACTAAAAAGATTTCTGTGCCAATTTTGTCTGACCAGAAAACCAAGCAGGTTTAGACTAGTTTGTACTTGGATCCACCACCATAAAAGAAACTCCAGAGCTTCAGGTTAGATTGAGGATTAAAACTACATGCTGGAAAAAGGAATAGCAAATGACTTCCATGTTGCTTTCAAGACAACTGCATGGATTGTGAAGGTCAACTCAAGATGCAATAAATTCTGATTTCCAAGCATATGCACTTTCTACATATTTTATATTAAAAGTTTAGATTGATACTCAAAATTTGTTACAAGATCATTGGTCTCCAATCCATATATGTTGAAATCAATAGTCCAATTATGGATCCTATAAATAATTAAACATACCGTAAGTTACCAATGAATTATTTCACTACCAAATTTTCCTCATAAGAATATAGTATAGACTTTGTTCAAATTCTAAATTGGCTTTATTTATAGCTCCTATAAAAGTTACTTTTTTATTCATTTTAATATACTGAGGGATGCATTTTGTTTGAGATAAACCCACCATAGTGCATTTCAAGTCAGTCCTGTTATAAATTATTATTGCTATCATATCCCAGA
This sequence comes from Bothrops alternatus, assembly GCA_034064705.1. Classification (NCBI taxonomy): domain Eukaryota; kingdom Metazoa; phylum Chordata; class Lepidosauria; order Squamata; family Viperidae; genus Bothrops; species Bothrops alternatus. The sequence continues at coordinate 548,828 of JARGCV010000266.1, read as the reverse complement.
ATTATTTTTCTGGATTTGTTATTCACCACCCAGAAGCTAGTAATTTGGGCAGGATGCCAACAGTACAAAAGAAAAAAAGAATTAAAAACCTACTCCTTGTCTCCCCAAGATAGCTTGTTCCTAGTTATCTGTTTAACTGAATTGATTGAACTACTTGAGGAAATAACCTTTTCATATTGACCTGCTGTACATTGAATGACTTTGTTTATGAAATAAATGACACAGGCATCAAACTTTGATTTTTTTTTCCTTTCAACTCAGACTCTATACATCATAATACTCACATGAAATTCTCATAACATGTAGTGACAAGGATGTGGGGGGTAGGGAAATCAAAATCTGAAAAAAGTGGGAACACTTGAAAACTAGCTTGGAATTATATAGGAAATCTTACCCACTCAAGCACTGAAAAACTAAGGTATTATGTATGCAGAGTTGATAAAAAAAATCCCTACTGCACTTCATTATTATTTCAAAAAGTTAAAGCAAGTGTGTTTCTTTGGATTAAAAAAACATATCTGTTAAACACCTAGTCTGGTATATGGTTGATGTATGCTTGACTAGCATTTTGAAGTGACTATTATTGTAAAAATTATGGATTCATTTCAAGTAAGCTCCGTTCTTTTATTGATCTCATTCATAGTTTAGTAACCCTCATTCGCCATCCTTCAGAAGCAATGGGTGTACCTCTCCATCAGCAGCAGAACAAATGTACTACTTTAGTGAAAAACAGGACTGCTGCCACTGCGACGGCCGCATTGCAATTTACATGTCCAGTCTTTACAGCAAACACTGTTTCTCCTGCAACTGGAAGCACTAATGCTGCACAAGCACAGGTTTGTGTGTTCACTTTGTTCCTGCTTTGATATTTCAGCTGACGCTTTACTGATCTCTGGAAAAAGTAAGACAATAATAGGGATTTACACTCTTGAGTTTTGAATCATATAGGTTTCTGCCATGTATTGGATCTTATTTGATGGGAGTAGCAAATTTGGCCAAATTTGCAAAACCAAATAAGAAATATTTGAGCAAAAAAAAAAAACCCCAAAGTCTTCTCTTTTGCTTTGTATCTAATCCAATCTATTTTCTTGCTTTAATTTTACAATATTTACAAATTAAGGTTTTTTTTTCTCCTTCTTCCATGTAGAGCTCTGGAGCCAGTGTGGTAGAAGCAGTCAAACATCAAGACCTTGCGTTGCCTCGAGCTTTTTCTGTATGTTACCAGCAAGAAATTGAAACTAGCAAACAAACAGTTGGTGCCAGAAATAAAGCTGTACCTGAACATGTTTGGATTAAATTGGGAGGTAAATGGTGACATTGTTTCTCAAGTTGCTATTAGCTTCTTAAGGATCTCGACTTAAGAAAAGTATTCTTTTAACAGTATGTTTCAGGCAAATTGCTGACCCTGGGAATGTTGTGATATTAATGGATTTTACTGAATACACTGTTTCTTTTTTAGTGTTTTGTGCTAGAAAAAGCAACAGAAAATCTATTCAGAATTGACTAAACTAAAACCTTTCTTTTTCTGAGAAGAAATTTAGGTCAGTTTGCCAGACTCTACAGCAAAGGTCCCCAACCTTTTGAGCACCAGGGACCGGTTCCGTGGAGAGAGGTTTTTCCGCGGACCAGAGAGGGCGTGGTTTCATGTACTGCCTGCATCCCAAGGATGGAGCTTTGCTTGTATGTGCAGACCGGTTTCTGGCATGCCGTGGCCCGGTGCCGGTCCACAGACCGGAGGTTGGAGACCCTTGCTCTACAGCACTTTCTTCCATATATACAGTAGATACCGTAGGTGTATATAGTACTGTGATAGTCAGAAGCAACTGGGGCCCTAAGGTTTAACTATTCTAAAGAGAAACTTCCTGACAGTTAGAACAATTAACCAGTGGAACAACCTGCCTCCAGAAGCGGTGAATGCTCCAACACTGGAAGTTTTTTTAAAATTATTTTTAAAAAACAAGTTTTATTGGTTTTTTCATTTTACAGACAAGTGCTTAAGAAACAACGTGGTGGCAGGGCAATCAATTATCCACACAACAAAGTCATAGAATTCAGATTAAATCATTAAAAAACCCCTCTCTTTTCCCTCTAATAACATGTTATATTCAAATTAATATATTTCAATATGACTAGATCAATCATATCAATCCTCAATAACTTTTCATCTAAATAGATCCACAAATCCAGATCCTGTATGAAGCTTAGTATTTCAATTACTATATTCCATATTTCTAATCTAAGTACATAGTTAACACTTCGGGAGTCTCCCCATTACCTTTTCCCTTAACATATTCAATAAACATTTATTATTATCATTTCTTCTTTTTCCCTATTCCTCCATTACAAAGTGACTATCAGTTCTAATATATATATAAAAATATATATTAGTTCATATCAGAAAAAAAAGAACAAAGAAGAAAAAACAAAAACAAGACAGAAAAAAGAAAAAAATGCCTTTCTATTTCTATTATACTTTATAATGTAACAATCAATCCCTCAATATCTATATCACATTTCTTTAACCTCTTCAAAATTACTATATCCAAAACATATTAATACATAGACAAACACCTTATTATTAAGTTCAGACCTTTAATTAATTTTTATTCAATCTAACATCTTATTTAACTGTCTTAAACCATATATCAATCCATATCTAGTAAGCCTTTTAAATTCATTACATAAAACCTTAAATCACATTCTTAAATCTTATTCTAGCTTTCCTTTTCTGCCAAACAGGTTTCCATAACAATGCCACTATATCAATAAACAAATCATTTTTTATGTCTTGTAGTATCCTTTGAAACAAACAGAGATGTCTTCTTTTCTGTTTTAGAGACCTAGCTCCTTTGTAAGTAATCCCTTGTTTAGAAAAGTCAAATCTCCACATTTGAAACTGTTGAATGGCCGGGTCAATTACGTCCAACTTTGTAGCTAATAGTTGTTTATCCAAGCTACCATAGTTCTCAGTTCGTTGGGCTTGTCTGTCCATTTCTGTTAGTTTTAGGTTTGTAAGTGGTTTAATTACAGTCCTTTTTAATTCCTCAGAGATCTCATCAGCCTACATATGAAGTAAAATGGAATCTTCTTTGCTTTTAGTTAATTCTACTTCTGTTGTTTCTTGGTCCATAGAGTGCTCAGACAAAGTCTGGGAGTCAGTTTGTAGGTTCAGAGCAGAATTTCTGTTTTTTATTTCTATAGTGAATTCATTTATTTGCAAACGTATTTCATAAAGTAGCTTCATAAAGTTTTTCCAGCATATGTTTATAGTCAAGTTGAACCAAGGGTTGCTCCATTTCAAAGATAATTAAAAACAGTCTGTATCATTTAGTAGAGGCTGTGTTCAGAAAACATTTAATCAGTGTCCACCCCCACCAGTACAGCTGTTAATTTTCTTTGTATTTTCTCTTTTATGGTAATCTGAAAGTCAAGGTCAGTACAATCCTCATAAGAGAAAGTTGCAATTTTAACTTTTTCCACAAGGTGTCCTCAGTACAATGTAAAATCTTCTCCCAGAGACCAGTAATCTTATAAACAAGATCAGGAGACACAATAGCAGATTCAATATTCACAAAGTTTTCCAAGACCCCAAAGTGAAGAAAAATAAAATAAAAATAGAAAAAAAATCACTTTAACTTATTTCAGGCCATTTAAGCTTCTTTTTCCCACACTCACAAACACCGCCTTCTTAGAGTAGGGAAATCATTTCAAAAGTGCTCTTTACAGGCACAAAAGAAAAAAGAAACCCAAGAGAGGGAGAGAAAAAAGTCTCACCTGACTCAGCCACGGTGGTTCCTGTGCTTAGATGTTCTTCTGACTTCTGGTTGCAGCGGCTAGATGAACGGCCATTTTACTGGCCGTTCTTTCCACCGTCGGCCCAAAGGAGCAATCTCAGTCCTTGGAAGAAGCTGCCACTCTCCCAAGGACGACAAGGACCTCCTCACCGGTAGCCACCCCTCCAAGGCGGCTTTTCGACCTGATTAAGGGTCTACCGGCAGCGGAGAATCAGCTGCCGAGGAGAGCCGTCTCCTTGCACAGCTGCGAGTGCTGCGATCCGGAACCAGAAGTCCAACACAGGAAGTTTTTAAGAAGAGACTGGACAGCCATTTGTATGAAACGGTATAGGGTTTCCTGCCTGAGCAGGGGGTTGGACTAGATGACCTCCAAGGTCCCTTCCAACATCATCATCATCATCATCATTATTATTAGCATTTGATTAATTATGGCTATAACTTACCAAACAGCCAGAATACATTTAAGAGGTTGCAATAATTTCAAATTAGCAGAGGAACTATATGTTAAAGGATAAATTATCACCTTTGGTTTTCACGCTGATTTTTGTCCTGCAATAAGACGTTTAAATGGGAATATTAGAGATGCAATTTCTCTTAAAAAATGACAATGGTTTTATCAAATTGAAAATGGTGGCATAATTTCTACATCTTAAGTTGATATATTTATTTTAACATCCTGCTAAGATGCAACTGTATTTCTGTTTCTAAGATGCGGAAGTTTCTGCAGAAGAGTCAAAACATTTCAAGATTGTGGTCATAGCTGTGCGGTCAAAACCTTACTACTTTTTTATGGGTGTTATAACAGATGCTTGTTGAGTTTTGACAAAAATGTAAATGGCGGTCATGTGACTGCAGGCACTGCAAATGGCTGTAAATATGGCTGGTTGCCAAGCCCCCAATGTGCAGTTACATGACCGTGTGATGGAGTGGCCATCTGAACTTCGGAATCAGGTTGTAAATACCTCCAGAGAGGTCTGTTGTAACTTTGAATGACTGGTTTTAATTTGAGAACTACCTGTAAACCAGAGAGGTTGCAGAGTGAAATTATTATTATTATTATTATTATTATTATTATTATTATTATTATTATTATTATTATTATTATTATTATTATTATTATTATTTTAAAGTTGGAAGGGACCTTGGAGGTCATCTAGTCCAACCCCCTGCTCAGGCAGGAAACCCTATACCATTTCGGACAAATTGCTGTCCAGTCTCTTCTTAAAAACTTCCAGTGTTGGAGCACTCACCGCTTCTGGAGGCAGGTTGTTCCATTGGTTAATTGTTCTCACTGTCAGGAAGGTTCTCCTTAGTTCTAGGTTGCTTCTCTCCTTGATTAGTTTCCATCCGTTGCTTCTTGTCCTGCCTTCAGGCGCCTTGGAGAATAGCTTGACTCCCTCTTCTTTGGGGCAGCCTTTGAGACTTTTTTTCTTTTGTGCACAGGAGAGGCTTTATGTAAGCAGTCAATAAATAGAAGAAGTCGTAGTCGTACCCATCCCTTGGATACCAACATGCAGCGCAGGCCTCTCGGTGACATTCAGAATGTGTGTGAGAATCAAAACGCTGTCCCAGCTCAGAGTTCGTGGCAAACAGTCCAGCCCTCCCAAAATACTCACAATGGAAGCCAAGGCAGCATCTCCCAACGCCGGGAGAGGCACAACCGGATGGAAAGAGACAGAAGGTAATTACTCTCGGTGGTTTCTTCAGTCAGGCGTTCTCTGTGGAAGTATTTCAGATTTCTTTTTGCGAGCCTTTTGAATCAAAAAGGATGTACACACAAACACAAATTATAAAGACTGCGTACAAGTTCAAAATAATACATATCATAATTTAATACAGGGGTTCGATAATTCTGCAAGTCACGGTGCCAAGGATCGTAGCAGTTTGTAATACCACGCACTGATTTTCAGAAGGTATCTTTCTTACCTTGTGTTTTCTTTCGTTTGCATTGTTTTTTTTAAAAAAAATTCTCTTTCCACATTCAAAGCAAATGAACTATGCAATGCAGACAGTATGATAGTGCAATATGAATTATAATATTGCAATTGTTCCTTTTTTACTTTCTTAGCAACACCTTTACAAAAGTGCGGAACAAGGCTAATGTCTTGTTAGACCAGGGGTAGGCAACCCAAAACACTCAAAGAGCCACTTGGACCCATTTCCTACCGAAAACAAAACACTTCATTTATCTAAAATGAAGATAACACTGCATATATCCTTTTTTACCTTTATTCTAGGTGTGTGTGTGTGTGTGTGTGTGTGTGTGTGTGTGTGTGTGTGTATATATACATATACACACAGGTAAAAAAGGACATATGCAGTGTTATCTTCATTTTAGATGTCAAAAGGGTCTCTCTCTCTCTCTCTCTCTCTCTGTCTCTTTCTCTCCCTCCCTCTCTCTCTATCTGCCCTTGGTCTGCCAGTCCTTTTCCCCCACTCTCTTTCTCTCTCTCTCTCTTTCCTCTCTCTCTCTCTTTCTCTTTCTCTCCCCCCCTCTCCTATCTGCTGCTCACCTGGCAAGCTGGCTTCAAGCTGTTCTCCAACAAGCTTGGGTAGGCAACCTCGGCTCTTTTATGACTCATGGACTTCAACTCCCAGAATTCCTGAGTCAGCATAGCTGGGCTAGTTAACTCTCTCCTGCCCTTCCTGCTTCCTGCAGAGATGCAGCAAAGGGAGAAGCTCCGCCCAATAAGCTTTTCAGCTCCTCGGAGAACACTGTGAGTTACACACACACACACACACAAATACACACACACACACACACACACACACACAGAGAGAGAGAGAAGCAGGGAAGCGCAATTGCCTCTGTCTGTCTCTGTCTTTCTGCAAATGGCAGAGGAGGCTGGGAACCACAGGGGAAGGCTCAAAGAGCCGCATGCCGCTTCGAAGCCGCAGGTTGCCGACCTGTGTGTTAGACCTACCATTAATGTTTAATCAGTGTTTGTTACCACCCTCCTCCCCCCTTCCTCCCCTCCCCTCCTTCTTTTCCCCTTCCCCTTCCCCTCTGCCTTTTCCAGAGAGCTAGGTCATAACCCATTGTTTCAATGAAAAATCAAAGCAAAACTAAGCAAAATCAGTTTACTGCAAACAACAGGTAGCAATACTAGACCAATTTGGGATTTTCCAAAAACATCACCTGTATTTAAGGTTATGGTGGACTGGGTGTTCTGAGGTGTCATTAATTTACCAGTGCCTCTGGGCTCCCTTTGCTGAATTTCCCATGCTGAAAAGAGTTAGGGAGATTAGCAGAGTGGCAGAAGAGAGAATCCAGTATTATTATTATTCTTTTGCTCAGAGAGCAAAATCTGATCAAGCCTAGGGTGGTTTTAGAATGACATAATTAAAGTATTAATTTTCACTTGTTAATCCCTTGAAGACTTGCTGCTGATCTATTTTCCTAGCCGATGCTTTCCCTAATTTCATACTTTTATTCAAGAAGATTTTTTTGCACACTTCTGTCAGCATATCACGTTTTACAGAACAGCAAAATAAGATTTCCCAGGAATCAAGATGAAGAGGAGATGAAGCGGTGCAAGAAATGAATGAGCAAATGATGTTTTGTTTGGGTGTCAGGGGCAAGAGGCAAGTTTAATTAAAAGGAGGATATTGAAATCTTTTTTTGAAAATGCTTAATATTGTGTAATAAACTTACAAACATGTTTGACTACTTATGTGATGTGAAATTTGTACAGTCCTTGTTGGCACCAGAATTTCCATTGGTAAACAAGTGAGTCACGCCTGATTTTATGACTTATTTTTGCCATTGTTGTTAAGTGAGTTATTACAGTTGTTAAATGAATCACACAGTTGTTAAGCGAATCCAGCTTCCCCCATTGAGTTTGCTTGTCAGAAGCCATCTAGGAAGTTTGGAAATGGTATTCACACAATTCTAGGATGCTGCAATGATCATAATTATGTGCCAGTTATCAAGGGCACGGATTTTGATCGCATGTCCATGGGGATGTTGCGATGGTCATAAGTGCGAGGACTGGCTGTAAATCACTTTTTTCAGTGGCATTATAGTTTTGAGTGGTCACAAAATTGAGGACTACCTGTATAAAGCCTTTTCAGTTTCAAGAATTGACCATGATTATATGTATTTCTAGGCGCAGAATCAGGATTTGCTGTGATGAACTGAATCTTCTTGTTCCATTCTGCACTTCAGACACTGATAAGGCAACAACCTTACAATGGACAACAGCATTTCTAAAATATATTCAAGAGCGACATGGAGATTCTCTGAAAAAGGTCAGTAACTCCACATTAATATATAGAGCATTGTAGTAAGAAAGTTACAGCAATGCCTCACTGGGCCTTGAACAATATTTGATTATTCATAGGATCCTTTGTTTTGTTCTTTTCGTATTCTGTACATCTTCAATGGCTCAACCTATAAGTTGTATAAGGTATTGTATGTAAGCTAAACAGGTAGACACTAATATTAGCCCAATGAGTAACAGCCATCAATGTTTTTCTCATTATATAGGCTTGGATAAATCTTTTGGTAGCTGGAGAGATGATGTTGTGTGTATAGTGTAGTGCTTTATTACTATTATTTTACCCCAGCTGTTTGGGAGTAGGTTCTGTTCTTTTCCTAACTTTTAGAGTTTGCACACCACATGCTTCTTACATGGGAATGAGCGAAAACTGGCTGAAATTGTTAAAACGTTTGATTTGTGTTCAGTGATAGTTCTGTAGGATGCACACAGCCCTTCAGAGACATTCCTGCTAAAGGCCATTAGCACATCTTACAGCATTGAGATCCAGCAACTGTTTCCTTGAGCAGGAAATATTTTACCTAAGAAAGCCATGTGATTTAGCTGTTACAGCATGAATGTTTCATGTATTTAAAGGAGAAAACAGGAAGTTTGATACTACTACATACGTATCTGAACAACAGCACTACTACCTAAGTACACTGCTTTTCGAAAAAAGTACACAGTCAAGTTTAAATGATATAGAAGATGACAGAAGTGATAGACACAATATAATCTAAAGAAACACATATATTTAAAAGCAAGCAGTGTATTTAAAAGCAGTGCACCGTAATAAATACTTTATTTTGCCAATCAGCACTCACTATACCAGCTTTTTCAGTTCTTTAAGAACCAAAATCAAGGTTTTAGAGCGTTTCCAGAGATCAGAAGAAAACTTCATTAGGATAAAATAGAATTCTGGTAAAATGGAAAACCAGACAGGATATTCTTTTTTAAGAAGGCAGACCAATTCTATTACCCTCCTGCTCTCTCATTTTAAGAAATTGGTATTACTGTACTTTGTATCAACTTTTCCCCGTTGGTGTTCATGCTGGAAACTGTTTAGGATTACATTAAATTATAGTTTTTGCAGACATACTCATGCATATCTCATATACAATTGGCTGAGTCTGCACAAAATTTTCAGCCTGAAAGGATGCCAGTGACTGAGTTCACGCAACACACAGGTTCAAAATTAAACTAAAGCTTGGCTGAATTTGACTTTGTTTTGAGTAGATCATATTATACATAGAATAATACTGTGAAGCTGTGAAGCTAAGACAGGTACCAAATATGAACTTTAGGTTCCAGACTAGAAGGACATATCAATCAAAGGTTTCACCCTAGCAATGTGAAATCAAGTACCTAGTAAACAATAAGATACAATCAAATAATTATGGCGTACCCAATACTCATTTCATTCTTGAACTTACAGTACTAAGATGTTCCTAAAGTGAACCAGGCAGATGAGAAGCTAGGAAGCATAGGTTTCCTTTAGTTGCTGGTTCTTTAGTTCTTGAACTATATTCAATAGGGCAAAAGAACAGGCGTCATTTTAGTTCAGAGACTGGTGTAGTGGTGAAGGCATCAGGCTAGAAAGTGGAGGGGGGGAGAGGACTGTAAGTTCTAATCTCATCTTAGGCACAAAATCAGCCGAGTGACCTTGGGCCAGTCACTCTCTCTCAACCTTAGGAAAGAGGCAATGGCCAGCCAAAGTTGATCAGCTTCATGTTTTTCAGTTGCTCCTTACATTCAGCAGTTCCACCAGACCTAAATAAAGTAGCTGTCATCACTGTTATTAAAAACAATTTGTATTGACCAAGTACATTGTATGTACTGGACCTTTAAAAACTGCAAACAGTTTTTAAGATAACTTTAGATTTCACTGTATTTCCCGGCTTTAGGGATATCTATGTGCATAGAGTTGTTCAAATCTTTATTCATTCATCTTGGAATTGTCTTTTTTGGGGGGGATTTTAGGAATTTGAAACTGTGTTCTGTGGTAAAACAGGCAGAAGACTAAAATTAACCAGATCAGATCCCATAGCAAGCTGTGCAGCCCAGGAGATCACACAGAATAGTACATCTACGGACATGAAATAATATGAAAAGTGATCCACGATGTCAAAATCGAAATTCACCCACTGGACTTTTCTTATAACATGGTTGACAATATGTATGTATGTGTGTGTGTGTGTGTGTGTGTATGTATGTATGTATGTATGTATGTGTGTATGTATGTGTGTGTGTGTATGTATGTATGTGTGTGTATATATATATATATATATATGCACTGAAGAAATGACAAGTTTATTCAAAACAAGGAAAAAAAGAACAAAACCAGCAATGTTAATTTAGTAGAGTTTTTCATTTGTGGCAGGGCAAAAATAGCATTCAAGGCTAGTAAATGCCACACTCCATTCCATTTCTATTTTTGATTTTGTTTTATCAAAACATATAATAATTAAAATGCTACATATGTAGCAACCTGTTCTTTTCCCTCTTGAGCATGCTCATATTTATATAAATTAATAGAAATGCCACAAGAACCAGTTTTGCTATTGGAAGAAGAAATGTAATTAATTTATAAACTATATAAAAATGGTAATTGTATATAGTAACTCAGATTTTTCATTTGTCAAAGTTCATACCCTGTAAAATTAAAACCTATAGAAAAAGCTGTTCACTATGTGTTGCAAATACACTACTATTTTAAATATGTTTTGCACTTTCTTTAACAACTTCTCATACAGGATAAAGGCTAGGATTATATTTTGCACAAACATCCATTTAAATGGATAGAAAAAAAATGCAGCTGTAAATTCTGATGGAAGTCTCATCAACTTCTTTGGTGTTTTATGTGACAATTCCCATCCTTTTAGTGCAAAAGTGGTATTTTGTAAAAATACATGAATTTTAAGTGCAGATTTTTTTTCCTTTCATTTTTTTAAAAGATAACTATTAGCTATATATTTGTTAGGAAAGCATATTTAGCATATTTAATTGACAGTGGCTTTATCAGAACAGATAATGCTAATAAGTATTCTTGTACAGAACTTATCACAAAATAAATACTGTTTAAATCACGGATATTCACACCTGTGTGGCCCCTTTATTTTCAATCACCAAAAGAAAAAGCAACAAATCAGAATCAGCCTATTATAAAATAGGCAGGCACAATATTAGAGTTTTTAAATTTATTTTTACAATAATGTGTACACTCAGTTTTGATGGCGTTTGTTTTCTGTACGTTGGTTTTTTTATCAATACAATGTGGAAAGGGTATAATGCGTCATTACTGAATATACTTTATAATAAGGGAGAAATGTTTAAATTCATCTCTTAAGAAACAGATGGCATGCATATTTTTTTCCTCATAAACCATGCATTTGAATTGGACATTTGCTAAGCATTCACATCACAGAGTGAGCTCTAACTATACCATGATATCACATTTGCAGAATCTGTTTCCAGTGCAGTTGTGGTCAACTCAACACCCACAAAGACGCAGATGGATGTCCAACATGGCTTTTGATCCAACAGATTAAGCTGTTGTGGGCACAAAATCTTAGGGAGTGAATTTCAAGGGAATCTTTGAATTATGCACATTTTATAAACGGTAGTTTTAATCATCCAGTTTGATTCAATTCGCCCATTTTACATTTGTGAATCCCAGACACCTTAGGGCAGCGGTTCTCAACCTGTGGGTCAGGACCCCATTTGGGGTCGAATGACCATTTCACGGGGGTCGCCAAACAACGCAGTCCGCCATTTTTCCCCCCTTTTCCTTACCTGTGCTACTCCCTCTTATTCTATTGGCTTTTGAAAACCAATAGAATAGACTCTCTTGAATAGAGTCTAATTCTATTGGCTTTCAAAAGCCAATAGGAATTGTCCAGGCTGTCTCTGCTCTGCTGAGCCCGCCAAAAGTCCCAGTGTGAAAACGGTGCTGCAAGTTGTCTGCAGCGAAGGCGAGCTGTGTAGAAGTTTCCACCCCTCCCTGCTGAGCAACTACTAAAAATGTAAGTAAAAGAGGGCCAGGGGTGGGAGGCCGGCGGGCACAGGGAGGGTTGCTGGCACGCGTGGGACCCGATGGGTGCCTTACCTCCCTTGGGCTTGGCTAGCTGGTGGCCCAGCCGGTGGTCACCCTGCGCCGTCGCTGCCCCTTGCCAGCTATGCCTCGGCTGGCGCAGGGGGCGGCACCATGCATGCGCGGTGCTCCCGGGCAGGAAAATAGTCCTCGACTTACGACCGGTTGGGTAGTCCTCGACTTACGACCGGTTGGGGGTCGCGGCATTAAAAAGGTTGAGAACCACTGCCTTAGGGAGCTCTACAAAGTATCCCAATTCCTTTAATGGGTCTAATTCTCTGTCTGAATCACCTGCCCAGGTATGTACAGTTGGACCATCTGGCAAATAATACATGAAATGTTTACATCTGTTATTTTACCAGTAGCAAAACAAGATTCATAAACATCGAACAGTGCCAAATGAAGTCATTGCAAAAGCAGGTAGAATCTTAGGAAGAGGGAAACTGTTAACTGGAAAATACTTCAGGAATAATAGTATGTCTCTTCAAAGAACCTATTTGGTTTATATTTTGCATGAAATGGGAATTAACTACAGGGGCCATTTTACATAAGTTGATTTTTTCCCCCTCAAAGGAACTGAAATATAGCATCCATTTATTCACTCCCCCCCCCTCCAATCAGGACAACGTTTCATTGTGTATGAACAATTCCATTATGGGGTCCTTGGTGCTCTCTGAGCTTGGTGGTTTTCTTGCAGACGTTTCATTACCAGACTAGGTGATATCATCAACCGCACTGAAGATGTCACCTATTTTGGTAATGAAGCTTCTGCAAGAAAACCACCAAGCTCAGAGAGCATCAAGGACCCTGCAGTTTCCACCCTGAGCTACAAATATTCTCTTCTGATAACAATTCCATTGAATGTCGTGTTCCTTTTCCTCATTTCATTCATTCAGCTTCATGCAAATTTACGATTTCTTGAATTTCCCTCTAGCAGCAGCTCCCATACAGGCAGATGTATCGCAGAGTCCTGGAGTTCCTTGTGCTCCAGCCGAACCTGGTCTTCCAGGATCCCCTGGTAACCCAGGATCACCGGGTGCACCATTCCGACCATCTTTCCTAATTCCAGGAACACCTGGTGCTCCTTGGCAGGGGGAAAAACAAAGGGTACAGCGTGTTATTCGGCATATTTTCAAGGACAAAACCATCAGCTATGCAAACAAGCCCCATTTTTTCTTTGGTTTGGTTTTAAATCTAAGTGCGTTCTCAGGGCCATTTTTCTTCCTCCATATCTAGACAATGATCTAGATTGCTGATTTCTTGATCTAGCCCAGGGGTGTCAAACTGCCGGCCCGCGGGCCGGATGCATTATGGTGAAACTGCGCCCATCCCATTGTGCGACACGTCACGTGATGTTGCGAGTTTGACACCCCTGAGCTAGATCAAGGGTCTCCATACTTGGCAACTGTAAGATTTGTGGACTTCAATTTCCAGAAGTCTTCAGCCAGCAGGGGAATTCTGGGAGTTGAAGTCCACAAGTCTCAAAAGTTGCCAAGTTTGGAAACCTCTGCTCTAGATTGGTTGACATGGACAAACTTGTCATTTTCAGCTCCTCTCAATTTCTCACCTTTGCAAATTGCCATTTGGTTCCTTAAGTTGGTTATTTCCCCCCTCCCACTACATCTCACAACAAAATTTGAACATATTATTGTATGCTTTCCCCCAAACAAATATATGTTCATGTTCCAATTTTACCCGACGCATCTAATTTGCACGAGAAATGTTATAAATCATTTCAATGTCTTAACATTCATGAATATATGTAGTCTTCAATAGACATGAAGTTCTATGCATTTTAAAATTGTCCAGCTTCGTTACAAAATGTAGAGAACTGTGAATTTTGAATTATCGCTTAAGTTTTGGTTCACTTAAGGTGCCCACTCCCATTAACGACTCAAAAATATTTTTTTAGGCATTTATATGTATAGTAATAGAAACTGTTAAAGAAAAAAAAAGCTAAAACCCTACAATATCCAGAGAAAATGTATTTAAAGCCTTCTTAATTTATAACAAAAAGGTAAAGCCTCCAGAAAAAAACATAAACATCCAGCCTTGGTGATTAGGAAAGTAGGAACCAATCGCCAGCATGTCCCAAAGATGCTTTTCAAGCTTCCACACCCATTTGCACTCTGATTCAAGTGATCCTGAGGGTACAGATAAATCCCCAAGTGGCCTCAACCACTCTCAGAGAGCTAATGGACAACCTTCAGAGTGCTAACAAGCAGAAGACTGGAAAGACTATAAATCCTTCTATTCCCCACCATTCAATTAGAACTGAAGAAGCTTCCTGGATGAGAAGTGAAATGTTTTCAAGGAAATCCTCCCCCCCCCCAAGAAAGTCCAGTTGCCTTTTAAAAAGCACCTGTCATGCCTCCATCGGAGCCTGAATCTGCGGAGGAAAATGAGCTGGAACAGGACCCTATGGAGGTCGAGGGAGAGGTGTCTGTGGTTTCAGAGGAATGTGGGGAAGAGCAGGCCAAGGCAGGCCAGGGCCCTTCAGAAGTGGGACAGGAGAGACACCCCCACCTGATCGTAGCACGGAGAGTGGAGAGAAGGAGGGAACAATACAGGCAGACTCAACTACTCGGGAGGAGAGCATCCCACCTCTCTCCACAAGGCACACCTGGAGACTGAGATTTAAGGAGATGCTGTGGGGAGAGGCATTTGTCGGGAACAAACACTGATTCCTTGGGAGTTTTGTGTGTGTTGTTGCTGATCTCTTGTTCTGACTATTGGACTGGCTGACAACGTTGCTTGGATGTTCAAAGATCTTGGACTGTATTTTGGCTTCCCTTTTGAAACTGCTCAGGCAAGCTTGTATTCACACAGACTTGTAAGGTTTATGATGTATATGTCATTCCTTGCTATCTCCATGGCCTTGAGTAAATTCCTCTCCTAATCAAACTGTATGTGAAACTCCTTGCAGCCAGAGGCAGCTGAAGGTGTGTGTGTCCTCCTTTGTTTGGAGGCTTGCCAGAAATGTGGGAGCATTTGGGGAAAATTTGGAGCAATTACAGGGTGATTTGAATTGCCAGCTGACTGCATTGCCTCTGTGCTGTGCCCTGGGTCATCACAGCATCTTTGAGACAACCATGATCTGAGTGATTGAGAATCTCCACAGATATTCACTTGCAGAATATTCAACTTACCTTGTGGTCCTTGATCTCCAACAGGCCCATCAATGCCTTTGCCAACGAGCCCTTTCTCTCCTTTCTCACCAGGGTCCCCTACAAAATTTAAATAAAATTGATCCACCAGAAGGATGCTTTTTGTAAGCTGACTTGGGAAAGGCATCAGCTCCAATCTTTCACGAGTTTTAATGCACTACTACAGGTAGTCCTCGACGTGCGGCCACAAGTGAACCCAAATTTTCTGTTCCTAAGTGAGACAGCTACGTGAGTTATACCCCACTTTATGACCTTTCTTGCCACAGTTGTTAAGTGAGTCACTGTAGTTGTTAAGTTAGTAACACCACGGTTAAGTGAACCTGGCTTCCCCATTGACTCTGCTTGTCAGAAGTTCGCAAAAGGGGATCACGTGACCCCGCAACAGTCACAAATACATGCCAGTTGCCAAGCATCCAAATTTTGATAATGTGATCGAGGGGAGGCTGCAATGGTCATAAGTGTGAAAAATAGTCATAAGTCACTTTTTCAGGGCCATTGCAACTTTGAACAGTCACTAAATAAATGATTGTAAGTTGAGGACTAGCTGTAATCTCTTTGGGGCTTACTCACCTCTGGAACCAGGAGTTCCTAAATGTCCTGGGGGTCCCCTATATCCAGGTGGGCCACGAGCCCCAGGATGTCCAATGCCTCCCATTGACCCAGGAGGTCCCGGAGGGCCAATGGGCCCAGGCTTCCCCATGAGTCCAGGAGCCAAGGGTTTCCTTAAATTAGCAGCTAACTGGGCAATGTGCTCTGGAATTAAAAAGCAAACAAGAAAACTGCAGAGTGGATTTTGATTTGTCAATGGATGCAGTGGAAGAATTCAAAGCATTCCCAGAGAAGCTTGCAAACATCTTGCTCTAAAATAAAGCATGCCAAACCATTCTGGATAAAAAAAGGGTTTAACTTTTTTTAAAGACTGAATTTAAACCAACTGCTCCACAACCATTGTGGACTTTAGCCTGTTTAAACAAAATGCAAAACAAAAACCACAGACAAAATTAGATAGATAGATAGATAGATAGATAGATAGATAGATAGATAGATAGATAGATAGATAGATAGATAGATAGATAGATAGATAGATAGATAGATAGATAGATAGATAGATAGATAGATAGACAGATAGACAGACAGATAGATAGACAGACAGACAGACAGACATAAATAGAGAGATATAGATACACACACACATGCACAAATGCAAAACAAAAACCACAGACAAAATTAAATAGATAGATAGATGGATAGATAGACAGACAGACAGACAGACAGACAGACAGACAGACAGACAGACAGACAGACATACATACATAAATAGAGAGATATAGATACACACACACATGCACAATTGGTACCAGCTGGGACACTCACCCAATATATAGCTGAGCTGGAAATAGTCTAAGTTCTCATTCCTCCCAAATAGATAAAAACCAGAGCAGTGTTTCTCAACCTCAGAAACTTTAAGATGTATGGAGTTGCAATACCCAGAATTCCCCAGTCAGCATATTAACAGAATAACAGAGTTGAAAGGGACCCCCTGCTCAGGCAGGAAACCCTATACCATTTCGGACAAATGGCTGTCCAGTCTCTTCTTAAAAACTTCCAGTGTTGGAGCATTCACCACTTCTGGAGCCAGGTCGTTCCACTGAATAATTGATCTCACTCTCAGGAAATTTTTCCTTACTTCTAAGTTGTTTTTTTCCCATCCATTGCTTCTTGTCCTGCCTTCAGGTGCTTTGGAAAATAGCTTGACTCCCTCTTCTTTGTGGCAGCCCCTGAGATACTGGAACAATGCTATCATGTCCCCCCTCGTCCTTCTCTTCGTTAAACTAGACATACCCAGTTCCTGCAATCGTTTGTCATATGTTTTAGCCTCCAATCCCCTGCATCAGACATGTCAAACCTGCGGCGTCATGTGACATCACGCAACGTATCGGGACGGTTTTGCCATTGCCGGCAATGGGGTGGGCGGGGCTTCCATGACGCATCCGGCCTGCTTGCCGGCAGCTTGACACCCCTGGCCTAAATCATCTTTGTTGTTCTTTTTGCCACTCTTTCTAGAGTCTCAACGTCTTTTTTATATCGTGGTGATCAAAACTGAATGCAATATTCCAAAATAAATAATAACAACAATGCTTAATTCAGTATTAATAAATCAGTACAATTAATCAATACTAAGGAATGAGATGGTGGCCTAGAGGTGGAGCTCTCACCTCACAATCAGGACATTGTGAGTTTGATCCTAATTAGCGGCAGATATTTCTCTCTCTGGGCGCAAAGAGAAAATAACTGCTGTGAGCCCCACATAGGCGTCAGGAAGGGCATCCGGCCTATAAATGCTCAGCTCGATTGAGTTGCCCCAACTCCACCTCAGTGCAAGAGATTACAAGGTCATTAAAGGGATGGATTTTAAACCATTCTTAATAATAATAATAATAATGATAAAGTTGGAAGGGACCTTGGAGGTCATCTAGTCCAACCCCCTGCCCAGGCAAGAAACCCTATACCATTTCGGACAAATGGCTGTCCAATTTCTTCTTAAAAACTTTCAGTGTTGGCGCATTCACCGCTTCTGGAGGCAGGTTGTTCCACTGGTTAATTGTTCTAACTGTCAGGAAATTTCTCCTTAGTTCTAGGTTGCTTCTCTCCTTGGTTAGTTTTCATCCGTTGCTTCTTGTTCTGCCTTCTGGCGCTTTGGAGAATAGCTTGACTCCCTCTTCTTTGTGGCAGGCCCTGAGATATTGGAACACTGCTATCATGTCCCCCCTCATCCTTTTCTTTGTTAAACTAGACATACACAATTCCAGCAACGGTTCCTTATATGTTTTAGCCTCCAGTCCCCTAATCATCTTTGTTGCTCTTCTCTGTACTCTTTCTAGAGTCTCAACATCTTTTTTACATCGTGGTGACCAAAACTGGATGCAGTATTCCAAGTGTGGCCTTACCAAGGCATTGTAAAGTGGTATTAATACTTCACATGATCTTGATTCTATCCCTCTTATTCCAGTATCCCATGTACTTACTCAGAAATGTCAGATTCTTCTTTCCTACTTGAAGGCCCATGAAAAGGAGTGGAAATCAATACAACTAAATGGGTTGCCTCATTCATTTTTTAAACTGCAACCCTAAACAACATTTAGGCCTCTATTTAGAAATGCAAAGCGTCCCCCAAATTCAACATTTAATTTCCGAATTATGCCATTCAAAAATAAATTTCCTTCTGAGGCCCTAGGAAGCCACAGCCAAAGTCAACAGCTCTGTGTTTGAAGGGGTGCGTGAAGAAAAGCAAGTTTTCTCTTCTTTATAACAGTTGTGCAAATTTTATTTTTATTTTTTAAAAAAGATGCCTGGGAACCTCTAAGCAGCCTTTTGGTTTCATCCAGGTCTCTCAGCAGTCTTTCTGACTTCAAGAAGCATCTCTTCGAAGGATTTGCTCGGGTCATAGAACTTGCCACTGACAATCCGTTTAGCAAAATAAACATTATTTCCTTGCCCAAGAAGTTGCAGCCATACTCACCACTGATCATTCCATCGCAGAGCTCTCGGATGCGTTCTTCACTCGCTTCTTTCCCCTAAAATTAAAGGTAAAAAGGTTTCCCCTGTTCAGTCATGTTCCACTCTAGGGGACGCTGCTCATCTCCTAACTGAGAGAGCCAGCATGGTCCAAAGACGCTTCCATGGTGATGTGAAAGCATGACTATATGCCGAGACGCACAAAACCAAAGTGGTATCTATTTATCTGCTCGCATTTGCATGCTTTCAAATTGCTAGGTGGGCAAGAGCTGGGGTAAGTGACGGGAACTCACCCCACCATGCAGCGCTCAGTTCTTGAACCCCGGCTGTCAGCTTTTGGGCAGATAAGCTCAGAGTTTTTAACTGCTGAGCTGTTGTGCCCCTATCCCAGGGATAGGCAACCTTGGCTCTTTTATGACTCGTGGACTTCAACTCCCAGAATTCCTGAGCCAGCCTGGCTCAGCTTGGAAACCTCTCCCTTTCCCCTCAGCAGGGCTGGCTCAGGAATTCTGGGAGTTGAAGTCCACGAGTCATAAAAGAGCCAAATTTGAAGACCCCTGGTTTAAATATTTAAATATTTTTTCCTCATGGTCACATGATCAAAATTCAGGCATTTGGGCAGGGCTAGGGAACCTGGGCTCTTTTATGATTTGTGGACTTCAACTCCCAGAATTCCTGAGCCAGCCTGGCTCAGCTTGGAAACCTCTCCCTTTCCCCTCAGCGTGGCTGGCTCAGGAATTCTGGGAGTTGAAGTCCACGAGTCATAAAAGAGCCGAGGTTGCCTACCCCTACCCTATCCCTAAAATTATGCAATGGTATTTTAAAATCCTTCATAAGAGTTGTGGTCTCATTGTGAACATCTACTGCATCCTTCCCTAACTTGGTCTGCCCCGGAGGTTTTATGACTTTTAATGCCACCTATCTTCCAATGTCACGATACCTCACTATGGAGCTCCCTAAGTAACTCTGCGCTAGTCACAATCTTTCATTAACTTCTAAATTGAAGGTTTTATAGGTAGTTCTTGACTTACCACCACAATTGGCAGCAGAATTTCCATGGTTAAGTGAGTCACAACTGATTTTTTTTTTTTTTGCCATGATATTAAATGAATCTGTGCAGTGAAATGAATCATGCAGCTTTTAAGCAAACCCAGCTTCTCCCGTTGATTTTGCTTGTCGGAAGTTGGCTGGGAAGGTCATAAATGGTGATCACATGACCCCCGGGATGTTTCAAGCATTATACATACACGCTGGGTGCCAAGAGCCTGAATTTTGATCACAGGACCACAGGGATGCTGTGACAGTTGTAACTGTGAGGACTGATTGTAAGTGCCATTATAAGTTTGAATGGTTGCTAAACAAATATGTCAACGCTGCTAACATCTTCAATAATATAGATATTGAAGAGCACTGGGCCCAGTACAGAGCCCTGGGGCACCCCACTACACACTTCCCTCCATGTAGATGCGGTTCCATTGAGGACCACACGCTGAGTACGGCCAGTCAGCCAGCTACGGATCCATCTGGTGGTGGTGCTTTCTACCCCACATTTTTCTATCTTGTCAAGTAGTAGGTTGTGATCTACTTTGTCAAATGCCTTACTGAAGTCCAAGTAAATTATGTCCACAGCATTCCTCTGATCCACTAATTTTGTCACTTGGTCAAAGAATGCAATAAGGTTTGTCTGGCATGATCTATTTTTGACAAACCCGTGTTGGTTTTTAGTAATGACTTTGTTTGCCTGTAGGTGTTCGCTGATTCGTTGTTTGATTATTTTTTCCAGGATCTTCCCAGGTATTGAGGTCAGGCTGATAGGTCTGTAATTTCCTGGGTCCATTTTTTCCCCTTTTTTGTAGATGGGAACTACATCAGCTCTTTTCCAGTCCTCTAGTAGTTCCCCTGTGCTCCAGAATCTTTGAAAAATATAGTTCAGTGGTTCTGAGATCACATCTGCCAGTTCCTTGAAAACCTTGGGATGTAATCCATCTGGTCCTGGCGATTTGAACTCGTCTAGGCTGGACAGGTGCTCACTTACCATTTTCTTGCCTATTTTAACTTGCGTTTCTATTCTGTTTTTTATGGCACTATTTTCGATAGGTTGGTCTGTTTTTTCCCTTTGTGTAAAGACAGATGCAAAAAAAAAACGAGTTAAATAGTTCTGCTTTCTCCCTGTTGCTTGTCACCTTCTTGCCACTTTCACCCACTAATGGACTCACTAATTTATGACGGTCGCTGTGTCCTGGGGCCCTGTGATCATCTTTTGTGATCTTCTGACCAGCAAAGTCAATGGGGGAAGCCAGATTCACTTAACAACCGGGTTACGAACTCAACAACTTGAGCGATTCACTTAACATCCGGGGCAAGAAAGGTTGTGAAGTGGGGCAAAACTCATTTAATAAATGTTTCACTTAACAACAGACGTTTTGGGCTCTGTTGGGATCATACGTTTAAGGGCCACCTATATTAGGAACAGCACAATGAAAATGAGTTTTTAAAAGTGGAGTAGGGAAAAAAAAATGGGAAGACAAGGACTGACAAACAATTGCACAAGGCAACGTCCAGAATGACTTACCGGAGGGCCTGGTTTGCCCACAATCCCAGGGATTCCTTGCTCTCCTTGAAAGCCCATTTTGCCAGCATGGCCTTGAATTCCTGGCAGTCCAACTGTTCCATTTGGGCCCTGGGCCCCTTTTGGGCCAGGCTCTCCTCTCTGCCCAGCCTGCAAAAGAAAAAGGAAGAACATCCCAAAATGGAGAAACTGTGGCTTCCAGACTGGACCTAAAAACACACGAGGGACACATCTGCCTTGCAGAAGCTGAGCAAATCTCTAATTGTGGTCTGGAGATGTGACTGGCTGGAAACCATCATGGGCACTATGTAAGCAGTACCTAAAATCAAGGGTGAAAAAAAATAAAGGTTTTACATTTAGGCAAGAAAAACCAAATGCTCAGGTATAGTATGGGGGGTACCTTGCTCAATAGTAGTAACTATGAGAGGGACCTTGGAGTCCTAGTGGACAATCACTTAAATATGAGCCAGCAGTGTGCTGCAGCTGCCAAAATATCACTTAAGTGGACAATCACTTAAATATGAGCCAGCCGTGTGCTGCAGCTGCCAAAAAAGCCAACACAGTGCTAGGCTGCATTAACAGAGGGATAGAATCAAGATCACGTGAAGTGTTAATACCACTTTACAAGGCCTTGGTAAGGCCACACTTGAAATACTGCATCCAGTTTTGGTCACCATGATGTAAAAAAGACGTTGAGACTCTAGAAAGAGTACAGAGAAGAGCAACAAAGATAATCAGGGGACTGGAGGCTAAAACATACAAGGAATGATTGCTGGAATTGGGTATGTCTAGTTTAATGAAGAGAAGGACGAGGGGGGACATGATAGCCGTGTTCCAATATCTCAGGGGCTGCCACAAAGAAGAGGGAGTCAAGCTATTCTCCAAAGCGCCTGAAGGCAGAAGAAGAAGCAACGGATGGAAACTAACCAAAGAGAGAAGCAACCTTGAACTAAGGAGAAACTTCCTGACAGTTAGAACAATTAACCAGTGGAACAACCTGACTCCAAAAGCGGTGAATTCTCCAATACTGGAAGATTTTAAGAAGAGACTGGACAGCCATTTGTCTGATATGGTATAGGGTCTCCTGCCTGAGCAGGGGGTTGGACTAGATGACCTCCAAGGTCCCTTCCAACTTTATTATTATTATTATTATTATTATTATTATTATTATTATTATTATTATTATTATTATTATTATTCGGAGGACAGTGGGTTAAAACTCGCCCAAAGTTACCCAGTCAGCTTTCATGCCTAAGGCAGGACTAGAACTCAGTGTCTCCTGGCTTCTAGGCAGCACCTTTTCCATTGGAAGTGCTCTCCTCTGTTCCTCGGTCTATCATAACATGCAAACAGCTTTTGCTTAAAGCACTGCCTGCTATATTGTTGGCCTTCTGTTTTCACTACTGGTGGGGACTTTTAAATGAAATATGGGAATGGCAGGCAAGCGGTCAGGAAGCCTTTCATAGGTGACTTTCATTTTCTCTTGCAAAGTTTCCTCCGATGGCAATCTCTCAGATTTTTTTTTTAAAAAAAAAAACCTTCCAGGCAAATTCATATAATGAAAAACACCAGAGGTGGTGGGTTTTCTTTTTTCTCTGGAAAGTATAGGCTACTTACTTCTCCTTTCTGCCCAGGAGGTCCAAAATGGCCCTTAGAAAAGCAAAAAGAAATTGGAATAAAGTTATTTGTTTCAATCCCAGGCAGGAAACTGAAATGAAAGTGAAGAACCCGGATTGCTTTTCACCGCACCTCACAAATACGCCATCCAAATTTATCGTCGGAACAACTTACTCGGGGATGAGGTAGAATTAAAGAATGCTAGAGTTGGAAGGACCATGAGTTTCGACCTGTGTATGGCGTGGGGTCTTCCCTAGATTAAATTTTATCATGCTGATTCAGTTTTGTAATCATATTTTGTATCATATTTTCAGTTCTGAGGTCATCTGTGCCAGGAGTGGCAGACTTGTGAAGGAATTAAGTTTAAAATAAAATTAAAAAGATCCCAGGACTGCTGAATCAAGAGGCAAAGCTCTAGTGCAGTGTTACTCAATTGTGGCAACTTTAAGATGTGTGGATTTCAACACCCAGAATTCCACAGCCAGACTTTCATGCCTAAGGCGGGACTAGAACTCCCTGTCTCCTAGTGATTGGCCCAAACTCACGCAACCAGCTTTTGTGCCTAAGACTGCACCAGAACTCACGGTCTCCTGGTGATTGGCCCAAAGTCACCCAGCCAGCTTTCCTTACATACCAGTTCTCCTTTATTTCCAGGTAGCCCATCTGTTCCAGCAATGCCCTGCAGATGAAAATAGGAAGAATGCTTTTATCAAAGAGAAAACAAGGTTTTAGAATCACTACAGTTGTTTGGCTAATGAAGATTGGTGTTTATTCCCCTTCTGAATCAACATTGGGTCATTTACCTGCATATGCTGTGCAATGTTCTTGGCAACATGAAAGTCTACTTTCCTCCTTTTCTGAGATGTTTCTCAACTCACCCTTCCTCTCAGCTCACTAACCCTACATTCCTGGAATTTCCTAGTAGATCTCCCACCCAAATATTAACCCCAAGCCTGCTTAGCTTGAAACCCAGATCAGATCAGTCAAACACTGTCATCTACTGAAGACATCTTTTTCTAACTAACAGTAGCATTTCGCAGCACCAACATTATTAGCAATGATAACAATATAGAAATAGAACGACTGTGGCAAAAGAAAGCAAAGGTAGCACCAATAGTCATAGGTGCAATCCCAAAACATCTGGAGCAACACTTAAACAACACTGGCATCCACAAATTCACCATCAGTCAGTTGCAAAAGGCAGCTTTACTTGGAACAGCTGCCATCCTGCAAGGATATGTCTAACACCATAAAACGGGTGGCTGGCTGGCTGAGGAATTCTGGGAGTTGAAGTCCTCAAGTCCTAAAGTTGCCAAGTTTGAAGACCCTTGCCATAAAACCTCCACATCTGCCATCCCAGGAAGGCCTCACTAGGCAGGCAAAAATGCCAAATAAAGTCTGAACATCTGGCTGACTGTATGACAAACCCCTAATTATATTAACAGTATTCTATGAATGTGCATTCATACATTTGCTCAATCATATTCACCATCCAGTCTTTTAGGTCGAAATTATTAGCACAAATTGGGATTGTCCAAGACTCAAATCAAATTATCCAGCCTTTTAGAGCACAGCCAAGCTTTGAACTCAAATGTCTATGGAGATGCTCATTCACTCATGGTTGTCCCAAAGATGCATTTCCAAAAAGCAATTGGGGTTTCTTGTATTTTTTTTTCCTTTGAAAATGTTTCGCGTCTCATCCAAGAAGCTTTTTGAATGAGAAGTGAAATATTTTCAAGGGGGAAAAAAAATACAACAAACTCCAGTTGCCTTTTGGAAAAAGCACCTTTGGGACTCTGAACTCAATGCCTTGAGTTCTAAGAGTACCCAAAGGAGTGACTTTAATTTTAGGTTAAATCTTCCATTTTTTTAATGGGATGCTTGTCAACAATTTAATGTGTTGCACACCTACGGTAGTCCCTTGCTGCTCTTGCTTAGAATAAAATTTCTCATTTAAACCAGAAGAGGGCTCCCTTGTTCAAGTATGTGAAAAATTACTACCAAGGACTGGAATAAAATGTGCTCAGTTTGTATTATACAGCCCTACACAATTCACACTTTCTCAAATTGATGGAGCAGACGGCCACGTGTGGTTCTAAATCTGGTTTGCAAATGAGTATATAAAAACATATGGAATCAACAAATGTGTTAAGGAAAAAGCATGCAAAAATATGTCTGTTACATTAAATGACCTCAAACTTAACTGAGGATGGAAATAAGTTCTCAAAACTTAAGTTATAGCTACAAGAAGTCCTGAACTACAATTGCAATAGGGATCAGAATTTCCCTTGCTAAGCAAGGCAGTTCTTGAGTAATTTACACCTGATGAAAGAAAAGTCTTCATCGTAGTTCAGTCCAAGCTGGGAATAAACATGGCGACTGCTTTAGAAAGAAGGTTGCAGTTTATTGAAGAGAAGAGCCAGACAGAAAGATGGCTCTGGAAGAAAAGAGAGTGAGCACATGTAGGGAGTGGGTTTTTAATACCCTCTGGAGCCTTTTGTTTGGAGCTGTTTCCTGTTCCTGTTTGAGGCAATTTCCTGTGTCATGTATTCTGACCTGAGTCTGGGTGTGCCTTTCTGGTATTCTGATGGTGATGGGTTAATCCTATTATGTCCCAAAGGTCATATCCTGCTTCCCTGGGGCTGATGACTCTTAAGAGTTTAGGTGAGGTATGTAGATTTTAGGTGTCTTTGTCTTCTTAATCTTCTTGCTTCGACCTTCCTGGATTTACATCTGCATTTCTACAGAGCTGGCCTCTGCCTGGGGGAGGGAGACCCAGGACCATTAAGAAAACTGGGCATGCTTTTCTGCCTCTTTAAGATCCTTTCAGGAAATATATTTTCCTGCCCTTTTAATATTTCCTTCTCTGGGGTGCTGACTTCCCATACACCTGATTTTACTACTTTTTTGCCACAGTTGTTAAGTGAATGAATCACTACAGTTGTTAAGCGAATAATGTGGCCGTTAAGTGAATCTGGCTTTCCCCATTGACTTTGCTTGTCAGAAGCCCACTAGGACGTCACAAATGGCAGATCACGTGACTCAGGGATGTCGCAACATGTTAAATACACCCTGGTTGCCAAGCACTTAAATTTTGATCATGTGACCTTAGAAATGCTGTGATAGTCATATAAGTACAAGGGCCGGTCATCAGTGACTTTTTTCAGTGCCGTTGTAGCTCTGAATGGTCGTTAAACAAATGATTGTTAAGTCAGAGACTACCTCTACATTTTGTTAAAGCCTATGGTTTTAAAATAAAATTACAGCACATTACTAACTTTGTGCTCTGGAAGAAATGTGGAGAGGCAGAAATTTAATTAATATCCTGCCATCTAATGATGTTCTGGATCAGCGGTTCTCAACCTGTGGGTCGCAACCCCATTTGGGGTCGAACGACCATTTCACGGGGGTCGCCAAACACCGCAGTCCACCATTTTTCCCCTTTTCCCCTTGGCCGGCACAGGGGGCAGCACCACGCATGCGTGGGGTAGCACCGCGCATGCGCGATGCGGGCCATTGCACCGCGCATGCGTGATGCGGGCCGTTGCGCGTGCATGCACGATGCAGGCCATTGCACGCGCATGCACGATGCGGGCCGTCGCGCGTGCACCGCGCATACACGGTGCAGGTCAGGGTCGCGGCCTGAAAAACGTTGAGAACCGCTGGTCTGAATAGTTGCACCCTATTTATTTATTTATTTATTCAATTTTTATGCTGCCCTTCTATATCAACAGCAATAACATTTAAGCTTGTACACTGCCCCATAGCAGTCTGTGGGCGGTTTACAAAGTAAGCATTGTTTGCATATTGCCCCCAACAATCTGGGTCTTCATTTTACCTCAGAAGGATGGAAGGCTGAGTCAACCTTGAACCCATCAGGATCAAACTCCAGGCTATGGGCAGAGTTTGCCTACAATACTGCAGTTTAACCACTGCACCACCAAGGCTCCGTCAACGTATTTAACTGCTGAAATAACTACCAACTCAAATATGATAGCCTGTTTAAAGGAAATGAATCCAGACTTCACTCATTGCAGCTCACTCCTTGGTCAGATCGGCAAGATTTGAAGTTTTGATCGAAATAACAAAAGTAGTCTATTCCTTCTGCAACATCAGCTTTGCCCCTTTCATACATGGGTGCAATGTTGCAACACACAGACCAAAAAGATGGAACTTGTGTTGCTTTGGGTAACTATAGTATAATTTTTTATACCATAACGTAGTTTGTGTGGCCAGCTTATTGCATGAGACCAGCCACTGAGATTTATTCTGTAAACCAGGATAAAACAAACCATGGTTTAATAGGATTTATGCATCCAGAGGATTGAGATCTTTATCTTACCTGGTTACCTTTGGGTCCCGAAATGCCAGTAGGACCCTAGAAATAAGTAAAGAAGAAACATGAAAAAAAACTCCACCAAGTGTCAAAAAGAGTTAACCGGTTGCAGGAACACAATATAAATAAGTAGCTTTTAGATTAGGTGAGTCTACATCTGAATTTTTTCTTTTTTATTATTTTTATTAAATTTGTTTGCTGCCCATCTTGCCACAAGGCAGTTCAAAACAATAACTTCTAACTAAGTTTATTACTTAAATTTAAGACTCTTGCAATAGATCATATTTCTCACCCTGGGTAACTTTAAGCTTTAGAACAGGGGTCTTCAAACTTGGCCCTTTTATGACTTGTGGACTTCAACTCCCAGAATCCCCCAGCCTGGTTGACTGGGGAATTCTGGGAGTTGAAGTCCACACAGCTTAAAGTCACCCAGGGTGAGCAACACTGTGGTAAATGCGTGGCAGAGGAAGAAGCCGTGGGCAGAAAGCTCCACCCATTTCATGTTCTAAAGCAGGGGTCTTCAAACTTGGCCCTTTTATGACTTGTGGACTTCAACTCCCAGAATTCCTCAGCCAGGCTGGCTGAGGAATTCTGGGAGTTGAAGTCCACAAGTCATAAAAGGGCCAAGTTTGAAGACCCCTGTTCTAAAGTAACATCAAATGCAATGAATCCATACATCCCAGTGTGGGTGGTGCCGCCACTAAGGCCAGCCTTCCACCCAACAGATATTTTGGAACAACTGGTCTTAAAAAAGGACATTTTTTTGTCCTGAATGGTATAGGATCTCCTATTTGAGCCGAGGGTTGGACTGGAAGACTTTCAAAGATCCTCCCAACCCTGTTATACTATTATTGTTAATTTAATAACAATAACATCTAACTGTAACTAACTAAAAGTAACTTAATACCGTAGTAACATCTAACATTTATGCAGTAAAAAAAAAATCTTTCTTTGCAGCCTTCTTCCCTCAGTGGAAATATTTTAAATTGATTCTGTAACTTAGATTACAGAACTGATTAACGAACACATTAAATATTACAGCCCTATCCAAAAGAATTCTGCACTCATCAAAGTGATATTCATCAAAGCCTCATCAGATCAATTGTTCACTTTTGCAGAGGATTTACCTGCTCGCCGGATTCACCCCGTAGCCCAGTGGCACCAGGTCGGCCCAGCTCCCCACTTGGTCCTCTGGGACCCTGGAAAGTTAAACGAAAAGAGAGAAATAAGAGAAAGAGCTGAAAAAAGGGAGAAGGGATAGATCTCACGTTTGAATCAAACTGTTCAGTTACTCAGAATCAGCAAACATTTCAGACAGTGGCTTAAAACAGCCTGAAAAGAGAGAAAAAAACCATCTTAGCCAGCTTTTAACTAAAAAATTGCTTGCAAATCTCCATGTCGTAGATCCCTATAAGTAGTTTTTCTTCTCTCCAGCCCCTTTTAGTTTTGCAGAAACTTGCCTTATTTTGCTACTTTCACT